>JAWMRA010000078.1:66239637-66252605 GCA_035584735.1 Pseudotriccus pelzelni
TCAGCTATCTGATCCCTTCCCCCCCACGCTCACAAAAGCAAGGGGAAAGGTAAAATTCCAAGAACTAACCTACGACAAGAAGGCAGCTGACAGGGCTTCTAAAGGTACAGAAGAAGGAGAGTGATGGCCAAAAAAGCGCTGACTGACTTCTGCTGGGAGCCTGGCTAGGCAGTGTGGCTAGGTACTGTTAGTGGTGTTTAGGTGCATAAGTAGACAAGTGACCAAACCCACACAAAATAAATTAAACTTGTGCAAAAATTGAAGACACTGACTAGAAGAACAATTGCAAATCTGGAACTGTCTCCTATTCCTTGTTATTCTGATGACTAGCTATGTGACCCACAGAAAACACATGTAATTAGTTTTAGGAAGCTGCTTATTACCTATGAAAATATGATTTATTGTCTAGATAACTAGGCCATTGACAACTGCTCCTGAAATTGTCATCAGCCTTTTCCTGTTTACTTCCCTGTTGACAACTGGGGGTAAACATAAAGAATGCTGGCTATGCAGTAGTCTTGCAATTATGATATTCCCTGCATTAATTCTTGAAAGATAACAGTAATAAAACTGGCACAGTAGAGTCACTTGTAATAATGTTGGTGTGAGATGTCTTGAGAATTATTACTGTACTGGTGTTGCTGTAAGGACTTAGATTCTTAAAATTTGTTTACTTCTCATTATTTTTTTTTACTCAAATGTTTTAATTGGTATTTATTTTATTTTGGGCTATAAAAATGAAAATAAGTTTGCCCATTTGGGAGTTGGACAGAATGACTTCCATTCAACCCTGACCTTTCTGTGGTTCCATTTCATTTTTTCAGTGTAAGACTAATTTTTCAGAATTTTCATACAAATATGAAGTTAAATATTGTAAATTAGAATTCATCAGTGGGAATGTAAATGAAAGGGGAAGATAGTTCTTTAATAATACACCTCTCAATATTTTTATTATTGAAAGTCATTTCTTTTCTTTGTCTTTGTGATCTAAATATTGTCCTTGCTGTCATTAGAGAAAATTCTTTGAGTGTTTTCTTCATTAAGTTAAAATGCCTTTACCTTATGGAATTTCCTGTTCTGCTACATTTCCCTTTTGTGGGGGGTTTGTTTTCAACTGGTGACATAGAGTACACTGAAAGTTGTCCCTCTGAACTTTAATTCAGAAAAAAAGATCAAAACTAAGTTTAGAAATGGTTCTGGCAAGTCTTTCTTGATTAAACTTATGGTTGAAGCCAAATTTAGATGAGGTAGGTCTGCCACTGGTAAAACAGACCACAACCTTTGACTGATCAGAGCATTATCTAAGATCATGTTTCATTAGCAACAGAATCATATGAAAGATGAGCTGTGGCTTGGAGGATGTGCTGTAAATGCTAATCCAGTGATACTCTTCTGAATTTCCCACACACACTTTGCATTTCCCTGGAAGATATGGCATCCTTCATATTTGCTTTCTGTTTCCTGGTAGGTGAGAAGCCCTTCCAATGTGAGGTTTGTTCTTATGCCGCTATAGTGGCACTTGCAAACACATGCCAGTGAGACGCCCTATGAATGTTGACTCTGTTCATATAGTTGGTAACTGTAAACAGTCCCTCTGTCAAACAAATTCCGTCCATCTGTTGGCTTTTAAAAAACAACAACAAAGCCCCACACTTTAAGGTAGGCACTCCCACCGAAGTCAAGCATTTACATATATTCCTGTTGGGGCCTTGGCTCTCTGAAGGCTTTTTTGTATAAGGGGTTTGCTTCCTGTCCTCTATTTACAGCTCTTTCTGTTTTTAACTACCACACAGACTGTGCTGCAAGATGTATGGAACACTAACAGGATAAATACAAAAATATCCAGTAGAAGGTGGCAGTACCTGTGCATGTGTGTGAAGGGGCACTGGGACAAGTGGTATTGACTTATTTAAAAACCCAAAACTGTGTTGATTCACTAACTTTATGTCTTAATTTGGTGTTTTAGGTGCACCATGCTGCTTTTTCACTCTGATTTTGTCTGCAGCTTTGCTTATAGTGTTTTGATTCCACCCTCCCACGGATTGAGGAAATGATCCCATTTTTGATAGTGCTAACACATCTCATTTTGCAGTGTTAGCAGAGCGCGTCATGTGATGAGTGGGAGCATGAGCTGGTCTCAGTAAAACCAAAGTACATGTTGAAAGTATGTACTTAGCAGCCTAAGGGGCTTTCTAAATGTTAAGTTTGCGAGTGTCTAAACTCTTTACACTAAATAATGTACTCTTTGCTTTGTTTGTTTTTTTTTTTGTTTTAAAACTGAAAGGTTTAAACTGAGATAAGCTAATGTCCACAAGTCACTTCTTGAGGTGTGCAGTGGCTGGTGGAGAGACAGATTGATTACTTGTGGTTTGTTACCTGTGTAACAAAAAAATAAAAAGGTTAGTTTACTCTGGTTCTTTAACTCTTATAATAAAGGTAACTCTGATTACAAAACCAGTGCTCCTTTTGGAGAGCCTTTTGATGCCAGAATTAAAAACTGGAAATGCATCTATCAAAAGTGATAAAATACCTTGAGCTTAAAGTAAGTTCCCTCTTCACCGAGAGGTCTTCAGTATCTGGTAACGGAATAACAGGAAAAAACGGGTTTTTTCTAGTTTTTATGGCAGATGTGTAAAAATGCAGAATTGTAAACATTATCCAAATGTTGTAACAAAAAATGAAGGAAATTCCTGTAATGAAATGATCACTTACTGGCCTTGTTGAAATGATTTGTTTAGTTAATTGGATACAACTAAGCATGGCAGGGAGCTGTCATTAAGTCCTGTACTACTAAACATCCTTTTTTAGGAAAAATAATTCTGTAACACCTGTCATGATATTTCCTCTCATTTTGCAGTGTTACTATAAAGGCATATACTTTTTCATTTACTTGTAATAAGCCCTAATTACAGGGACCAGTGATTTTGTTTCTTTCCAATTATCAATATGCCTCCTTTCACCAGCCTACTCTGCCCTTAGATGCATGTTAGCCATCATATTATAAACCCTTGCATGCTTAACTTTTGCTGCAAAACTGGTTCCGTTTGAAATTAGGAATTGTTTTTTAATAAATTAAAAACAGTATATAATGAGAGTCTGTGGGATCAGGAAGTGAATGTTTTAACCGGTGTCTGTAAGAGTAAATGATAACACCGTCTGAAAGTACTCTTTTGTTGTTTGTGAAATCTATACTTAAAAAATATGCATAGTGTTCCAGACCTAAATAGTTTGGATGTTTGAAATTGCCTCTTGTGAAAGTTTGCCTGAATTGGGTAAATGCAGTTAGAGTTGTTTTGCTTTTGTTTTTTCTTAAGTAATTTATTTGGGGTTTGTAATAGTCCTAAGATCTTTAAGCACGATAGAATGTAGCACCCTCTATTGCAGAAATTGTACCAAAAATACAGTGAAGTGTAGGAATACTAAAGAAAAAAGAAAGGAAAAAAAACCTGAACAAACCCAACCTAGCCCCCAAGCATATTCTTTGCACCAACACAGAACCCATTGACTGATTCAGTGTGCTGTATTCAGCAGTGAGGTGTAAAGGGTAGAAATCACATATAGATCTGAATGTAAGCAAGACTAAGGATAGCATAACTGCAGTGATGAAATACACAGAAAAGCGTGATCTCTAAACCTTTCCTGTATTTTGATATAGTTCATGAATAAATATAAATTATTTATTGATACTCAATTGCGAAAGAGTGCATCTCTACGTGTATTGACACGTGTGTATATATATGTACGTGTTTGTAACTGGGCTTTTCACACCAGTTAGTCTTTAAGGCTTTTTGTCTTATCAAGAGGTTTGAGCTATGTAGAAGAGGTGACATAAATTTTTCTTGAGATATCTGCCTTACTTAGTGACTTGGAAGAGGCAGATGACTGCTTCTGATGGCACAGAATCCGACGGGTTCACATTTTTTGTAGCCTTGCTGTCAAAGACTGCAAGAAGATTTCATGGAAATTGTGCAATCCTGATGATAGTAGAGATAGAGGGGGGGTTCTGTGCTGCTTTAAGAATAATTTATGGGAAAATGTCTCATCCTTTGTATAAATCTTAGCTTGAAAATGTATGTTTTTCTATGCTAGGTCAACCAGTTAAATTTCTTGTTAGGTGTGAGGGAAAAGGAGTGTTAAGGTATGCTTTTCTATCAAGGTAAGCATACTTCAGGATGCCTCAGGTCTTTTGCTTGGTGCATTCATGTAATAACACCACCACCTAGATACCACTACCCCAAATATAGAAAACCCTTAAATATTGGCATCACCAACCATGAGGTTTTTAAACTGGTGTGATGTATACATTGCTAAATCTAAAAATTAGTTTTAGCCAACATAACTGTTTACTCTGACCTCTCTGTAGATTCCGTTCTACATTCAATGGAGAATGACTGGCATTCCTACAAGACATCTTAATTTCATGAGACATTATTTAAATGTGTGGGCTAATTCACCTGTTAGGATTTCTTACTGCCTGACTACATTTAACTTTACACAGGAAATGGAGAAGATAATCTATCTGTTGACTATGTGGGTTGAATCCTCCTGTAGGTGATTGTTTTAATATCTTACCTCATAGGTCTGCAAATAGTTGCTGTCAAAATAAATAGATTCTCGATATTTGTTTGAGGGAAACCTTAAATTCAGAGAAACTTACGTCATAAATTGGTAAGTTCTGGAGTCCCATGTTTGATGTTAGGTAAACTCTAAGATTAACCCAAAAGTCTGAGTCTGGGTTCTCTTGTAGCCTGTGTACAGCTGTATTCTTGGTTGATCTTGCATGAGGAAAGTGCCAGAACCCAAAGGTTTAGATTCTAGATTTGGTGTTTCCTGAATCTGATAGAACTGAGGTTTTGATTAGTATCAGGTGATAATTCCACTGTCTCAAGGCATGTGTTTGACCAATAGTAAGTATGTGGCAGACCTCACATTTTAATATAGAATGAATCCTGGACAGTATTTATCAAGGATTAACTTGTTATGGTTAAGTTTTTAGTTTGAGGTATGTTCTTTGGTCATAGTACAGAATAGGTAGAGTAAACAGGAAATGCAAGTTCAGAACTTTTCAGTATATTCCAACCAGTTTGCAGGTTTCAGTACGTTGAGCTAGAATTATATGCACGTGCAAATGTGTGCATCTCTGGTGTATGTGGTTGCATGCTTGTGCAATTGTATTCAAAGGCTCTAAGTGCATATAGGTACTATAAAGACTAAAAAGTAAATTGGGACACTTCTTTTGTAGGAGTTCAGATCTTTCGTTGCCTCTACAGAGGTTTTATTTTCAAAGAATAGATATATCCATAAAGATAGATGTGGGTGTAAAGATATAAATATATCTATCTTTGTGGATATATCTTATTTCTAATAAGAAGAATATCCACAGCTGCACAAGTGACACTGAGATAGAAATACTGCTGAAAACATGGTGCAACCTCCACTAACTTACTCCAGTGGTAGGGGAAAAATGGTGAAAGGGCATCACCTTGCTTGTGTAAAAGGAGAGGCATTTTAGGTCTAGAACCCCGCTCTTGGGAATACATATAGCTATAAGCAAAATTAAACAAGAGAGCTGTGTTCTGGTCTAGCTCTGCTACCAGACAGGGCCATGAGATCTTAAGAGGAATGACCTACTGTTTGGCTGTTTTGGATCTGTGAACACTACAGCTAGAGACTGACTGCCTGTGCTTGTGCAGTGCTAATTCACTGCTACTGATGGTAGTGATGACTGATACATTTCTGTTTTATTACAGCATTCAGAAGAAGAGCTTGGACCTTCACAAATGCTAACATCACACCGGTGAGGTGTTCGGCTGTAGTTTTTGCTGCTTTTCATTCCCTGACAAACAGCTTCTCTGAAAGCATATTAGGAAATATCACCTGGGTTCAGCAACCTCATTAACCAGTTCCCATCTGTACCTTCGAGTCACTCCTTGTGGAACATTAGGTTCTTCACGCTTAAACTTCCACTTGAGCATCCCAGCAAATAAAGAAGCTGTTGGCATGGTCAAGCTTTTGTGCTGAAAGCCGAGGATTGTCTGGAAGAAGAGAAGAAATGGTCCTCATGTGGCAAATAAAAGCACTTAGAATGGCCTTTCCAAAGAGCTTTGTGTGCAGTGTGGTACAGGTGGTAAATTCAGTGTGCTGAGACTACTGTGGAGATTTATCTTGTGCAAAAAAGATTTATCTTGCACAAAATCACATTTTGATTTTTGGTTTGGTTACCCCTTGCTCATACATTACGCTTACTTCCTAATGAAGAGTTTGACATTTCAAGGCAGAATCTGTTGAAAAGTTCTAAAGCTGACAGTGAACCCTACAGGTAGTTTCTTTATTATATCTTTCATTTTTAATTCAGTCTGTATAAAACAGTAAACGATTCAAGAAAATCTATTGATGCTGTGGCATTCAATGTGGTAAAAAATATTCACTAAATTTCTTCATGGTTACTTTTTATAACAAAATGTGTCTATTGTCATAATATTATTATGTAGTGTTGAAGTAAAAATATAAACTATTGAAATATGACGTCAAATAAACTCAATTTGACAATTCAGTGGTTAAGTACATCTGAACCTTATTTACCCAAATAGAAATTGCCTACTTTAAAATGGTTTTACTCCAATACTCCACATTTATTATTTGATTATGGTGGTTTAAAAAACCCATGGGAATAAAGAACCTAGTATCTCAACTTTCTAGCAGACAGAATCACCGTACTCTTACACACAATTGTAAAGAATATACTACTGCAACAGGATAAAAGCTTCCCTTCAGGTAAGTTGTAGATTTCTTGATTTACAGGAAAATGTTAGTAAGAGAGTTACATGGAGAAGAGCTACTGGCAATTTATGGGTAGAATCTTTATGAAAGAATTAAAGAGAAACTTTTTTTCAGAGAAGAAAATTCTTACATTGTTAGAAACTGATGAGCAGAACAAACCTCATCTTCCTCTTGTACATTTGGTACAGAAAAGGTTGGAGATGCCTACCAAATATAAACACTTGGTCCCTCTCCATCTGGAAGCATAACAGTTGGATATTTGCAACTGAGCACATACGTTATTACTAATGAGAAATATTTCCTTTCCTTAAAATGCTGCAGTGTAAATTGTATTAACTTGTTTGCACAGCAACCTGATGGTTCTTTAACCTGAAATTGCTTGAGTGGTAAGTACTCGTTTATGACAACAGCAGTACTTTATTTTGAAGGATTCCAGCTGCTTTTCAGTGACTTTGCATTGGGGAAACATTTGGATCCATGTTGATGTTAGGCCTAGAGGACACTGATGTAACACATTGCTTGTTTAATAGCATTTAGCAGTAGCAAAGGGATGTGAAGGATATGCAGCTATGTGGAATTTAATTAACCAAACTGGAATTCAGCCAAAACTCAGATCAACAGTCCCAATCTTGCAAAAAGCACAAGGAGACTTGTAATAGTTGGTAAGTGAACTGAGCTTTCATTTTGGTGTCACCTTGACAATCTGCTTTTCTAGAGAATTTATTCAGTAATGTTGTGAAGGATGATCTATACCACTTACTAAATTACTAGTAATTGCTAGACTTCATTTCTGGCAGCATTCAGCCCGGTTTTTATATCTTTCACATAAGCACCAAGCTCAATCTTAGCATTTGAGTACAGCTTGGAGTAGCAGAGCTGCAGGCGTAGCATGGTGCAGTTGCATGCCCACTAGAATTTTTAATGTGCTGAGTTGATTTTTTTTTTTCATTTTTTTCCCCACTATTGCTTGAGCAGGCTGTATAATAGGCTTGATAAGTTAATTAGAAGTGGGATCTTGAATACATAATAACCACTTTATTTCTTTTTTTTTTTTTTGCATATTTATTACCCTGTTGTAAATGGGGAGAAATATTCAGCATTAACTAGTTTACTGAAAAGACTGACTGATGATAGCAGGTTTTGTATGTGTAAGGTATGATTTATAGAGCAAAATTCTAATCTGTTCTTTATACCAGCCTCAGGTAGTACAGTTATTCTGCAGTAAAGTGAGGGATTTTGATATGTTCTTGTAAGTGATCTTTCAATATGAATATGACATGTTCTATCAGAATTATTTCTTTGCTCTCTAAAAAAAGAAGAAAATTTAGATACAGAAACTAGTAATCTTGACATGTTCCTCTTTTGTTTTGTAAGACATCTTAGAATACTAGCTTTTAATCAAAAATCCATACACTTTGGTCATAGTGGAAGACTAATGTGGCTATCATGTAAAACTATAATTTAATGATATAAAATATTTAAATGCAGTTAGATCAGCATGCGATTAGTTTCTAGTCCAACTGCTAGGTGTAGTAGAAATCTTCCAAGCCTGCTTCCAACTCCCAACCACAATTTTTCAAGGAATATCGGAGTTGCTATGCTTTATTTTCTTTCTGTGTCATCCAGCAAACAGGGATTTGTGTGGTCTTTTGAATGTCAATTTATGTGAGTCTAAGGGGAATCTGAGGTAGGTTTTCTGTGTGACTGTTACAAAGGTGTTAACTGTGTTTACTCTTGAACTAACTGTCCCATGTATTCCCTTCCTAATTCCCTTTTGCTGTCAGGAAAGACCTGTCATAAAGCTGCAGTTCCACAAAGTGCAGGCTCAGCATAGGGTAGGGACTGTAGCATAGGTGACAGATGACTCTTTGTTGTGTTATATTAAGGCCAAGGTTCTACTGCTATAAATAATGCATGCTTTAATTGGAAACTGCAAATGAAAATGTCGGTCTCTACAGGCTCGTTGATTTCAGTGTAATCTCTAGGGGCAGATTCTGTTTACGTGCTGAACATGCAACACGTTGCACAAATTTGTGGTTGCTTTGTTTCATTAGTATTACCTGTGCTAGGGAGCTTCTTCCTATAAATTAGAACAAATGTCATATCTAGATAATTGTCTGGAAATTCCTATGACCACGTATTGTAAAATTGCATAAAACACCGTTACAAGACTTTGTACCCACTAGTGTTAAAGAACTCGAGTTTCCATTTCCCTTGATCAGTATTCACTGGATCGTGCACCATACCTATTACATTTCACTATTAGTAATATGAGTTTAAAAGCAGACAATAAACATACTCATTTCTTGCCAGATTTTCCTGCATTTAATCACTCTGTACCCGATGTTAGCCACAGGTTGAGGCCTGCATGTACAATTGCAGTGGCTAAGCTGATGCTTGGGTAATTCATGACTCTGGAACACTAATCTCATCGCAGAGCATGAGCACAACTTTTTGTACCATTTAAATTAAATTGATTTAAAACCACACCTTCAGGCCTCTTCTAAACATAATATCTTACTGACTTCACTAAGTGTGTCTGACAGTTAACAAAGTGGTGTCTAAGTGTGTGAATGCAAGTCTGTGTGAAGGCTAGTAGTTTGCTTTGGGCTAGGTTGAATTTTACATTTATTTGAAGCCTTTCTGTTTGCATGCATTTATCAGTCTTGCTTTAATCTCATTTAACAGCGTGAAGATGAATTTTGCAAATTTTTTAGAAGTTTGTAGATATTAAAATAGTAAATGAACCCCTGCCCCCCAGCTTGTGGAATTATAGAAAAAAGGGAAACAGATTAGGGTGGCCAATATCATTTTATTGCTGTCCACTTTGAGCACTGTAATGCCCTGTTGTTTATGGGCAAGCCTGAGCAACAGGCTTGAACACATCTAAGATGTAGAATTTAGGAATATAATAGGATTTAAGTGTGTAGAACTCTTAACTGATGTGGAATCCTTCCAGAAGTACCTGAAAGCTGATTTCAGAAAATGCTATAGGAACACCAGGCTCCAAGCTTTAAGTGCCTAGAGTGAACCAGGGTCCCAGCATGGGTATGTACTGAGTTACAGGTGATCTGGGTGCCTCAGAGTTCAATCCAAAAGATGCTGACGTTGACTAGAGAGTCTTCAAGGTAAGGGGCAAGGCTGAACGTAGCATTGAGTTTTACCCCTGATCTTCAGACTGAAGTACCTTCAGCTGGTCATGATTAACTCATGAACTCTTACCCCCTTGTGAAATGGCTGAAGTTTGCTTTGACAGAACACAAACAGGGAAAGTTCTGGCTCCCCTACTTTAATTTATTTGCCTGTGTGAAACTATTGCATAGTGGTTCAGAAGACTTCTTTGCACAGTAAGACAGTCTTTCATATTCTGTGTTTCCCAAGAGAGTGCAGAGGGGTTAAAACCTTTTGGAAATGAAGTTTATCGAGTGATCCTATGAAGATGCTGTTTATGTATGAGGAGACCAGGCTTCTAATTTCTATTTCAGAGAATATTCAAATATTCTGTATTAAATGGAACGGGGTTTACGTCACATCATTGCACGTAGCTTGTCTTAAATGCTATGTTGTTGTATAGATATTCTCTTTCTAATGTCTAATAGTGACTGAATTAGTCTGCTGGCTTCAGATGTTCTTCTGGCTTTATGGTCAGAGCCCTTTCTTTAGGGATGGTGGGGATAACACAAAACAGAAGAAATTTTTTTCATTTTTCCCTCAGGTTTCAAAGCAAGTCAGGGGCAGAAGTAAGGCAAGGAAATACAGTTCTGTCTCATGCATGAGTCTTTTCAAGTATAGCTGTCCTCTTTAGGGCAGCAGTAGAAATAGAGAAGAAAGGTAACTTCTTTCTCTTCTCCTGGAAGATTCTTCTTGAAAACAAATTCAGGATAGGTAATAAAACTAAAAAGGTAGGAAGGAGAAGTCTGACTCAGACAGAACTGCTCAAATCTGATTTTTGTTGGAGAACCAATAGTTAATGTTATATGTAGCTAATTCTACCCTCTGCAAAGCAGTGCATTGTATTAAGTACGTTATTCTTTTCTGATTCATAACCATACAGGACTTAGTGCTGTACATGATGTACATTCTTGGATTGCACCTAAATCAGTATTTTTAACTTCACATTCCTGTTTTCGAGGTAATTCTGCATGTAACAGGAAATCTGAAAGGCCAACAGAAGTAAACTGGCTATAAACACGGCAGCAGTGTCGGCAGAAAATACCTTGAAAACATTTTATGGATTATGTTTTCTCATTTACAGTGTACTTGTTAATTTCAAATAAGCAGCTCCCTGTGGATTCTTAGATGCAGAAAAAATGTGCCAAGAGATGCCATGTGAAGATGAACCAGCAGACGTAGGGTAGACAAAAGTTCCACACTGTAAACTGGTATTCTGCATTCTTTTGGGTCATTGCCTTGATAAAACTCCACACCCACTGAGTAATATGGTCATACAACAGTGACAAGCCACTATAGCCCCAGGAGAAGGAAGCTGTCTTTAAGTTCCTAACCAGGCATATGCAGAGGTATGCTCATAAAGCTGTTGCTGTAAGTGCTGACTGCAGCTAGTTGGTGTTAATTTATTCAGGTCTGAGTTGTACTGACTAATAGCTGTTAGCAGGAACAGAGGAATTTTCCTCTTAATAGGTGGGGCTCAGAGCATTGTCAGTTCAAGTCTTGCTGGAGAACAGTGTGTGCTGCTGTAATTATTAGTAATTCTTATCCCCAGGGAAAGGAATCTGTAGCAATCCTCTTGGGTCACGAAGAATATTTTGGCCAGAGTTTTAGTATTCTTGCCAGTAGGGGTTGGCAAGCAATAGTGACTCCTTCTCCTGTATATCTGTTCAGTGGCCCTGTCACTTGTGGTGTGTGTGCTAGCAGCCCTTGTCCAGAATGAGGTTGATCAGGGAGTCATTCCCACGCTTTTGCTATTGACGCACTTGCTGTGAGACCGTGTCTTGCTCTGGCTCCTACTTTTTAGGGGTGGGTGTGTCCAGTGTTAGAAAATGCCATGCAGTGTTAAACAGCTACCTTGCTGTTTACTGACGTTTTTCTTTGTTCATACGCAAATACAGGGAAGTAACAACCAAATGTAATCTTGTAACCTAACACTGAGAAAGCTTCACTTCCTCACTGGTAGTCGGTGTGGCTGGCTCAAGGCATTTGATTGTTGTCTGAATTTCGGAAATGATGCCTTGGCCATCGGAATGCCCTTTCTTCACTTGCCAGCTGCTGCATGGAGGTGCAGCAGTTCCGTTTTCATGTGGCAGCTTTAATTTCTTTTTCCTTAACAGAAAGTGAGCAATGCAGCGCATCTTTCACAGGATGCAATTAAACCTGCCTTAGTCACTGCTGGAGGAACAGGCAGAAACAGGTCATTTAATAGAAACTGTCTCTAATAAAACTGAGGAGAACATGTCCTGTTAAAGACTTCAGGAAATCTCTTCAGGCAGAAAACCTGCTTCCTAAGGATGGACTTTGTATGGCCTTCCTTCTATTGTACTTTCCTTCCTGTAGATGACAGATATGGTTAAATGCTGGTACGAGTCATATTATTCAGAGTAAAGCCAGGATTAATGCACAGTTTCTGCAGGCAATGACTTTATTCCATGCCCTGCTAAAAAGGGTCATGCTGGCTGCTACTGAATCTTCCCAACCTGATCTTATATTAATTTTGAAATCTCCTGAAGCCAGATGCATGATCGATCTTTCCAAACTTTAGTAGCCTAAGCAGTCATGCATTCCATCTAAAATTAGGCACTTGGATTCCTTCTAGAGCCAGTGGAGGCAGTATTTATGTCCTGGGAGTAATTAATCCCACCCTGGCTGGGGTGGTGGGGTGGCAGGGTGATTGCTTCCAAGATATAGCTACAGCAGGAAGCGTTCTAACAGCTAGCACGTCTGCTCTCTGCAAACCTGACCTTGTGAGGATCTACCATGGAACCTTCTTCAGGTTATATTTTCAGTAAAATGAAATGCTGTCGATAGTTAAATGGGTTATTAAAACTCCTTTTTAGGATCTATCTGGAAATTGCAATGGTATTTAAAGAGACGGGTCCCTGCAGTCTCATGCTCAGTGTGGAATTCAGGTAAGTAAGAAAAGCAGTATTGTCCATCGAGGGAGCCCCTGGTGGCCTAGTGGTTAGATCGCAGGACCTTCACCGCTGAGGCCTGGGTTCGATTCCAGCCAGGGA
>JAWMRA010000078.1:66260684-66339460 GCA_035584735.1 Pseudotriccus pelzelni
TCACCTAAAAAATCCAATGCGCAGGCTGGAAGGTGTAAAGACCTTCCCCGGATCTTCGTTCACGAAGACTGGCCATTTACTTACTTACTGCCAGTGCTTTTGGAGCCCATCTATGAACCCAATCCCAAAACCATGTACTTCCTTGGAAATAGCAATGCTTCACATCTAACAGTGCTCTTTTCTCTCCTGCCTTTCTCCTGGTCTAGTGATCTTTTGCCTAGTTAAAAATAAATTAGGTTCCAGAAATGAATAATAAATAGGGCTAATAATAATGATGTTAAATAAGCAAGCAGATCTCTTAGAGGAGAAAAAAATAAAAAGAGAATCTGACTTTTCTAGCTATTTGCCTTATTTTAGCAACATCGTTTGCAGTAACGCTTCCAGCACAAAGATTCTTAAAGAGTCATAACTCTTCTGCTCTGTAATTTATTGCAGTTTTGGACAATGTAGACGTTGTTGCCAATGGCAGAATGGGGAAGGTGGGACAAATTTGTTCATATGTGTACACTAGCATTTTTATTCATCTCTGGTTTATATGTGCCTGGAAGGAATCACATCCCTCCCCTCCAAGTATATGGCCTCCATGTGTTTGGGATTTGTTACATTCCAGTCAGTGCAGCATAAATCCTTATTAGGTAGGTCCTAATGATTCTTAATATTCAGATGGGTGTTTATTTGATGACTTTAGCCATTTACTAGTAGAATTTGAAATAGAATTGTACTGAAACATGTAATAAAGCCACCTTTTAATTTTTAATACCTCATATTGCATAAGTTACTTTTATTACTTCTGCCCCTTCACACTGACTTTTTAGGCATCTCTCTTAATATGTTGCTAAATCAAGATATTGCAGAGAAAAATATCAGAAGAGAAAAAAAAATCTATAGAACCAAAGAGAAAGAGGAAGAAGTTCCTGTTTGTGTAATCTAAAGTGGGACTGAGAACTAGTGAAGCAAAGTACCACTAGGAAAACTGCTGCTGTCAACACTGCTGGGGAGAGCTGTGGTGGAACAGCTGGTTCTGGTAGGCAGATGCAGCAACCTTGAAGCTCTATTACTCTGCAACACATCTGGGACACTTAAACCCATTTTTAAATACATGAATGCAAAAGGATGGAAAGCCAGGCTCAGCAGTTTGTTCTAGTGTAATGCAGTAAATGATCCAAGGGTGATATGGTGAGCCTTCTCCAACATCATCCAGAAAAAGCAGACAAGGAAAGTGACCTTTTCCTAAATGGATTCCCACAGATCATGCACTGCATGTCCAAGTATTTCAGAGGCAAGCCCCACAACTAGTGACATACAGAGTAAGCAGCAGCAAGATTATGAGCTCCTCTCATTGATTCAAAACTGTAATCTCTGCTTTGTTTTAAAAGGAATCTTCTCTAGAATTTCTACCATGCATCTGTTAAGGAGGTAACCTTTTGGGGGCATGAATTCTGATTTTAGCCTTCAAGTTTTCTATTTGCTGTTACAGTGTCTCTTGTGAGAACCAATTGAAAGTTATTATTAAATAATTTGGTATGGAGTATCCGCTGTGGTTTGGCATCTCTTGTGTTGCTGATCAGATTAGCAGCACTGAACTGTTTTGCATGCCTATCACAGAACACAAATGAGCAGATTTCCAAAGATCAAAGGAGATTTTAAAATAGACAAACTCTGATTATGTCAGATGGGCTTTGTAGAAAATGTTACAACTCAGCACAATTATTGAGGAAAGGACTATTTTATTTGAAAACTCAAGACTTTCACGTGAATCTTGACCAGTTGGTCAGTGTGGTTGTTGTGCTACATTTAGTAAGCCCTGCAGAATTAATAATTCAAATAACTGTACAAGTTGCAGATCTCTTTATTTACTATTGAAGTCCCTAAAATCTGATTTACTGGCAGTCTAGTAAGTCCTCTTATCACCAAATTTACTCCCTCCCTTGTTATTTATGGAGGAACTTAAAACCAGGTTCAGTCTGAAAATGTAAGGTACAGAGCAGGAATAACTAGCTACCTGGCATAGACAGGAGACTTTTATGTGAGCATAAGATGAGACATTTTACTGCATTAGAAGAGACACGATTTAAAACTAGTAGCAGAAAAAGCTTTTTAAAAAGAACTTGTGCTGATCTGATATGAAGAAAAAACCTGACCAACTGAAGGCACCTCTAAAAAAAGTTCAAGAGACCACTACAGTTTACTGACTTTGAAGGTACAAGATCTTCCAGATATTTGAGCTATTTTGTCAGCGTTTGGAAGTGTGTATTTTCTTAAAAGGTACAGACAGTGTAGTGCTGACTTACTCTGCTTGGAGCAACTCTGTCATTCTCATTAGCTTGAGAAATGAATAATGCAAGCTGGAGGCAGGCATGATACATACACCTCTATGGAAGGCCCTGATGGTTCATGCATAATGTTCAGTAGCCTTGTTATAATTGCTCTTCTGGGTTTCTCCTTTGAGGGCTATTCTTGGTGCACGCTAACTCACTTAACCATCTGCAGTAGTTTGAGAGCATCCAGTGTGTCTGTACAGGCAAAATCAGACATATCTTGGAGATTCTTGTTAGCTTTTGTAAGTTTGCATTAACAAAACTATCCAGTTGTTCAGTGTCACTCTAGCAGCCCTGCTTCCAAACTCTGCCCTTAAAGTCAGTGAGATGCAATGCCAAGCTTCGACCCCACCAAGTCATGGCTGTTGGGATAGGCTGCATCAGTCGACCAGTTCTCACACCATGTATTTGTGAGGCATTTGCTCTAGTGGTGAGGCACTGAGTGAGTATGGTGATGGATGGAAAGCCAGGGTAGAGACAACTCTGAGACCTTGCTGTCCTGTGTCTGTCTTGGTGTAAGCAGGTAATGTTCTACCAAGGCAAAACAGTGGAGGCTAAGATTCTGCAGCATAAGGCAACAGCAACCTGGTCTTAATTCTCTTTGTTTTTCTTAGCCATCGTATTTGCATAAGTCAAATAGGCAGTTATATGATCAGCTTTTCACTGCATCTTCTCCTGATATTAAAAAAGAAATTTTAAATACTGTGCAGCAACCAGTTCACTTCATGACCTGAAATGCACTATGAATTATCACCCTGGAACTGTGGGATATAAAGTAATTGAGTTTCAAACTCAGGCTTTCTGATCCAAAGCTTTTAGGAGCGAAACACACCTGCCTTTACAGACAGCAAAGCCTGGAGGGACCTGAAGAGATCAGAAGCTGCTGTGTTCACTCTTCAGCTTATTTTCCTGCCCATGGTGGTGTCAAAAGTACAGTTGCAAGGAGGTCCAGGTCAAAATTTGGTAATTTTGAGTGGTTTGGGTTTCACTTCCAGTCAGTCCCTTTTTGCTTATTTGTGCTGAAATTGTAACAACATGTCTGGATAAGAAACAATTCCAGAGTAAACGGCAAGCAGCTGCCAGGTGAGCTACATGTGTAAATACACCGTCAGTGGCAGCAGAATGGCAATGGTGCCTCTATGGGGAGACTGTTTGCCACTTTGAAGGGGCCTGTCTTCCTTTAGTACCACACATGGCACAGTTTGGGGACCCCATTGCAAGTAAAACATCTTCTATATAGGAAGTTGACTTACAGCTTGCAGTGATTGGAATTGAGGCACACAGTACTTAGCATGTCCTCAAAATCTATGAGTCCTCTTCAGAGCTCCTTCTGCCTTGCAGACATATGGTTTAATTGCTGCTGAGCAGAGTGCTAGAACTATGCTAAAAGATCAAATTACTCAAAATCCTTACTACTATGCAGTATATATTAAATTACATTTTCTCTTGGTTTAATGCAGGGTTTTTTCAGTGTTCTTGGTCTTAGCTATTACTTATTTTTTAAGAAGATGCAGTGGGAAGGGAATGTACAGTTCCCATTTGAAAATCAGGAATGGTGGAAGTATTATTGAAATGTGGGAAATGAATGTTCTGGGCCAGTTTATTTTGGCATCTAGGAGCATGCAAGTTCTCAGCTGGTTGCTAAGCATTATTTCATGGTCTTCAGATAGTCTAATCCAGCATTTTCTTCTATGAATTGCACTTCTCCCACTTGTTCTTGGTGCATAAACTTTTTTTTTTTCCTCTCTGGAGAAGTTTAGTAATTTTTCAAGAACAAAAAAAGTTTGATTTTCTTCTCCAGAAAAAATCCCAAAAAAACACAAACCAACAGAAAATGACCAAAACCTTATATAGCATTTTTATACTGGTACTTGACCTCAGCAAGAGACAATGGAAACATGTTTGACAGAAACAAAGATTCTTATGAAGAAAAATATTAAATATCTGAATTTTAGTTTTTATTTGTAACTGGACTTGCAGCACATTGGCATAAACCCGAAATGAAGCATAAGCTTTCATTTTTTACTGAACTGCAACTTCTAGGTAGCTGGTATACCTTTTGGTGCCAGGGAGGAACAAGTTCTCAGAGAACTAAATTAACAGTCTCTTAAAAATCTGTTTCTTTTGCATATACTGTTATTGGTCTTACAATAAAGCAAGTTCTCTCTGCATTTCATTAGCTTTGCCCATGCATGCGTATATAAATAGTATGGCAATGCCCATTGAATAGACTGTCTCTCAGTGCTCCATTGTGTTTGCACATGCATGCATAAGAATGTTGCGTTTTAATATATAAAGGCTCTTGTTATGTGTTCTGTGGTGATGTTTGTGTAAGTAAGCAAGCTCCCTGGGTCATTTGATCTCGTGCTGCCAACAACCCTCTCACCATTTGCCTGCACTGGGCGAAGAGCTTTGGCTTCCCAGGCCCAATACTCCTGTTTCACATGATAGGATTTCTATATTAAAAATTATCTGCTCTCCTCCATAACTTTCCTACTTGCCTTGTTCAAAAATAATTTTTCTTCCTTTGTAACCTGTGTTGCGGTGCAGTCTTTTTCACTTAAACCCACCATTTTAATCCTATAGAAAAAAGTGTTCAGATGGGCTGAAATTACACAGATCTGTGCAGCAAATGGTGATGGCGAATCTGTATCAGTGTGACACCCAGGACCACAAAGAAATTGAATTATTTGACCTTGTTACTGCATTTACAGGCATCTTTTCTGTAGAGGGAACAAGGCCAGGTTCTTGTGGATTAAACTGCACATGATCAAATGATTAAGAAGACTATTGTAGTGTATAGTGTGGAGGAAACATGATTAAAAGCCCCATTGGGACTCTCTATGGAATTTTGTGTAGGAAAAGAGACAGGCAGTATTTAGGAGTGTGAACCAGTAAATAAAGGCTATATAATATATACATGCTTGCACATGTATTAAAAACCTGTGTAGTGGAGTACGTAAGTGAGGGAGATAAGCAGCAGAGTAAAAT
Organism: Pseudotriccus pelzelni; assembly: GCA_035584735.1. Taxonomy (NCBI): domain Eukaryota; kingdom Metazoa; phylum Chordata; class Aves; order Passeriformes; family Tyrannidae; genus Pseudotriccus; species Pseudotriccus pelzelni. Next base: position 66,265,994 of record JAWMRA010000078.1, read on the forward strand.
GATGCTAAATATAAAGTTTAGAACTTTCCATGAAGTGAATGTGCTGTGGCTGTGAGCTAAATGACACATCCCTCCTGCTGTAGTCTAGAGATGGCTGTGGAGGGGTGCTGACCCTTTATGTTCGTGTGGTAGAGTGAGGTGTTATCAGTGAAGAATTAGATCATCACTAACTCATTCGAGTCAGACTTTTTTCAAATTTCAATTTAAATAGCAGTCACAACAGAGAAAAGCATTTTATTGAACTGCTGAACCTGAAGTCTCTTCCTAGACAGCCTTGCAGACCAGCAATGCCGCTCTCCCCCAACTTTCCTCAGTATCCCACTTTCCTCTGGGCTTTTTCTGTTTCTTCCCAGGGGAAGCTGATCATGCTGAGTCCTCTGCAGGAGCGTGTGCTGATGCCTTCTGAAGTCAGGGGGCATCTGTTTATTTAATGATTATGAAAGTAAACCCTCATCTCAGACAATTGCAGTGCTTCCTATAGCCAGTGGGGAAACATTAACTTTGATCTGGCTGTTTTTGGGTACCATCTGCCCTGTCTGCCTTCAAAAAGCACAACTCAGTAACCCAGCTGGTATTGTTGGAGGACATAGCATGGATAAATATGAGCAGAACATGACAGTTGCTTCTCCATCGTTCTCAGTTATTGTTCTAAAGCAGGCTTTCAGGAGGTTTCCAGCTGACATGGAAAAGTCTTAGAACACAAAGTCAATACACCAGGAAGTGGTGATTCTCCGCATTTCCTCTCATTGACTCCACCATTTTTATGAAGACACTGCTCTTGGAGGGAAGCAACCAGGTAAATCCTGACCTCTGCCAAGTAAAGTCTCAGGTAGTGCCACGGCCAGATACATAAGCTGACAGATAGTGCTTGGCTGACCTGACCTAAACTGATGCTCTAAAAGTCAAAGCCGCCATTGACCATACATCAGTTTCCTATATCTGAAATGGAATTCTCAAAACCATTTGGATTTGAAGTGCTCAGAAAATTATACTTTATCTGCCTGTAGAGAGAGATGGGGTGAGGGGGGGAAATCAATGGGTTTGATTATTCCTCTGCTTTTAGCTCTGCAGTTCTGTGTTATGCATTATTCATGGCATCAGTGTATGGTACTGCTGACATTTGTCATTGCAGGTTTCATTATATGCAAATGTACAAGCCCCTTTTGCAGACACTACATGAGACTTTTTTTCATTATGTGAAAGAATGAATGTGTAATTAACAGTGTACTGGTGAAACCAGCACTTACTTGGCCTATCATAACAGGAGTCTGTTCTTCTCTCACAGCATTTTCAGTTCATCACACACACCGTATCTCCCTGCAATATGAGTAATAACCTTTCTTGAGTCAGATTCAAATGGTGGTTTTTTTTTTTCCCTTACTGCTGTAAAAGGAGTTTGAACACTGTAGTACGTGGTAATTTAAGCTACCCCTGTTCAAATATTGCTGGCCTCTGCTGGTGCATAAACCTCTGTAACATCAGGCTTTCATTAGCCATAGGCATGAGAATTTAGCTCTGAATGTGATTATCCTGATATATCTCTGGAATATGTCCACTGAGAGCCACAGGCTGACTGCAGATGTTGGGTTGTACCTGGGCTGATGGATTGAGCATACCTTGGGAAATGAGTCAAGGCAACTGGTACCCTGTGAATAAGGCCCTAGATTTATGTGTAAATAAGAGAGGGTTTTGGCTCCAGAGTACCAAATTATACTCAGGGGGTGATGTTTTCATTGCATTTATTTTAAGAAAAATCTGCTTTTGGAGAAGGAGCTATTTAACTCTTATTATACTCATTTCTGTGTGACTCACTGAAGTATTCCCTGCTGGAATATTATTCAGAGGCAGCTTATGCCTGTATAAAGCTCTTCATTTATTTAAAGTTTCTTAGAATAAAACGTCATGTGCTACACAAATCATTATAGCAAGCACTTTCTATATGTCAGAGTTCACCTCTCAAACTAACAAAAGAATATTGCCCTTTTCCCTGCCCCTTTTTCTTTAGGTCAGTGTTCACCCTTCCAACACAGTACTCAGATAAACAGGTTCTGTTTGCAGCTCTTTGCTGCAACAGTGGGGGAATAGAGAGAAAATGATGTATACAAGTTGTAATTACCTCAGTGTGGAGGAAAAAACATCACAGTGCTGTGCCTGAGAATCTTTCTGGGGCCATTGCAGTCTGTGTCAGGAACTGAGATGAGGACTAATCCAGCCCATGAAGATCATAGACATACTGCACAGGTTTTTTTTTTCTCTCCTCAGCCTATTGTTTTTGCAAGCTCAGCAATAAAGAGGGTAAGAACAGGGAAATTTAAATGTATGCTTTTTAAAACATTCTGTGTATACTATCTTAAAGCTTCCCCAGAATATTTGCAGAAATTGTTCAAAACATTTTTTCCTTCCTTTCTCAGTTGGAGTTTTGATTTTTGCCAAAAAGAGATTTTTTCAATAAAAATGAAAATGTTTTATTCAAAAGCCCTTACAGCAGAAAATCTTTTTGTTTGCTAAATTAAAAACAAGCTGTTTTACTTCAGAAACTCCATCCTTGGCTTGTTTAAAATCTCCATGGAAAATAATTTTTGTGGGTTTTGTGGTTGTTTTTTTCTTTTTCAACAGCTAAACTAATAATATGTAGTAGACCCTTAGGAATATTATATTGTTGTTAAAATGCCTTAGCAAATGAAGCCTTCCCTAATCTGTGATTTCACGTCATTACCTCTGCACACTCTAGCCCCAGCAGTACTCAAAAGCCTTTCACTGTACTGAAACCAGACTGAACCCTGCTGTAGCTCCTGCAACTCAGTGGGTGAATTTGCCCTCTGAAATCTCCAAGGCAATTTAGCAAACCTTATTTGCAGGAGGGATCGGGTGAGAAATTGTTGCTGTTCTATTTAATCTCATTCAGTTTTCCAGTTGAGATGGGACTGTTGATCGCCCTGTTCTGCAGCGGGATTTTCAGTGCATTGTGGAGTTCAGGCACGCGAAGGTCACTCACACCCCACTTCAGCTGTGTGTTTTTTACCTCCGGAAATACGAACTTCTCAAAAAAGGCATGATTGTTATTGCTCCTTATATTTATGCCTTGAAAGAGCTGACATTATGTAGTAAATTACAGTATTTATACATAGGTTTGGGACCTTGTAACAAAAATAGAGAATTTTCTTAATCCTGTTTGTCAGAGGCAAAGATTAAGTGTAGATGATCCACTCTAAGAAAAACTGAAAGAGTGTCTGGATTTGATCCTGGCCTGACAGAAGTGCTAAACTGAGGATGAAGCTATTCACTCTTAAAGCCAAGCCAGTGATTCTCCTGGAAACCATTATGGCTGTTGATAAATTCTATAGAAATCCCTAACAGATGAAAATACAGCACATATAACATCCAGAGAGATATAAATGAAGCCAAGCAGAATTCCAAGACATTCCTGGAACTGCTGCACAGAGAAGTCTTTGTGGTGGTGTGAATAAAAAGTATTTAACCTCTGGCAAAAGCAGTTTGCAAGTACCACACACTTCAGAGTAGATGATAGGTTTTTACAACTGGCAAAGGGAGAAACTGTGACATTCCACTCACCATAACCCCAGATATTCTCCAGGGATTGGGCAGTGCATCCAGGACTCCTGAAGCATCTTTTGCATTGTAGCTTGATGCCATTGCTGGGAACAAGCTTCTGCCAGATGTGGAGCTCAGGTTCAGAAGGTGCAGCTAAAAGAATGAGTTTAATTATATTGGTCTGGTCTATTATCAAGGGAAAAGGAGGGCAGTGATAAGACTGCATGAGTTCAGAGGTAACAGGGATAAAGATAATAGGTCACATCTCTGTCATTAGTAGTAGAAGTCTGGGACTGCTGTTGTGTATGTGCAAAATATTAGCATGCATTTTATAAGATAATCCCCCAGAAAAATATGGCATATGCACTGATTCTTTTTGCCTAATGTGAAAAGGAACTCTGAGCTAGTACTCGTTCCCTTTAATATGGCATATCAGAAGGCAGCCACGAACTAGCTGATTTATTACAAGCAGAAAAATTACAGAAAGGAGGCAATATTTTTGTAGAAGTGTTTCAGTGTATTAAGTGTTTAAAACCCAGCACTATTTTGATGTCTCTGAGCTATTGCAGGCTGCTCAGGCTGAGGTGAAGGAAGCTTCCTAAGATTAGTTCGAGTACACAGTGGGTTTTGCCATATCTGACTGTAGTGGAAATTGATTTCCAAAAATTTATAGTGTCTGTCTCAGGGTTCAAATCTGTTTGACGAGTAGGAAAAGCCTGGATGGTTAAATGAAGCTTCAAAGGTGACAAGTGTGTTTTGAACGTTAAAGCCACTTGTAGAAGTACAGAAGTAAGTCTTCTAATCAAAGCATTTGAGAAATGTAGCAGCAGAAGGTACATGATTAAGTGTTTATTAAGAGTTTGCAACTTAAATTCATACACTTACAGCAGAAAGGGAAATGTGTTGCTTGCTTATGGCTGAGACTTTTAAAGCCTTATGGTCAGCAAATGCTGAAATGTAGTTTATGTTATTGCCTCTGGAAGTGATTACTGTGAGAAGTCACTGTAATCAGCAATATGTAGCCTTGCTCCCAGCAGGAGGGGGAAATGCTTTTTCAGCTTTGAAAAATTCAAGAGTTGACTTCAAAACAAGTTGTTCTACATATATTACTATGCAGGAGTCATAGTAATATAAGTAATAGGCTACCACATGATCTATCAAAAGCCCCAGATGAATTTGCTGTGAGTATCTAAAAATTTGTGTTTTTTCCAGGAAAAATCTCATAATAAACAAAAGTGGAACAATACAGACAGGCCATACATAATAGTGCTGCCAAAATAGTTCCCTGTTCTTACCTGAGAGAGGAGCAGAAGGACAAAAAAGGGTTAAAAACTTTGCAAATCTATTAGCCAGTCCTGGAGTGCTGCTGTTCCGTACAGCGTGGTGCTCTTACCACCATTTCTGCTCTGCCTTTGCTGTCTTTTTTCAGCCAAGTGTAGAAACAGACCCTTACTTACTCTTAGGAGTAAGTAATGGGGGAATAGATGTATTAAGAAAATTATAGCGATAATTTACCTGCTTTGATATGTACCTTTGAAAAGATACTTTCTTCCAGAAAATGATATGATGTTCTGCCCTATGCCCCAGATTTTCCTACCCTAGAAGACAAGCTCGAAGTCTCCAAACAAAATCAAATTCATAAATAAACATCTTCCCTTGGGAAATGCCACACCAAGCATGGCTCCTATTCCCCAAAGAAGGCCACTGCTGACATTCTTTAGTGGGCACTGACATGATTTGAATGTTTTTGAATATGTTTTTCTATTTAATTCTCTTTTTTTTTCTGCTGCTGAGCTCTGTCACTCCCTGTGGCTCTGGTCTTGCTTGTCTGAATTCAATTTATATTGCGGTTTTGAGAACGGCAGTAGTTAATGCTGAAATCCGCAAAGACCGATAATGAGTTACAAGTCCTTTCAGTAAACTCTTCTGCAATGAGCCCAGTGCTTGAGAAAGGTCCTGAGGAGACAAGACTGAGCCCCAACATCTCCTCCTGCCACACTTGTGGATGAAGCTCTACCAAAGCAGTATTCCCCTTATTTCAGTGAGGGGCTCCCTTGCATGTGGCTGACTCGACAGGATGTGTCCACAGCTCTTGATGCACCTGGCTGCTCTGCTGGCCAGCTGCTCTACCTGTCCAAGCTTTGTCTTCCTCTGCAGAACGGGGACAGCGCTACCAGCCGTCATGGCATGGCATTGGAAAAGTGCTCTGAAGGGAAAGGGAGAGCTGCTGGGCAGTTATTCTAGAAATATATGGTGAAATATCCTTTAAATGTCAGGATCATATTAAAATTACTCTTGTAATGTGCTTCAGTGTAAGGCCTGATTAGCTAGTAGCCAGAGCAATGCAAGGGAGGACTGCTTCTGAGTACTGCTATTAATTATGTATTATCATTTATTAATAATAGATACTGCTTTTTTAGATAGGCAAGGGAGCTTGGAGCTAGTTAAATGTGCCTAAGAAAACGATCTCTACAGGGAGGGGTTGAAATTGGCAGAAGTTACACTTGGGGATCATCACAAACACAGTCCTGCAGTTTGTTACTGTATCTGACAGTGAAGCTATCGTGGGGCATGAAGGGAGGGAAGAAGAAACACAACCACAGCTGGAATTTTCCCTTCTGCACACTGCTGGCTCCCTTGTTGTGCCTCTTTAGAGCTGGCAGAGTTACTGCACAAGTAAGTACTGAGTGCAGTAGCCTCCCAGAGGTTGCTGAGAGGGTTAATTTCAACATCTGCCACAGCAGCAGAGCTGGGATCCCAGCCTTTTCACCTATGTTCATGCGAGCATTGATTTCTTTTTGCCTGACCCTTTTGGACTGGAGGAGAGCCCAAGCTAAAATCCCATTTACAAGCACTGTCCACTCTTATGGTCTGGATGGGAAGAGCCTGTGCCCCAGACATTGTGGAAGAGATGCCTCTAGAGCTCATTGTGGTTTGGCACAACTCTACGTTGATTTTAGAAGCCAGCAGAATGGCTGAGGGACTGAGCTATGTTAAAAAACAAGGTTATTGAAGTAACTTGAAATTTTAATGCTGAAAATGAGAGGTAAATCTAGAGGTGTTTCTGTTGTCTCTTTCTAACAAGCACCAATAGTAACCGGGGAATCCCACTCACGCACAGAATTCAACACCCCAAGTGGTTTCTCATGACCTCTTGTTTTGGATGGTGACTTTTAGCCATGTTTTGGTTAAAGTTCCTTTTATGTTACCTGTTGCCTTTCAAGAAACTTAATGGCTTTGTGAAACTATCAAATGAATGACAACTCCTAAAGCCCCTGGTCCTCTTCCTCTGTAAGGTTCAATGATTGTTAACAATGCCGAATACTGGAAGAAGTCACTGCAGACTTCACTAATCACATATATCAAATATTCAACATCCTTTATTTCTGTAAGGAACTTGACAAGAGCATCCTTCAAGTTAGACTGGATAAATAATGAGAGCATTGCTTCTATTTTTCATGAGTCAATGTAATAATGTGTCAAACAATAAATATGTTCTCTATAAAAAAATTTATTGCTTGTGCTACAGGGAATTTATTACTTCACTAATGATAATATTATTTAAGAGATGTATGTGCTATTTCATAATTGCATAAAGTGAGAGAAAATAGCAGTGTAATGAAGACTGTTTTCCAAGGCTAAAAGACAGCTGTGCCGTAAGAGATCTGAAACAACAGTCTTATCATGAGACATCAGTTAATGTGTGAGCCACTACCAGAGTGGGGATTGGAGACAGGAAACATGTTTTACAAAAGCCAGTTAAAGGCTTACACACGCTAAGTTTCAGGTAGATCCTGAAGAAGTTATCCTAGAATGCAGGTGATATTTCTGGTTACGTCCTTTCATAGAGATATGGAGGTGTTTTTATGAGTTATCACCGTGCTTTGTGAAAACTCCCACTCTCTACAAAAGCATTTTGTAATGCCAAAAAGGTGGTCCTGCAGCTCTTACATTTTGTGCTGTAATAACTTCAGCGTGTCTGCAGCCATTTCCCTCTGAGAACCGCTATGGCATCCCTTGAGGTAAAGCATCATGGACATGTGGTCATTCATAAGCCTCAAACTGAGAATTGCTGCCATAGGTGAAGGTATATTTCTTGTGTTTATCCATCCCAGCTAATGGTTTTGGAGGGACGTAGTCAGAACAGAGAACAAAAGAATGAACAAACAAAAAAGATAGGATGTATTTTGAATGATTTGTAGCATTCCAAGTTTGGGTTTAATACTGAAATGAAGATTTTCCTTTCATTTGGTTTTTTGTTTGTTTTTTTGTTTGGTTGATGGTTTTTTGGAGTTGGGTTGTGGTGGTTTTTTTGGTGGGTTTTGTTTTGTTTTGGTTTGGTATTTTAGTTGGTTGGTTGGTTGGTGGTTTTTTTGGTATTTGTTGTTTGGGTTTTTTTTAATTATAAGAGCCCTGCAGACATTTTGCTCTAATTGGAAGCTGCAAATAACTGAGCAGGAAAAGAAATTAAGCAGAATAGAGAGCTGCAATAGGGAGCCAATACTGTGGGTGGGCCTTTCACAGAACTAAAGAAATGAAGAAAAAACCAGAGAAAGTCAACTATCTCTGAGGGATTTTCCCTCAAAAAGCTTTTGTGCAGTGGGAATTCAGTAGCTGAGGAAGCAATAACCTGGATGACAAACGTACTGAAAAAGATCTATGGCTGTACTGGCACAGTATTGCTTTCTTTGTGCTGGAAGCTTCAGAGACTGAATTCTGTAGTGTTATTTTTTTGGTGGCAGGGAGCTTTGTTCACCTGATGTGGCAGAATTTGCAAGTCATTTTGGAGTAGTAAGGTTCATGTTGGTGCACTACCATGCAGCGCCTGCCTGTGCTGGCCTCAGCTCTTAAGGCTGTTGATTCACTGGTGTTGCTGATAAAATCAAACAAATAAGAGGGATCAGCAGAACCCATCCAAATTAGGAAGCTCTTCAGAGAGGCTTTTGATTAGTAGTTAGTTTGATTCAATTATTACTATGTTTTTACTCTATTATTTTCCTGTCTATGATAGCTGTGCTTTTAAAAGCAGATATCAGGAGTCTTTTAGATGTCATATTACATGTCAGAGATTTTAAGACTTGAGCAGTAATAAAGACATAAAACTGCAGCTTTATTGCTTAAGTGCTGAGCTGGTGGTTTGATCAGATTAGCACTATATGGGCCTTTCTTTTAAAACACTGACAAATACGACTGCAGTGGCATATATCACAACTGAATTGTATCCCAAGGATCAGGAGTTTTGCAGAATAGTTTGGACTATTCTTAGAATGACCAGCTCAAATAGCTTCTTTTTATGTATGGGTCTCTGACAGATACATAGCTCAAGGCTAGGCTTTTCCTGCTGTAGCTGGACTTTTAAATAAGCATTCTGAAGGTGCTGAGTTGCTTAGGGGACCCCCTGCACTTCATGTGAACTGGTGGCATTCAGTTGAACTGATAGCACTAGAGGAATTTTGAAAGTGTGTTTGTGTGTTTCCTTAGTGCTGATCTTTTCTAACACATCCAAATTTTAAAATCTTGACTCATATTTATTTACTAATCTCCAAGAGTTAATTGCTTCCTTGTGGAAATCCCAGAACAAAATGTACTCCCTGCACTGAGCTTGGAGAGAAGCAGAATACACATTTCTTGAGGTACCTTTCTTTTTCTGAGGCCTTTTATCACTGATGGTGTCATTCAATTAATTTTTTTCACTTCTCACTGGTACAGGTGAATGAGGAAGAAGTAATGACCTCCCCTCAAACCTGCCTTAGAAAATCTGGGCAATTAAATAAACCCATGAACTGGCAATCAGAAGGCACATTTGTGGAGTGACCTCTATGGCTGTGGCCACAATCAACCCAAGCACTTGGCCACCTATGTAGGGCAGCTCATCTCCAAAATAGGCTCATCGCAATAGGAGAACCCTCTTCACGTCTAGGGAAGGGTCCACTAGATCATTCTAACTGCCAGATCATATTTGATGATGATTTAGGGAGAGTGCAGCTGAAATTGTTAAATCTGGGACAGAGATAATGTTCAGGTAGTTCACTGGTGGAAAGGAGCATGTTGGAGCACCAAGTAATGCCCTTGCACATGGTTTATGAATGAGGCCTAATTGGGTGGTGTGTGCTGATGCTCTCTTGCACATGGCAATCGTATCTATGTGGCAAGAGCAGTCAGAAAAGCTCCTCTCTGACTCTGCCTCAAAAGCAGATAGATTGTTTGATCCTCATCAAGGTAGCTGTCACTGTACCTCTGGCTGAAGACATGGGAAAAATTGTATTTCTTAAATGACTTATAATCATATTGCTTCTACTGCTATTACTACTACTTAGGAGCAGTCTGTCAGTCTGCACAATCTGTCTGTAGCCAGCACTGCTGCTCCAGACACGGACTCTTGCAATTTCAATGTCACCTCATGGGCAGGAAGCCAGTTTGACAATGTTAATTCTCAGAAGTTTGAGTACTCTTCCCATTATATCAACACACGCGAATGTTAGTAGTGGTTGTAAAATTATGCAGCCTTAAAAAAAAAATCCACACACATGCCAGTTCTATTATAGACCCCATCTGTGCATCTACTGGTTTGAAACAGAAAAAAAATCCCTTGCCTAGCATGTTGATCAACTAATTATTATAAACTACGTCTCGCAGTAACATTCTGTTTCAATGGTGTACAGCTGTTTCTGTTGCTCTATGTTTCTTTCTCCTTTCTGTATCTTTTCCCAGTCATCTTTCTCAGTGCTTTGTAGCCAGTGGAAGAATTGATGAAATCTTCAAAATATTTGATCTGTAGTCTTGATCCAAAACAATGCGCTCAGTAACAGCCTTTCAAATGAATTCAGTGGACTTCAGATCAGTATCTAATCATAGAAGACAAAGAGCGCTGAAATTTACCCTCTGCTTTTACCCCACAAAGCTACAGACTTTTTATCTTCTTGTGAAGGCCTAAAGGGATTTAAATGTCCTTCTCAGGCTGTCCTGTGGTGTGGGAGGATCAGACAAGTGCTTCAGCAGCATCAGAGCTGGCTTATGGCGCTCTGGTCCCTGTTGGGTCAGCTCGGCGTTTCACAAGCTGTTGTGCACGGCAGCCAGACTTGCTCCATCTCTGCCTACGTTCCCCTTCTCCTTTCCAGGCTCCTCATTCCGTTGGACTAACACAGTGACTGGTAGAATCCTACCCTAAATGGGCTTAGGGAACCATTTTGGGTTGTAAGTCCTTATTTCCCTCCTATCCCCCAAATTTCCATGCTCCTTTTTTTAAGCTGGACTCTCCCCCTTACTGGTTTTACTATTTATCCATGGAAAGGGCCATATTGGCAGACTGAAGACAAACGTCATGGGGTGAGGAGCAGGGTAGTCAGGGGAATAAGCCAGGAACTATTTGCAGGGTATTTTCTCCCAACCAGTCAGTGCAGAAACCAAGGAAATGGAGTGTAGCCAAAAGACTAAATTATGAGGCTCAGGGTTCAGTGTGAATATTTCCACTGAAATATTTCCACTGAAATTGATGCTGCTGCTCCCAGGAAGGAAGTGTGAGTACAGTCTAACTCTATCAGCCCCGAGCTCCAAGGCAGGCCCATCTGGTGGTGGAAGTCTTTCAAACATGAAATAAATTGGGAGTGATTTATGCTGTTACCTAAAAATCGTGCAGTACTTCCAGAGCTGAATATTCAGTTGACTCTGAACCAGGCAGCATTACAGCTATGTTTATTTTAGTTGTTTGTCTTTGCAAATCAGCTCAGACAGGAGGCAGAGAAATATCTGCATGAATGATTGCAAACAAAAAACTGCTGATTTCCCCAAACTCTAGTTAATTGACCATCCACCAACTCCAGGAAAAACAGATGGAAACTGTGGCCAGAAAAATATTTTTTAAAATACAATCCTTGAAACACCAACAAGGAACCTGCTACACAAGTCCGTAGCAATGGCCGTCTTTTGCGGATCTTTGGTATTCAGTCAGAATAGTCAGCAGAGCAGGGCATACATGACCCTTGGACCTCACTTCATGTTGGCTGAGAGCCACCAGATTGTTGCACATTATAAACATTGCCTCCTCTTCCCTGGCACTGACAGGGTTTCCCACGGTGGGTCAACACTAGCAGCACCAAACGCTTTCTGAGGGTTTCTCAAAGAATCTGAGTATCTGAGAACTGGAGTCCAAGTGGCAAGCCAAGGAAAGGCCTCTCCAACAGGTCATCTAGAAAAGATAGAAAACCCTTTGTCTGTGGAGGAAGCTCTTTGCCCTGAGTTTCAAAGAGTGTCTCTGAGGAAATGCCTGTGGAGTCTATGAATACGGCCAAGGAATCTTTCTCCTGTCATATTATTACAATTTGGATTGCAATTATATTGCAGTGTGCAAATCAAATCCAAGATCTAAGACTCTGTTCCCTGTTGGTTTCTTGGCTGTTCACGTAAGAGGGATGAGGAGAGAACATAGAAATGTCCCTATTTGCACTTCTTGTTTGAAGCCTCTATTGTGCAGTCTAGACAATGGGGGAGATTAGTCTGCTTGAAAGAAGTATATTAAAGATAATCTTTGAGCAATGGTGAGTCTTGAGGGAAGGATCTGACGCCTCTGTCAGTGCCTGAGGAAGAGAAAGATGCTTAGTGTTTCACTGGAGACTAACCCTCAACATTCATCTGCTGGCCCTAATCTCCAAGCTGATGCTCCTATTCAGCTAGTAGAAGAAAAGCAGTTTTGTACAATGACTGTGCTGGGGTCGGAACTATTTTTGAATTTAGTGATAGAAAATTATTACAGAAAATGGTGGGATACTGTTTTTGAAACGCCTGCTTTCACTGTTTCAGTTAAGAGGATCCAAGGAGCTTGCCCTGTAAAGTGAGGCCTCTGAGTAAGCCTGTGCACTTCAGCCTAATGATTCTTTTTTCTGAGACAAAAGTTATTTCAGATGCCCTGGGGGCCAGAGAACATTGTCTTCACTTGCCCTTACATACAGCAGCTTACAGAAAACTTCCCTACAAATTAAGTTGTGATAGCAAACATCAAAAGCCATGACTACCATATGTGCCTCAGGAAGAGAACATGAGACATCAGGGGACATCCCTTTGATTATTTTTTCTCTACAGTTTTAAATCACTTGACAATTTACAATTGCAGGGGTACTCCTGCAATTACTAAGATACTTTCTCTATGAAAATAGTGATATTGTCTCCCCACCATTTCAAAGCAGACTCAGATCTCCTCCTCTCCAGTTCCATGAGTAGTTGTAGCTGTTTGAGGCTTCACAGGGAGCTTTTCTTCCCCTGAGAGTCTTAAGATATTTCTCTATTTCAGCTTCATAGATGTGACTTTCATACCTTTACCATCCAGAAGCTGTGTGTAGCAAGTGCTTTCCACACCAGGCAATGATTAGAAATTAGATAGCTTAATCATCAGCCACGAGGCAACCAAACAGTGACATGTAAGAAAAGGAGAGGCATTACATGTTCCACCAAGGCGTCAGCCACTCAGGAAGTACACTACCTTACTTCATGCACCACTTTTTTCTACTTCAGGCTTTGCTGTTATCGCTCACTACATCTTTTTTAAACCTCATAGGCCACTGCATGAGTCATGCCTTTGTAGAGGCCTCCCTTTTTGAAGGAGGATGCTGTTTCATCATGGCTGAAGCCAAACTAAATTCAGCTGGCTGTCAGTCCATCCTTGTTCCCACCCCAGCTAGTTCTGTTGTCAGAAAGTGGAACTGTTCAAAGAATTGATTTGGCTAAAAATGAGTTTAGCAAAAAGTAAAAAATTAATTTTAAGTTTCTTCAAGTGGCTTATTTTGCGGTTGCTATACTACTTATTGCTGGCACAAATGAAAAAGCCGGGAGACAGCCTACAGAGACAGAATATCTGGGTGATTCAGCAACCTGTAATAGGCATAAGGTCAGGTTAGACACAGCCAGAGTGATTCCATGCTGGCTGTTGGATAGGGATTTTTCAAGAGTTGTGGACAGTTTCATTCTGAGCGATGGTAAAGAACCAGAACTCTATGAGGAGGCAGAATTAAATGTCTGTCCTTTCTTTCATTAGTGAGATCCATAGGAATGTCATGGAAGTCTTCTGAAGGATGAAAACATAGAATCATAGAATGGTTTGGGGTAGAAGGGACCTTAAAGATCATCTAGTTCCAACACCTGTGCCATGGGTAGGGCTGGCTTCTACTAGATCAGGTTGCTCAAAGCCCCATCCAACCTGACCTTGAACACTTCGAGGAATGGGGCATCCACAGCTTCTCTGGATAACCTGTTGCAGTGTCTCACCACCCTTAGTGCAAAGAATTTCTTCCTAATATCTAATCTAAACCTATTTTCTGTCAGTGTAAAGCCATTCCTCCTTGTTCTATCACTACACGACCTTACAAAGTACCTCTTCAGCTCTCTTCAGTCCCCCTTTAGGTAATGCAAGGCTGCTCTAAGGTCTCCCTGGAGTCGCCTTTTCTCGAGACTAAACAACCCCAATTCTCTCAGTCTGCCTTCTCTGTCTGCCTTGTGAATAGGATGTTCTGTTTGCAAAGTTCAGAGTAGACATAGCCAGCCTAGGGATGTAAATTCAGATATTTTGGTCTACTCTGGGACAGCTGAGACCATTGTACACACTTTCCTAATTTACCAAGCAAGTGAGGTATAATGGGAATCTTGCTGCACAGCCAGCAGCTTGCTGGAGGACAAAGAGGCACGGGAGCGACTGGAGCTTGCTGACTCAGCTGTAGCAACTCCAGTACTTCCTCAAATCCTGCCACTCTGCATCCTCAGAGCTGGAGCCACAGCTTTCAGCCACAGGTCTGTCACCTCCTGCAGTCCTGAAAGGCAGTCGGGGAGGCGAGCACACGCACGCACAAACACACACGTGTGCTCCATGCTGCGGCAGCCACAGCAGCCAGCGGATCCTGGCAGTCGCACAGCAGCAGTGCCCTTATGGCTCGTGCAGCTGCTCTGCATCCAAGTCGGGATGTCCCCTGTGCTGCCGTGGCAGATGTCAGACACGGCAATTTAGGGGACAGGGTGCCACCATAGCCCCAGCCAGGAGGTTGTGAAAGAAAGGGCACAAAGCAAGGCCGCATCTGTTCTGGAACAAAGGACATCTGTCCCTGGCCTGAGCAGCTTTCTGGCATGATTTCACAAGGACAAAGGCTCAGGTTGACTGATACAAGGCTGGTAGTCTATAAAACAAGCCATAAGGTCTTAGGCTGTCCAAATGTGTGCTGACAGTGAGACAGCACTCTGGCAGCAGTGAGGTTTTATTTTTCCGTCAGAGGGAAGAGGGTAGGATGGTCCCCATCCTGTGCACTGCCTTTAACCACACATCTGCCCACATTTTAGGATCTCTTTGAGCTGTTCAAAACCTACACTGCTATCAGATTATAGAGAACAGATGTTCTGTTCAAGTAGTTTTGTTTGTGACGTCCTCGTAGCAGGAAAAGTTCTTTTTGCCTCTTTAGAAGCTAAGTTCATCTGTTGCTTTCTCCAGGTTGTTAAATTTTACTTGCGGGCAACTTATTTATTGAAAGGCTGCAAACTACAGATGTGCTTCTGCCTGCTGCATGAATGTGATTCTTACAAGGAGAAAACTTTTAGAAAGGATAGACTTCTAATGTGCCTTCAGTAAAGTGATCTGTAAAGAAACTGGCCATAGCAAATTCTAATTATTAACTTGCTTAGCAGCATTGTTAAACAGTATGTTCTACCTCCTTTCCTTCTCTGCTGGTGCCAGTAGTGGCTGTAATGCTTTTTTTAGCTGGGCAGAATCACAGCAGAAAATTTTGTAGCCAAGTATACGTGCACATGTGCACAAAAGTATAATGTAGTGGAGATTTAGTAGAACGATATCACAAAAACCAGAACAGCCTGGGTTATTCCTTACTCACAAGATGAGTCTATTTAGGTTGCTATATACTGAAAAACAGAAGCAAGTGACTGTTAACATTTTACAACCTTGTAACTTTTTCCCATGCATTCCTTTTCATGTTCAGCCCAAGTTGCTGCATGTCTTGTCTGTGAGGGTGTGGGTATCAGACAGCAAAATCCTCACAGTGGGCTGCTGCACAAGTACCCAAATGCATGAAAACTCTGTAATGCATTCAGTCATTTTAAAAAAACCCAAATCTAGGAAGTTTTTTTACATGGTACTTCTGAATCACATGCTGGCTCCTTTGTGTTTGCCCATACTTGATAGTGTTAAGAGAGAACAACGAAGAGAGATTTTAGCCTGGTTTATAAAGCTCTGGTAGGGATGGTGTACTCATGTTCCTGCATCTCATAGTGATAGTTGTTCAAATTGTTGGCTTTGCCTGGCTGTTTAAGAAGCTGATTTTCCTATTGCATCTTTTAAAAAAAAAAAGAAAATAGAATGTATTGCAAGGGACGAATACCAGGGATACGTCTACTTACTCTGCTCATTGAATGGGAAATATGACCAAGAAAAAAAGGAAGAAGAGTTTCAGAACTGTAACATTCTACTAGCTAGCTTCAAACTTAACACTTGCTGATGCATTTGCTATGTCTGCAGTTTTCACAGAGACGTGTGAGGCTCAAAATTCACAGTGGGATTGAGATGAAGTCTGTATATCACAAAGCACAGAGTTAAAATAAAGAAGGTAGAAATCGTTCTTGTGTATACAAGGGTATCCAAACAGAACTTCAAATGTCCAGTGATGGTATGAAAAACTGGAATAAGAGAATGGTTTAAAAAAGATCCAGAATACTAACTGAAGATCCAATTTGCTAACTGAAGATTTGCCTCTGCAGAACAGTTTGTTACATACTGCTGTTTGATGTCGTTTGCAAATACAAAAGTTTGTCCAGCTCCTGGACACCTCTAGGTAGAGAGAGATGGCTCCCAGCTAGCACATGCTGAGCATAGGAGAAGGCAGAGCCCTCCTCCAGGTCATCAGGTTTTCATCTGAACACAGTATCACTGGCAGAGGATGAACTCCTTGAATGCTCCTCCTGGTTCCTGCTTGGGAAGCTGCTATTAGGTTTAATTCATGGCCTGCACAAATGTCAACAGCCATCAGTAGGTGAGATAAAGACATCAATTTTGTCCTAAAGCAGCTTGGTAGAGGCTTGTGGGCATAGGAAGAGAATTTAAGACATCTATGGATACTCTTGATGCTAGTCCAACCTTCAGCACCATCAGTCTCAATTTTGTTTCATTCTTCAGTAGTTATAATGATGAATCAGTTCAGGGGATTTACTTGTGTTAAAAGTATCCTGATTTAAAACCTAGATCAATTTTCTGACCAGTTCACCCTGTGATGTTTCTAGCTGCATTACATAACCACATCCCAAATAAACATTCCCTAAGAGCAAAGTCATACCACCTGAGGTTTTTTCAAACACGAGTTTCTAATCAGCAAGTGTCCTGGCACCAAAGAAGGGGTGGTGAAGTAGTGGATTTGAATAGCTGTGAAGGGTATGGAAGCTAATGGAGATTCACATGATCACTGCCACTAAAGGAGATGTGCAGGAGCCATGGTCTGGGTGTACTGTAGATGCAATATACAATACAGAGGCAAGCAAAAAAAAAAGATATTCCTGAATTACTATTAATTAAGAAATAGATAGGTCTCAGGCTCTTACTACAGACCTGAGCAAATTAGTCTGCTGGAGATTTTTCATTCCCTGAATTCCTCAAACACTCCAGTAGTTATATATAGCTAAAGTTTTTGGAAGGCTGCCATTTATGAGGAAAAGGACAGTATTTGGCATGTACTGCTACTATGACTGGCACTCAGAGGAACTGTAATAATGTGCAAAGTCAAAGAGATGTGTTTACAGGTAAGAAACTCTTCAAGTAATCAGTACTATCAAGAGTTCACTCAAAAGGATGAATATATGTTTGTTAGCAAAACAAGAAAAGCTGGACTTGTGTTTTTCTGTCTTTGAACTGTGATTTGGCCATTCTGTCCAGCTATCTGAAACAAAATAAGAGACATTGTTTATTTTTTGGTTTGAAGCCAGTTTCTTTCACTGAACTGTCCTAAATCTTGTATTGTAAGGATCAGTACTTTGCAACATACATTTTAGCCTTTTAACGTGTATTTAGGTTATGTTGTTTAAAAAATAAGTGCCTTAGGCATTCATAGCAATGACTGAGAGAAATTAAGATGGTTCATCTCTTGCAAAATGTCATTCCCACTCTTCGTAGTTAGCCTTAGCCCTCAGCCAGAATTTATATTCAATTTATATACCACACCCCAAAGAAAAGAGGAAAATAATGCTTTGGGATAGCCAGAATACAAGCTTCCAAAAATATATTGGCGATTGAGTCATAAACAAAGTAATTTTGTAATGGAGGGATAAAAGTCATAGGGTCATAGGGTTTAATCTTGCATGTTTGTAACTGTTAGTACTTCTCCAGTCTTGCTGTGGAGGTGAACAGACACTCCAGATGTGAACCATGGGCATGCTGGGTCCAGAGATGTCCAGGCTTAGCCTTGATTATGGTCCCTATTGCTCTCACCCGTCCTTCCAAGCTCCAGAGCAAAATATCTCAGTCCCTTGAATTGTCTCTGAGACCTGAATTACCCCCCTGGCTCCTGTAAAATCTAGTGCCCTAAAACAGAGTCAGGTTGAAAATGTAAACAATGGAAAAGAGATTGTTTATTAATGCTACAAGTAGCAAATAGATCCCATTGTTTCTCCACAGGATTTAACATCTGAGTTATTTAAACACACTCTGCATTGTCTACTGTCACCAGAGAGTCTTCCTTAGGGTTGGATGAAGAACTTTGCGGGTCTCTTGCTTGTTTCTTGACATTTTTTGATATTACATTGAGCCATTTATTTTCTGGTGGAAAATCTAAAAATGAACACTGGAAATTCTTAAATAAAACCACACAGTTTTAGAAATTGGAGTGCCTTGTCCCTCTGCCCCAAATCCTTCATCTTTTATAGTTGCAGATGAATAGTAGTAAAAAATACACTATTGTTGCTTTTATGTTTTGCCTTTAATAGGTATCTCTCTCTGCATTTCATTCAGAAAGTTTTCTGGTGGATGTGACAGGAATTTGAAAGCTGTAGGTTTCATTTATTTATTTACCTACCTACTTTGTCATTAAGCTACAGGAATGATCATTTGCTTTCCTCTGAGGAGTTGTTAATGGTGTAACATGAATTATCCATGGTTGTAGAGACTGCAAACCATCTGGTGGCACACTGGCCCCTCTGGTAAATGGTGGAGAAGCTTCATCATGGTCCCCGTTAGCACTATTTTAGTTAAGAACCTGCCAGCTTCCATTAAACCCCTCATTATTAAGGATTTCTGAGCAATCTATAAATACTTGCTCTGGTACAGAAGAGCTCAGCTGAAGATCTTCTAGTTTTAGCAGGAGGTTAGGTTTGGTTGTTAGTTGTTTGGGTTTTCATCCCCTTTTAAAAGATGCTCTCAAGGTTAATGGAATCATAATTTGATCTCCCTTTTTAATACTGTGCCTGTTTGCTCTGTGCTTGTATTTCCGTATATGTGAGTATTCCCCCAACAAATGTGCCACAACATGAGTCACTGCAAAACATGGAGACCAAACAATAAATTCATTGGCAGCCTGTGCAAAACTGAGTTCAGTAGTAGTCAGGCACGGTGTATCTTCTGTTACAAGGGTTTGAACCTTTGTTAGAAAAAAAGGTCCTGTAATTAATCCTCAGTGCCTCTCTTCAGGCTTAATCAGGCGAGGCGATGTGCCTATACTGCCCTAAATGCTCAGTGAATGGTGTCATCATCTCCTGCCCTGACCCAGCAAAGCACTTCAGCATGGGGGATAGCTTTTGTGACACATGGGTCTGATGGGTTTGTCTTTTATTAAATGTTATGGAAGTTCTCCTAATGAATGTAGTGGTGGATTTTTTTACTCCAGATTGTTCATTGTGCAGCAATGGAAGCAACTGGAATTATCATCAATCATAGTGAACCTAACTGAGCTCAGCTGTCCTTATTATGAAAGGATCAGACCAATTACTTTAGAGGCCAAATTATGTCTCATAAAACTCCTCTGGTGAAGAATACTGCACATTTTGGTTAGTGTTTATTGGTATTCATCTACATAGCTGGCATCATGTAGATACATAAAAAGGAGGGAAATACCTGTTTGGGCCTTGCTCATCTGTCTCTAACTTGGAAGATGGAGTAAGGAATAGACTTTTAGCTATCAATCTTTGCATATTAAATCTTGCATTCTGCAATATTTTACAAATACCTATTTTCTGTTGAAAAAAAAATTGCTACAAATTAGGGTCACAGTGCAACCTGAATTTGGCCCATTTGCGCATACAGAGTAGAATAAAATATTTGTTGACCCTTACACTTTCAGTGCATGTGACTGACCAGATACATGTTTTGGGTTCTGGGTTGCCCTTCAGGGTTCCCAGTTATCCCTGGTTGTCTCACCATAGTTCTGGGCTGCCCTCAGGGGTTCACAGTTACTTCCAGTTGCCCCCAGGAACTCCTAGGAAACTTGAGGAGTTCCCAGTTACCCGCAGTTGCCTCCCAAAAGGGTTGTTGGTTGCCCTTAGGGGTTTCTAGTTGCCCTCGGCAGGGTTCTGGGTTGTTACCGTGCTGGAAAATGGGAAATTCTGACTTTGTATAAGGGCATTTTTCCACTGTGAAGGTGGTCAAACACTGGAACGTGTTCTTAGAGAAGCTGTAAACTCTCCACCCTCGGGGATCTTCAAAATACAGCTGCACAAGCCCCCAGGCATCTTGCTTTAACTAGATATGCTTTGAGCAGGAGGTTGGACTGGAGACCTCTAGCAGTCCTTTTCCAACTGGAATGCCTGCATGCTGATTTTGAAGGAGAGAAGGTATTATGTTTATTTCAGTAATTTAATGGGACACCCTAGATCTTGTGATTGGACTTAAAAATAGAGTCTGGAGTTTGCCAAACCTCCAATCGATCACATCTGTGTTTCCAGCTTCGCTAGCACAATAGGAGAGCAGTTGCTTTCTTAGAATTGTTTTAGATGGTGCCTGGCTGTGGAAGGTGGTTGCAATGACACAGCGGAAAATTATAATGAGATTGTCACGTGTAGAAAAGGTTTGATGATTGCAATTTAGGTCATGGCCAAACTTGACCTTAGGAAGTCTTTTTTAAGCTTTCTCGTTCCAAAGGAGTCAGTTCATCACAGCCTTGGTGGAGTTCAGCAAGTCCACTGTAACTGTGAAATTGTGTCAGTGTATTTAACTGGAGCACATGATTAGTGTAGTGAGCCCAGAAAATGCCAGACACTCTCAAACCTACACACTATTAAAACCGTATGTTGAACAGCTTCTCCATGACGATTTGATTTGACTTTGTAATTTTGTTAAAAGGACGTAGTCTGGGTTTGTATCACTATATGAAACGTGCCTGGGAATGTTCCCAGCCATCGAGGCCAACTGGCATGGAACAGTCTGTGTCTAACGCCGGTGAGCTGGGTTTGCCTGCATTAGGTGGCTGCAAGCAAACTGCTGCTTGGGTGTGGTTCCTGGCATGCTCCCGCTACCAAAACAGGTCCAGAAGTTGCTTGGGAAAGTTGGAGCAGGCTGCGTTCGTGTCAGGGAACTCTCTCACAGTTTATCAGCGTAGGTAACATTGTGGGCATGCGTGAATTTACTTTATCCTCTAAGGCAGATGAACTAATAAGTCCTTGTGGTGGGTAAAGGAGACATGAATGCCTATTCTTGAGACATTATGGTTAGATGTCCTGGATCCTCTCCTAGTACTAGCCTGACTTTCTGGCAGGAGGGCTCAGACTTTTAAGTTGGCTTTCACACACTCACAAAAACTTTACTGTAATGTATTTCCCTATGGTAATTTCCAGTATGTTGGGTCTTAGGTTAAGGAAATGTTAATAAGCAAATTTAAATCTCAGATTTCTAATTCTGTTATGGTTCTCTCTCTTGAATAAGTATGTGCACAGACTTTCTCCTGCAAGAAAATAGAGCAGGTTTGAGAGTCAAGACTTTCCTGACCCACTGAACCTCTTTGGGATTGTGACCTCTCCCTGCCTACAACGAAAGACTGGCAAAAGTGTGTTTCATTGATGTCCCTGTGATACTCCGAAAAATCTTTTGTGCTACAAACAGTATGTGTATTTCAGATAGTTCCAAATGAAAATACCTAGAAACAAACATTTCTTGTTCCCATTGTCATATGACCCCAACTAAGCATGCACTACAGGCTGTAGAAAGGCAGAAAATTAGCAAAGTTAAAACCGATGAATGTTGTTCCTCTCTGCAGTGTGTGAGTAGAGCACTAATATGTCTGCATAAATCTAATCTACAAATGATGTGCAACTGGAATTAACCTGGCCCAATAAGGACAATAACTATTCTTAAGGACTGCAGGACAGAAGGTGCTGAAGTGGAGTAATTGCTTGAGTTAGCCATGAGGCATTTTTCTGTTATGAGCATTATTTCTGTTACACAGAGGGAAGAAATCCCTCTATTCTTGATGGCTTCAAAAAACAGCCTACAGAGAAGGTCTGGCCAGTACTCTGAGGATGTTGCTGACACTGTGGCTTCAGTGCCTGCATGTATTTCTTTTCTTTATTCATAAAATCAGTTTTCAAGGTCTAAAGGACAGAAGGCAGATGACAATGTGAATTTCTTGGCTTTCCCCTCTTCCAGCCTGGAGAATACAGCCATGCAAAACAGAATGTCACCGGGAGGTGAGAAGCTTTTTTCCTGGAAGGACTCCTAATGTGGCAAATTGATAGTATCTGCTGTTGTTGCATTTTGCTTCCTGTGCTACCCAGTAAGCCTTCCTGGGACAGCCTAAACAAAGTCGCTGAAATGATTGCCAAAGCAGAGCCATTTTTCTTTTCATTATGAGGGTATTTCTGTACCCGAACTGAGAAAATGTGTCCATGGTCTTTCACAAACTCTCTTTAAAAACTTGTGTCGTGTCCAAGGATACTCCTAGGGAAGCATTGCACAGACTGTGCTCCAGGGAAACACTCTGTGGTCAGAAATCTGCAGAAAGTAGTTTTGACTAGTTGCAGGGACCGTGTCAGGGCTTATGTTGGATGCATCCTGGTAGGTGGCAAACACTGGGACTGCAAGCACGTATATTTGCTTGGCAGGCCACGCATCATACTCTGTACGCTGCTCCTGCCTAAAGAAGGAAAATTCTTTGGACTTGCAGATGTCCATTGGTTCTGAAATATGACAATCTGGAGCTAGCTTTCTGCCTGCTGAAATCACCACATTAGATCTCAGTCTTTGCCTCAAAACCTTAATTCCAGGTTCAGGGATAGAAGCAGTGCTACCATGACACAATAGAAATCCTACAGACCTTACAATTTACTTTCTATCCACCTCTTTGTGAGACTGGGATCAAATTATAACACAGTTATGCAAGAGATAATTTAGACAGAAGAGCCACATGGTGCTGTTCTATTAGCCTTTTTCCATAAACATAAGGAATGAAAGAGTTTAGTTGTAATGTATGCTATAAATCTTGTTGTGGTTTTCTTTACAAATTTTAAGATGGTCCTCAAAAGTCATCCTTTTTCTCCCTGTTTTGAGGTAGTTAGTTTTAATTCCAATATCATATCTGATCACTGCCTTTGCAGGAAGGTGAATTGAATCTGGTAGATGCAGAAAAGAGTGGTGAGAACAGGGATTCTGCTTTCCAGTAGGAAATTGAAGGAAATTATTTGTTTAACCTTGCAAAACAAAAGCAGAGGTGGGATATGTTTGCTGTCTGGAAGTGCATCAGGCAGGTAAATACCAGAGAGGAGAAAAGGAGCCATAGGTGCCTTAGAATACAAATGACCGGGAATAAATTTAAGCTTGAAATTAGCAAATGGGTTTTAGGGATTCAAACGGTAGATCCACAAGTCAGATTTTTGACTGCTTTTAAAATGGATCTCACTGGAATGGGAAAGGGTGGTGTGGGCATGTGGACTAGACTGAATGTCCTGGCAGGTGCCTGCCAGTTCTGTCTTCCTGCCATTACTGTGCTGAAAAATTGTCTTAGAGATCATACTGTGATGGCAGCGAGGCGCACATTCACTAGATCTCTTCCTTATGTGCAGTTCCTCTTCCTAATTTGAAATCCTCTTTTGGTATGGCTTGCAACATTTCCTGGTTTGAATGTTTTTGAATGCCTTAGGGAAAAAAATCCTAGTATTTCTAGAGATGGGCCTGATACATTTTGAGGACAGCACATACCTGCTCCAGGGCAGGAAAAGCAGCAAGGACAAGCTGGGAAGGCTTTTTTTGGCCCTGATCCAACGCAGTCATCCCAATGAAGTCAGATCCAGCACCTGCATCCCATAAGGACTTTTGCAGAAGAGAAACCCACAAAACATTTCAGCTCTGCAGGAGCAGAGAATCTGCTCTTTCAAGGTTGTGGGTGCAATTGTAGAGGAGAACAGTGTGTACTACAAGTTCCTTCAGAATGTGAAGAATTTAGAGATATTTCAACAGATATTTCTACCTGCTATAATGCTGATATTTCCCTGCCAGGTTTTCAGCAAGCAGGATGGCTAGAGGGCATTAGGGTGGCAGTGGCATCTTCGTGAGAGCAGCTCTTCTGAACACCTGAAGATTTCTACGCAAGGGAAGTTTGGAATGGCTTTTTTCCCTGCCAATTGAACCATGCTGGTGAATTTCCAACCATATATGAGGCCAAGGCAGATTATTTAGTGATGTGGAAGAAAAACAGAACTAAAAGAGTAGGTTGACGCAGGCTGAAAGAAATGAAAATAAAGAAGATCCAGTACCCTGGAGACTTTGAATGCCCTAAAAGCCATAAAAATGGGGTCCAGTTAGTGACAGTCCAATTTAATTTGATGTTCCCAGAAGCTGTGGGAAGAAATTACCCTCTTTGCACAAAGTCAAGGTTCATTGAAGTGGATAAGAAAATTGGTTGAATCACACCCAGAGGGTGTCACTGCCACAGTTTGGCAGAAAAATTTTAGAAGATGAAAAGTGTAGTGCCTTTCTATAGAGAATGGAGCTGGTCTAACATGTGAGTAATGATCAAGCCATGAGAGTTGAGGCACTAGAGACCTGTACAACAGATCCTCTGAGCTGTGGGGGGCTGAAAGGGAAAGAAATGCCTTAAAATATTCAGTGGCAAAATTACTGAAAAACAGCCCTCTGTGGTAAATGAATCCAAATTGTGGAGAATTTTTACTTTTTTTTTTTTTTTATCTTACTCCATTTTTATTTTGATACACTTTTCTTTTTTTCTTGTGACCACTTCAAGGCCAGCTCTTTCCTAGCAGAGATCTGCTAGAAACACTCTGACTTCAATTCCATTTTGTTCCAGAACCTGTAGCAAGTGGGCAGCAGAGCTGCAATCATGGATGAGCTAATAATCTCTGGCATGATTTGAAGGTATTCAAAGGGAGATTTGCACCTCAGGCAGAGCCCTCCCCAAGCACAGCTACTTTACAGCATGCTCCCACAGTGACAATTCTGGTGTTCAAATACAGGCCTGCCAGTCTTGAAACTGTTTTCACGGTTGCTTGTATCATAAATGTGCTGTGGGCCGTGGGTCAGCTAATCCAATTTGGCAACACAGAAACTGGGAAGAGAACAGAGGTGGAGAAGAGGTTGTGTGATACATTCAGATGTGAATTGCCCAGAAGAGGCAGTGGCCAGATGAATCCACAGTGCTCCAAGAAACCAGTACTGGCTCATTTGGCGTCTGCATGTAACATCATCAATAAAAGCTTCATGTTGTAAATAAGTTGGATGTTGGTTGTGGCATGGGACAACTCAGTGCTCCCAGCTTGCCCCCGGTATGTAGTAGCTGTGTAGATAGATCAGTCATGTAAAGTGGAAAACAGGCAAGCTAAATCTCTTGCGCAGGACTAACTGATTGTTGGTTTGGAGTGCACCTTGTTAAATGGTTGGTGAGAAATTTGGTCCTGAATTCCATTTGTTTCCTTGCTTGTTTGCTTCCTTGCAATATTATTCCCATGCTTTTTATAGTATGTCAAAACTGCATGATATCTCTTCTTGCCCCTGGGGCTTAGGTAACAGTTTTATGTGTAGTTCATATAATCCATCTAACCATTTCAGTTGAATATGCATCATATGACAGACAAGAAAATGCAACCCTTTTATTCTATTCATGTTTTTAGTGCAGACTTGTTGGCATAAGTCTCTGTTCTTGTCCTTGTCTTGTTGTCTTCTGTTTAAAATAGAGATAAAATAGACAAAGTTTATACTTCACAGGATTGAGGATTGTTTGAAGGTTGATATAATTAATATTTCCTAACTATTAATGTGATGGGATTACGCTATTCCGAGTGAGGCATTTGGTGCCTAATGAATACCTGCAACCCAAAATGAAGCCATCAGAGGAACTTTATTCCTCCAGCTTGCATTCAGTCAAAGCAGCTGAAAATCCTCTCATCCCAACTTCAGTAAAAGGCTTTGAGGAGTATATGAAGCTGGTGACATCAACTTTGGCCCTTTGCAGGGAGCAGAGCATGCGTTGCTAACTCCTGCTAAATAAAGCAGATGAATTTTCTTTTTTCCTTTGTGAAGAGCAGATTCCCTTATGGAAAAGAAAAAAAAAAACCAAAACAACACCAAGGTAACCAATCTCATTCCAACCCTTTCAGGTTCTGTTTTTATTGCTCTTGGCTCCTTCCAGCTTCCAGTTATTTATGGAACAAGCTGTGAGTCACATGGTGGAGCTGGAGTGATTCAGGAGTTTGTTAAGCGAAGAGAAGCAGGAAAAGAAGGGCCTGGCAGTTCAGGCAAATGACATCAGTGCTTCGGCATCTCGTCCCAGGCCTTGGAAAATGCAGCCCTTTCTGTGAGAAAAGGATTGCAGAGTGATGCTGGGCGGCAGAAGTGTTTTGGTTTGTTGGCCGGCATGCAAAACAGCATTAGACGTAGCCTCTTAAGGTTTATTGGTAATGACAAGTCAAGTGGGAGATGCGGATGTGTAAATTGTAGCAAGGGAAACAGCTCATAGTACTGAAGAAAATATTCATCCAAACAGTTGATTATGCATCTGTAAAAAGTACACAAACTGTAAGGAGTGTCTAATCTTCTTTACATTTCTTAGCTGACTGCTAACGCAGGTTTGCTTGGCTAGATTTTCCTTTTTTCCTTCTTAAGAATAGGAATTATACCTGTGTGACAATTCCTGTGAACTGTGAAATCACAAAGCTAGCAAAGAATTTATCTATTTTCCAGCATAATGAAAGGGAAGCTGCCAGGCTCTCATCACAGCCTGATAGCCTTTATCCATGGGTTCTTGAGACTGTGCTTCTGGTACCTTGTGAGAGATTAGCTGGACAATCTAGAGATGCTAAGGCAGCATATTTGCATTGACATGTTTTGCTTTCAGAGTGGGTCTTTGGCTTAAGGACCACTCAGAGCAGAGCTGATAATACTCTCCGAAATCCAGCACATTGCTATAGCTCAGTAGACAGTGCTGAGGACAATGGTTTTCTCTGCAGCTGCTAAAATACAAGAATAAAATAAAAATCCGTGGCAGTGCCTGGCAAGAAGCATGTCCTAATGTAAAATTGATGGAGGTACATTGGTGAGGAAAAATAGTCAAGGATGTGCTGATTTCAAAATTGTTTCCTAAACTTGATTTGTGCTGTTATTTCCTGTCCATTGGATCCTGTTTTTAAGGAAAGTACATATTTAATGTTAGTAATGACATTTTACTGCCATAGTATAGTGATCTGAGAAGTCACACCTTGTAGCAAACTGGTGAAAAAAAATTTTCTACATCAGTAGGCTCAAAATGTAGAAAATATTTTACAGAATCGTAATGATTCTGTTTTCTGCTTTATAGCCTTCTTGCTGAAAGGACTGGAAAAGTGCATTTGTTGCCTCTGCAGCGTGACCCAGGTGTTCACCCTCTAGAGATGGGGAAGCTGAAGCACAGACATTGTGCCAGTGCAGGGCAGAGGGTGTACATTCTCTTGGGGGTGCTGCCACCACTTCTGCTGTAATGCCTGTCCCTCTTCAGCCTCTCTACAATGCACTGGGAAAATGCGGTGTAGGAAAAGGTACAGAAAAAGGAGATGGGGTCAGTTAGACTGGGCTGCTGGAAAGGAACTGTTGCCTAAAATCGAAGAAATGATTATCTCAACAGTGTTAGTATAGAATGGTAAAACCCAGCTCTTTAATGAGAAATCTTAGGTGCACAAAGATGGCATATGCATACACACACAGGTTTTACAAACTTATAGGATCTTCTAATTATAATATCTAACTGTTACCTCATGGAGATACACCCAGGCTGAAAATTATCTGTCCCCCAGGACCTCCCACAGGCATGCCTCCCAGAATGGGGTTGGTGGTCCCAAAAAAACCAATACTTCGTCCCACCTTTGTCTTCATCAACTCCCTCTGTCCTGCTCAGACCATTTTCAAGGCTTCTGGGCCCTCTTGGATATAACCTTTTGACTAAGGTTATATCAAGGAATGTGCTCATTATGTTCTTTAGGTACATCTTCTAGAGATTGGATGTTCTTGCTAGAATCTTTATCCATTGAAATCCTTGAGAAGAACACTAAACAGTATTTCAAGAATTTGGAACAAAGGGTGATTAATTACTACTATTATTAAATGTTAAAAACCATATTAAAATTCTGTATGCTAGGATCTTAAGATCTTAAGGATCTTAAGGCATTGGAACCAGCAGTGGTGGGGCCAGACAGGTCAATTTTCAATGTGACTGAGCAGAGCTGTGGGACAGAGTCAGGAGGAAGGCAAAAGGGTGGAAGCAGGCAGTGATAGTGATAGCGCAGGTGAAAAAATAGCTCAGGAGCAGGAAGGCGTGAGAGTCCCAGCCTGCTGGGTGCTGCACTTTTTGGGGTGAGGCTGTGACAGCTTGTACAGTAGATGTGGTTTGCTAAAGTGAGCTTTCCTGGCAGCTGTGACTTGCAGCAGGATTCTGGTCATTGCCCGCTCTGGCAGGTGCTCTGGCCCTCCCTGCAAAAGGTGCTTTAGGAAGCTGGTTGGTGCCAAGGACCTTCTGCAGATGCTCTCACAGAAGGAAACCCCAATGGGGGAGTCACTGTGTTTTACCCCTTTGCCTGCTACAGTTCCCTCACGGACTGGCACTGGTCTTCGGAGAAGCTCCTTGACAGATCAGCAGCACCTGTGG
This sequence comes from Pseudotriccus pelzelni, assembly GCA_035584735.1. NCBI lineage: Eukaryota > Metazoa > Chordata > Aves > Passeriformes > Tyrannidae > Pseudotriccus > Pseudotriccus pelzelni. The sequence continues at coordinate 66,294,616 of JAWMRA010000078.1, forward strand.
TGTATTCAAAGCCCTGGCTGAGGGCCCCTTTCTGCCTGGTGCCAGCCAGCAGCCCCGGGCACTGTGTTTCCTTTTTTTCATCTTTAAGATGTGGTACAGCAAGAGATAAAAAGGTGGCACGGAGAGGGTAATGAATGTCATCTCTTTCGGAGGAGAGGTGACCATCCCTGTGAATCTCTTCCCCGCTAACAGCTCCAGTGGCACTGCAGCAGGCATGGCTGGCAAGGGAATGAAAATAAACTCGTGATTCACTGGGAGGAACTCTCAGGAATGATGAGTGTTTACAACCAACTTAATTAAAGCCTTATATTCTGTCACTGTAGGCACATGTTTGGATTTCAGCAGTCCTGTTCCTGCGGGTATAAGGCTGAAGAGCGAAATGCCACAGCAGTGGAGGGCTTTATGTAGGGGTGGGAAGTTGTAGTTTCCCTTGGGAGGTCAGGGAGTTTGCAGTGGGAACTAGTGAGCCCTGTCACTGCAGCAGCAGCAGCCAGTCAGAAAACACTAGGCCTTATGTGGGTTAGTCATGTCAAGTCACAAGACGTGACATTGACTGGTGACTCTAGAACGCACTGCAAATTGCTTATTTTTAAATGCTGAAAGCAAAAATAAAAGCAATTCATTTCCTTTTTTCTTGGTAAAATAAACCAACGAAATAAAACCGTTTTGACTGAATAAAATATTTTAGCAGCATTCAACTTTTGTTGGGGCATTTACATTTGTTCAAACCTCCTTACTTCCCTTTTAAAATTATATTTAGACAATTTTCAAAATAGAAAAAAAAAAGTTATTTGAGGATGTCAGAATAATTGTCTTGGCTACCCTAATTTTCCTTCTTTTGTTTGAACTTAAACTGTTCTGTGATCTTGTTCCAAAAATGTAGATCACTTCTCCCTTTCACAAAACTTAATTTTTCACTGAAGTTTTATATTATGTAATATTTATTTAACCTTAGTACATTTTGGCTATTTTGGCCCCAATGCATGCCCAGATCCAGGTGGGCCCAAGCAGTGTTGTTATTCCCCTGCTTCAGTCACTCCTTCCTAGATAGGAATTCAGGTTACTATACATGCCTTTATGCATAATTTGTCTTTACCAAACTCATCCACTCTGAAATTCTTGAGAACACCTGTCTTGCTTCTTAATTTTAAAACGTTGACACTTTGCCTACAAGTAACTGAATATCCAGAGCCTTTTTTCTTCTCCATGAAGCATAATAAATAAGGCTGTTTCTGATGAAGTCTGTGAGCTTGCACTGATGCCAAATTTGGAACTGTCTGCAAAACCTGTTTCAAAGGAAGTCCCTCAAAAGCAGAGTGATGCCAGTTATTGTTACTGTGAGATCCATGTGAGTGCCTTATTCTTACATGACTTAAGACTATGAGTTGATGTGGGTTCTGGACATTTTCAGTGGTGTTACATGTCACAGTTTTGGGTTGGTTTTTTAATAGCACTTTGTAGGGAAAGCCATAACTATGGGGGAAAAAAAGAAGCAAATAGTTATTTTGTATTTGAATCCTGTCATCAAAAAGGAGCTACATTTTGCCTTGAATGCATACATTATTGGAGGAAATCTTCCCTGAGTTAGAAGAACAGAGCGTCTTATGAAAACTGAAGAATATGTAGCAGTTTCTTGTATACCGCAATATGAAAGAGAAGGATGGAAATGGAACAGTTCCTGTGTTTTTAGCCAGGGTCCTGACAGTTCAGGAAAAAAATGGCTGATTTAGTGAAGTTGGTTGCAATGGGATAATAATTGTGATTACCAGTAGAATACACAAGGCCAGCTAGAGGTGTCTCATAACACCACAACTATTTTTAATTAGCCATGTATGTGGGACAGATAAAACATATTCTATTTAGGTACACTGTCTGTCAGCAAAACTTCAAAAGGCAGGAACTACATGGCCTTTAAGCCAGATGAGTCAGTTTTGCTCCTTTCTTTCAGAGAGCAGTAGGTGGCTGTAATGTATTTCCTCTGCTCTGGGTTTTTATTTTGTAAAGGAGTTATTGATTTTTTTGTTGGTAGCTTCGTTCTCATCCCAACACAGCCACATCCTTTAGACAGCCTTTATATTCTTAGAAAGCCCTGGCTGAACCCAGAGGGTGGATGACCAGCTCAGATGCCCCAGACCTAACATTCTTCTCTCTAATGAAATTGCCCACGTGAGAACCCAGGGAAACTTTGTATGGGCAATCACTCAGATGTCTTTTTCTTTGACATTTCATTGGTTCATGCTGTTTCTGCAATCTGTTCCCAGGAACATTCAGAGGGCAATTTTACTGCCTTGTATGCCCATGCTGTAATGCTGTCAGCAGACACAGTCAGGACCATGAATTAAAATCACAGACGAATATGGGTGCCCCAAGAACTTTGCCTGAAACAGTGGACATTTAATGGTTTAATAAAGATCTGTCTACTACCTTTCGTATTTCTTGACCAGCATGAATTCATCTATGCATTTATTTTGAACATGAATATAGAGAAGCAGTTGTTAAGAGTGTTTGAAGTCTTGTTATGGGACAATGACTCCCAAGAAATGAAAAGATGAATGCAATAAAATAATACTCCAACCATTCTACTTTCAAAGTATTTCATAAACGCTAGCTTGTTCTCAAAACACTTTTGTCAATTAGAGAAATTTCATCCACAGTTTACAAAAGAGGGATGTGAAAAGCAATGAGCTGGAAATTTCAATGAAGCTCCTGACTCCCACATACTTGTCTTGGCTCAATACAAATTACTTTCCCTCCAGGCACCAAAATGTGTGGTGTTTCCTATAAAAACTCCACTGTAGGCCTTCTGAGCCTGTAAAACCAGTGTCCTCAATGCAACCCTGACTATTGTAACAATACTGACCTTTTTATCAGGTGCTTGGCAGCTGCTTCAGAAATTTTTCTTTATCAGGTAGTGCTTCTTGATAGACTCATGCTCTCTGGAAAGAAGAAATCTGACATCTCTGTCTTGTTGAAGATTCCCTCAGAATCTTTTTTCCAGCTTCAGAAATAACCTCCACGTGGGCAGAGGCTTCCTAGGTTATCTCCATCTCTTCTTGCCCAGCAATGGGTTGCTCACAGTTCCCACTACAGGTCTGACATACCCTTGCATGCACTGGTCCACACAGTCCCTGGTATCCTTCAGCCTGTAGGCCTAAGTCTATCGTTAAGAGAAAATACATTTGATTCAAGTCACTGATGCGTTTGGAGTTGGAAATACACTGTGAGTCAGTCTTATCTGACCTCTAGAAATCTGTGGGGTCTGCAAGCCAACTGCATGTGGTAGGCCTATATAGGAAAGTAGACACCCAGATTAACTTTGCCAGAATTTGTTCAGGATGGAAGCAGGGTTACGTGACTGATTATTTTGGTCTGGCCCATGTGCCATATGGAAAATAGCTGTTGGGGAGCTGGGAAAATACCTAAAGCTTTCTAAGCATTTATGAAAAGTTCCTTTCCCAGGGAAATAAAATATATTTTGGCAGTTTCAGATTTTATGGTATTGTTTGACTTTTGCTATCTATTTCCTGATGAAATTACTCTTTTCCAAGGCGTATGGTACCTCTTGGCCAAGCCACTGCTATTGCCAGGGTGACAGGGCTTCAAGCATGTGCTTAAAGTAACAGGATGCTTTAAAAAGGACCTGTGCCTTTATATGAAACCATAGCCATATCCTATTGCCTGGTTCTTGTACTTCACTGCAGTCCTGCACTGTGTGTGTCCCCACACGCAGCTCCATCCCACGCCCTTTGGCAAGCCCTTGGTTGGGGTGTTCCTCTTCAGCAACAGCCTGTACCTCTTAGGGCCTGGCCTTTTGCTAAGGATGCATATCTCTCCTCTGTTTTAGTGGGTGTTTCATACAAAAGGCCTTCAGGGGGTCTAGGTTTCCACTGGCAATCTGTGGGAAGCTCTCCAACATTTCATAGCATTGTTGGGAATCTTGAGGAATCATTTCATCTTACTTCTTGCTTCTTATATGTGATCCACAATAGAAGACTCATGAAACTGCAACTCTTATGAAAGCCATGCCTCTAAAAATCAGGACCAAATACCTCCACAGAGGTAGCAAATTTTCTGAAGTTTGAGGTTTTCATGAAGAATCTTTCTCAAAACAATTTTGAGATTCTTTTACTACAACTGTCATGCTTTGGTCATAATTTGGTGTTCCTAGGAGTAGGGTTTTTTTTTAAAACCTACAACCATTTTCTTAAAAGAGTCATGCTTTATGTTGTAGAGCACTTCTAACATTACAGAATAGTTCATGTTCTATTGAATAATTTTATTGCCTGAGTGCTTGCATTAATTTTCACGCACCCCTTTTTCCTTTGATCCAGAGATATAAAGGAATGTTCTCCAAGGGGTCTTTGGAGGCAACAGGGATATTTAAAGATATTTAAAGGACATACAAAGATAATCACATTTCCTTCCCAAATAGTTGTAGCGCCAAAGTAAATACTTTGTGTTATTATCAGTTGGCTCACTACTTGAAAAGACCACTCTGCCTTTGTGTTTTGAAACTAATTGGGTCTGGTGGATCATCAGATATCTAGCAATAGTTTATTTGAAGTACTGACTGCATCCTCCTGCACATTCAGCACTTAATCAGTGGTTTGCTACCTCTCCTGAGGAAGAGTAAAGAGTCAGTCCCTTAGAAAACAAATATAATGTAGATTGCTAAGTTTAATAGTGCTGGCCTTGAACAGGGGCTCAGGCTCAGGTTTTACAGATTATTAGGTGTCCTTTCACTATTTGCATGGACTTTGTGTTATGGAGGTCTGACATTCACATCAGGCTGTGACCCAACTGAAATCCCCTTACATGTCATTGAGACTTTGCTTCACAGACTGAAGTTACTCTTGAAGATGGCATTTAGGGTTCTTGGTGCAATGGAAATATCACCTACTTACCTTTAAAGATCCAAACTATGGTGCTTTTCTCTGCTTTTGTGCTCAGCCCTCCCTCCTGTGATTGGATCCACTAGTTAATTTAAGTTCTCTGTGTAAGTTATGAAACAACCTCAAAGCTTGTATTAGGCTCACAAGTAGCAGCTGGAGTAGGTAACACTTACTGATGACTCCTTCTCTCTGTCAGAGGGTGTGTTTACTAAAGTTTGAGAAGGCAGATGAACCCTTCCAGGAGGTAATGCCACTCAGCACTGCTCACCAAATTTGGCTCCCTGGCCTCTCCTGTGCCTTTCCTGTGGTTACCTAAGCAGGCTCCCTCACTGTGTGCTTGCTTTGATGCTAACAGACAGTGATAATTGAAGCATTGTGAAATACTCAGAAGACTGGCTTGGCTGAAGGACATAAATCCAGCTGAGTAAATGCTGGGAGGATGAATAAATTCACAGACCAAAGGATTCCCATGCTGACGTGATAATAATAAAACTTCTTAACTCCAAGCATTGCAATCTCAAGTGAAAGGAAACCCTGGCAGTCTTTAATGAATGATGCATCCAGACCTTTCTGTTTTCCCTTTGCTCTGCGGTCAGTGTCGAGGGTGTGGACTGGCACTAAACCTCTTCCACACGAGTCAAAACATGAGCTTTCGTGGTGGCTAAACCCATGAGATCATGGTAGGGTGCAGCAGCAGCTCGGGGTTATTATTTCATCAGCTGGCAGATGCCATAAAGATCACACGATACAATTATCTCAGCCTCCAGGTAAGAAGCAGACACTTTGACTCCCTGCTCTTGGCCATGTAGCAGTAATAATGGAGACAGTATTTTCTAATTTCCTTTTTTTTTTCATCCCTAAGAATTATGATGTGTTTGCTGCATCCTGATGAACCTTTTAGACTAATTACTTGACACTGAGTTACTAAAGTCAATTGAAAACAGTGGGCAGAGAAAAATACTTAAAGAACAGAAGATTTTGTTTTTAATTTGACAGCGGCTTCCCAAAACAGAGCAGCATGGTCATGAAGTTAGTTTTCCCTAGGAAGAAAGCATGCTTGAAGCTGGAGCTGCATGGAAAGGGTTCTCAGAAGTTAAGGATGTTAAAAGGGGAGAAACAATAAAAATTGGGAGCTGCAATGCCTCACTTTTCCTATGTGCAGATTACTCACTATGGAGGGGAGAGTTCAAAACCAGTGTGACTGTACAGTGCCATGACTATGAAAGATGTCACTGCCTGACCTACCCTGTGGGGTCACTTTGGACTGAGTCACTGCTGAAATTACAGTGGCCCTTGGAGTGCCAGAGGAAGCACCTGCCTCCCCCAGCCCATGCTGGCTTTGCAAAACAGAAAAACCCATGAGGCTAGAAGGCAGGAGTCAAGGGTGAGATTTCTGTGAAATAAGAAAGTTTCGAAAACATGCAGATCAGGAGAGAAAGCAGAGAAGAATCCAAGGGAGCAGAAGATAATAAAATCAAGGTTTCCCCAGAGTTTAGTTCTCAACTATCTGTTTCTCAGTTTTCTTCTCATCAAAAATCTGAATGTTGTGTAAACCTCATTACGCAAGTTCATATTACCTGAATGTTAATTGTATTGATTTGAATGTGCTTATAAATAAATCATGAAGATGTCAACAGGCTGGTATTTGGCTCTTATGGAGGAGTCCACAAGAAAGGAACCACCTCAGCAACCCCAGAGCAAAGGATCTGAGAAGGTTATAATCTTGATTGCCTGATCAGAGGTACACAACAGAGCATGTATGCCAAAGAATGCTGGTTGTGAGACTGTGCAGTGCATGTTTCTTTTAGCCTTTTCTGTGGAATTTGCTAGAGAGACATGTTCTGGCTCTTGATCCAAGGGTTGATAATTGTGAAATTATCTGAGTGAACTGGCTGCAAGCCAGAGGAGGGGTGGAAGGGAAAGACCCCTATGGTGATACACATCCTTGTAGTGGTTTTGGCTGGAATAGGGTTAATTTTCTTCCTAGTAGCTTGTATAGTGCTGCGGTTTGGATTTAGGATGAGAATACTGATAACACACTGATTGTTTTAGTTGTTGGTAAGCAGCGGTTTTACACTAAGTCAAGGTCTCTTCGAGTTCTCAGCTGACTCAAACTCGCCAAAGGGATGTTCCATTCCATATGGCACCATGCTCGACTTCCAAGAAAAGAGGAAAAGCCAGTATAACATAGACAAATGGTGGAGGCATTACTGCTGTTTCAGAGGCTTCAAGCTAAGATCTCAAACAAATTTGGAAGTTTACCTTTCCTTTTCTGCCTCAGTGCAATAAAGCTCCAGGGAAGCTATGCAAGAAATGTTTTTCTGATGAAGGTTTATTAAAGAGGTTACATTGCCCGGGGTGGGATGAAAGGCTATTTTAGACCATGGAGAACAAAAGTGAGACTGACACTAGAGACGGAGGGAAGGCTTCTTGTGTACTTTGCAGGTTGTCTTGAAAGACAACTCTTGTGGGTTGGAAACATGATGACAAAATAGTGGCTGACTCTCAAAAGACAGTAAGCGAGCAGCTCGAAAGAGATATGGGATATGTACGGGTGAAAAGGCACAGCAGCAAAGAGAGTTTCAGAAGGGCAGTGGGACTATATTAATGGGTGCTGCTTCGCTTTCTACAAGATTACTTCCTGCAGTATGATGAATTTAACATAAGAGATGTTTGGAAATTAATCTTTAGCAGAGACCTGAGATTTACAGATAATTGCAGCATAAACTCTGTGAGGGACTGCCAACACAAGCAAGACATCCACTGTGGTTATCAAGCCAAAGTTAACCCTGGTGTGAATACTGTTCCAGCAAATGCAGGGGAAGTTACATAAAGGCTGTGATTTACCCTGTCCTTATTGTGGCTTATTCAGTAAACTTGAAAATGTCTTAAGGAAGAGGAAAGAGAGGAAATTCCATGCTTTCCTTTGCAGCTCAAGGAAATTACCATAGCTTGCCCTAAAGAAACCTGCAGCAAAGGCTTGGCTAAACTGAAATTAGTGGCAGAACTCACATGATTTTGTGAGCTGCCACTTCATACCTAGTGTTTTTCTTCTCTGACTGCTTCTATCACACCTCAAATCTTGCTCATGACTGCATGTCTATTTCCTCCAAACTGTAAAGTGCTCTTCGTGGGCTGATACATTTATTGCAACCACCTCCTCCCTGTTTTTTCTTATTTTTCTTGCCTCCTGTTATTTTCTTTCCCTCAGAGAGAAATTACAGCTGCACATTGTACTTTTCCCCTGTTGCATATATGTGTGTGTTTTCCAGGTGTCAATCCCCAGGTGCAGATGGTAGTTCTAGGTAGGATCTGAAACTCTGAGGTGGTCCATCTCTTCTTGGAACTGGGGTCTGAGCTGAGAGGAGCCTTGACACAGCCCTGAGGGTCTTTGCACAGTGGCTGTTGCCATCTCAGAAGAGTTTTCTGGAAGTGTCAAATATCATCTAAAACCATATTCAGATGTACACCTTGGTTTCCAGCTCTGCAATTCTGTGGCCTTTGTGAGATTAGATGGAGTGCAATGGATTACCCTAAAAGCCTGTTAATCTAAACCTCATCTGAAACAAATGCATTATTTCGAAAAGGCTTGTCATTTTATATCCTATCACTGGTGCTGGCTCTTCCTTTGCACACAACTGTCTCATCTTGTTATGCATGCATATGTACGCTGAAGAGGTCACCTGCCAAGAACTGGCATAATTTGGTTTTTGCACTTGAACTACGAGGTTACACGCTTTGTTGCTTCCATAGGCTGTATTTCATGGGGCTTGGGAGCATTTTTGTAATAAAGTGCTTCATACAACTACAAATTTTCTGTGTGTCTTACATCTTTCTTTCCAGGGTGCGCATCCTGCCACTGCTTGGCAGGTGCTGCCCTTTGCTGTACGGCAGTCACTCTGTACTCTGTTCTCAGTGAGGGCAACATGTGTCTCACTGCTCCTTTCCTCCCTTCCCTGTTCCATTCTGCTAGGGGTTTCGGATGTGTCCCAGACTCCCTGGTTCTGCCCTGTTCCATTTGGCTTTTCAGGGTGCTTTTAAAGCATGCCAGAAGACAAGCAGAACTAAGGTAGGGGAAGAGAGAAATGGCAGACTGGAGTACTGATGCCTTGCTGTTGTGTGATCTGCACAGCTGCAAATGTGGCCCAGTCTGCCATTCTTTATCTCACTGTCTCGTTGGAAGGGGACCTCAAACCTATTCCAACTCAAATCAACAGGTTTCTGCCCATAGATGTCTCCATCTTTTCTTACCGTGTTTGAACTCTTCGTGTTCAGCAGTGATGGAAGTTACAGAGTGCCTAAGAACATCAGCTCAAAAATGGGAAAATTGTTTCTATGAGCTCTTCTGCATCGGTAGCTCTTAGTCAGTCTCCATTACTTGAGGTATGTAGGACCTTCATGAAGACCCTTTTGGTTTTAAAGCAGCAGTAAGAACTTAATGCATATGGATAATAGGACTCAAAAGGACATGCTGGATGTATTAGAATAAATGCTATGCTGTTAATAAAGTTTTCAGAGAAGGCATTCCTAAGGTCTTCCTCTTGTGTTCTACAACTGAACTGTCCTATTTATTTTTGCAGGAGAAGTGTAAGTTTTCAGGTACCAAGAATTCCTTTTCATTGGCTTATGTTAGTCTTGTGTTATAAGAGTCTTCTTTTTCCTACATTTTAAGTTCTGATGCTTACTTGCGTTACTAAATTCCCCAAGGCCAGATCTGTAGTGGATGGGTTTGCAGTTCTGCAGCTTGCAGAACTCCCCAAAAGCAATAGGCCAGTACAGCAGTACAAAGAGATCTTTCTTATCTTTCTTCCTTGTTCCAATTCCCAAATGTACACACCAGCAAGCCCAATGCACGTGTTCCAGTATTTCCTAATAAAAAATAGCTTAAGCTTATAACTGCAAATGATCTTTATGTGATGGTATAGTGGTAGTGTCCCTTACCATTATACTTAGACTTTTAGAAGAATTGACCTGTAAATAAACTCTTCTTGGATGAAATATCCAAAACTGAAAGCTGTTTGCCACTATTACAAGCCCCAGAGCACCAACTGTCTTTGGTGGCAGTAAGTTCAAGCTGAAATAGTAAAAGGTTGTTCTTAAAAGCTCTAAACTTTCCACATTATTTTATTATTATGCAGTTTTAAATTGTATGTTATGTGATGGCTGGCTAGGAATTGTCTTAGTTGTGAGTATGAGTTTGTCAAAAAGCATCAATTCATACTTTGCTAGACAAGAAGGAAGTGACATAGCAGCTATCAAAAAAAACTCCCAAACCTGTCCTTGCAGAGTGTCCTTAAAAGAACCCTTTTCAACAGACAAAATTGTGGTTTGTATACATGTGAAGAACTTCCTTCTCCTTTCCTCCTCACTGAGGTATTCACAGCATGCCCCAGTTCATTCTGTACTGGGCTCCTCTTGTACCCAAATACCTTTGTTGTCCCCAGTAACCAAGATTCAAATTGAGAATACTTTTATTGATGTATATGGACCAAATCCCCTCACCCAACATGGGATGTTAATGCAGTTCCAGGGATATGTGGCACTCCTCTGGATTTGCATACATGGAGTAAAGGCTGAGTCTGACTTTGAAGGCGTTCCAGGCTCCCTTCTGATGTCGGCAACTATCACACTTGGCAAGGGTGGAATCACCTACTTGTTGATGAAGGCAGAAGTCACCCACTAATCTTCACTGAACACATACCAACTCACGAAATGTGAACCCTTCAGTTAATTTTATTAAAGAAAGAAGCCCTGGGCAAAACTGAGTCTTTCTTTCTTTATGGAGCTGCTTACAGAGCAGGGCTGTGCTGTGCCTGAGAATGCCATGTCTGACTCCTGTGAGCAGGAGCAACTTCTGATCAAGGTGTTCTGCCAAGCAAACTCTTGAAATGCTTATGCTCTTATGGAGTGCCAACTGAAAATAGACCTAATTTTCTGCAAACATGAATAAAATCATGAAGGGAAATGAATAGGGCTGTAAAATGCTCTTAAATGTACCAGATTTCTAATGGAGATGATAAAAGATCGGTGTATATATGTGCGTAAAGAGACCATAATTTCCTTTGTTCTTTTTGTTTTTAATTATTGTTATTATTCCTGGTGGAGAAAAGAAAAGCTGGTATTACTTTCTATTACATTTTATGTTCTTTTCCTGGAAAATACTTTGGATATGAAAATGAGGAGAAAACAACTTTTGATGGGTTTCAAAACAACCAACCATATACAGAAACTTGTTTTTCTGCTCGTTTTTGTAACACATCCCAAAATGAAAATATAGGCAAATGAAAGTGAGAAGAGTTTAAATGAAAACTAATTTTTAAACATTTTTCTTTGGATCTACAAAGAGAGGAGAGGCTGCTTCTATGTGAGGAAAATGCAGCTTTTATCCTCCTTTCAGTTTTTGAAGGGAAAGGTCTTTGTAGCATTTACCACACAGGAGGGATTTATTGCCCAGAGCTGAGAACAACTGGGAAAATAATTTTGACCTGATACATAGAAGTAATGTCTAGACAGGGAACATTGAAGTGCTTAAGGGGAAACTCAGAGTAGGAACCAGTTATGACAAACTGAGCTTTTGAAGTGACAAATAGAGGCAAACATGTATAAACTTAAGATCTGATAAAGTAATTGTGAGATTTGCTGCTGACCTAAATGAAACTAGAAGACAGGACCAGCTAAATTAGAGTGTGGGTTTTTTCTGCTGCCCTGCTCTTCCAAAGAGGAGCCAGGACAATTGCTGGTGGGGCCATGCTATGCAACCAGAAAGGTGTAACCACCATTTAGGTTTGAGTTGGGTCTTCAAACAAACGCAAGGCTTTCTTCTTTTACCTGCTCAATTCTCCAGTCTGGATTGGTCTCAAGGATTTTCATCAGGATGACCTAGAGGTTAATGAACAGCATTGTGTGGGCCAGTAATGTAGTAAGCTGGGCTGTGCTCTGCAGGCAGCTGAAGGGAGCTGCATTTGTGAGGTCCTGAATACCCCGTATTTTGGGGTGCTTTGCCTTAGCAAAGCTAAATGCATACATGATGGTGTTGGGGGTTGTGAAGACACGGTAAATGTTGCCTGCTTCTGGAAAATTGAACTGAAGAGTGACTATTCTGACTATCCGTGCTTCTGAAATGTTAGAAGTGGAAGTCTGTTATTGGGATGAGAATCTTGATTACAGAAGAGAATTATCAAAGGCAAAGTCCGCTAAGCAAACTTGTCATTTCAACCCCCACAAAACATCCTGAAGTTTTGATGATCACATTCGAGTTCCGGATCTGTATCAAGGCATTCAGGCTTTGTCTCTGCTAACCCAGTGAAGGACTTACAGCACTGACACAAACTAAGGAAAGTTACTGAAGTACTGGAGTTGCTTAATGCAGACAAAATAATTCCACAGATAATGCTGATAAGAAGACACTTGTTAAAAGTTTCAGGAGAAACTTCTGTTGCTGGGGAGAACTGGAGGTGACTCTCCTTGATCCTAAGTCAGTGTTTTATTCTGAATTAACCTTTAGAGTGTCTGTTTGTGGTAGAGTTGAACTACCTGGCGAGTAGGAAACTTGTCACTGCTAAAACACATTATTATTACAGAGGCTTTCCACGTACGTTCCATCATATTTAATCAGATGTGGTGCAATCCTTTGAATGAAGGATTTTACAACTACATAGCATGATTATATTGGGTATATGTGTAACTGTTAACTATTATTTATCTATTTCAATTACCTTCTGTCTGAATCAATAACATAATGATGCTTTTATGAAATCACAATCAATTACTGTAGAAGTGAGTCAGATGTCATTTTCCGCTTTTATGACTGACTAAGTTAAGAAGGACAAATAAGCTGACTAGACCCAACACTTGGGGTAAAGAAAAGCTCTTTTATGCCTGTGATCTAAAAATACTGTTTCTAGTTGTATTTGCAGGGGACACAGTAGACATTCAAGGTGAAACCAAGAGGGCTTTGGGGCTCCAAAGGACCTTCAGCTTTGGTGGTCTCATCTCTTTTTCTCGTTTCCTTAACTGCAGAGTGCTGGCAGTTTTGCCTTCTGAACTGTTTAGGCCCTGATAAGGAAGGTGCTTTCTTCAGGCAGGATTTAAAAAGCATATAAGCCAAAATCCAGTAATGTCAGAAAGATGAGGAAAGAGCAGGTTGTTTATCTTTTAATAGGCATAGGAAATCTGAACTTTCTTTTCTTTCTTTCTTTAGGCTCTGATGTTTTTATTATTTTTTTCCTAGAATATTTACTAAGACAAATAATAAATCCTCATTATCTTAATTAAAATGGCAACATGGAGCATGCAGTAGATGCTGTTCTTCTCTAATTTATTTCAGACCATGTTTTTCCTGCTGCTACATGGTATAATGGCTATTTAATTATGAACAACAGTAAATTATTGAAGTTGTTGTGTTCTGATGCTTTGTCAGATATCAGCTTTAAGACTATGTGGTGGATGTATTCTACATGGGAATATCTTGCACCTAAGCTTTTTGGTCCTTTTGCTTCTGAGGGAACTGGAGCAGCAAAGGGACAGGTCAGCATCCGTCTGGAAGTGTTAGGTGATCCAGTGCAACATACTGTAATAATATTCTATTATGCCTGTCTGAAATAATTTGATCTCTCTTTCCTTTTTTTTTTTTTTTTTTAAATTTCATGGGGAATGAGGAGTGAAATAGGTGTCAAGAAAAGATCTTACTTCATTAATTAGTCCAAATTACTCTGGAAGAGTTAACTTTTAGTCCAAAACCCGGGCTAACTGACACTTAAATGACTGCCTTGTTACTCGCAGTCAGTGACCGCAAGAGGTACCACACCATTTAAAGCATGGCAATAGTTTAACAGAACTGGTTTCCTTCTTATACTCTCCCATGCTGGCTTTCAAGAGAATGACTCCATGATGCATCACAGCACAGGGAATGACCATAAACACGGCAGGAGAAAAGATGATGGTATTGCAGGCTTTAGCCTTTCTGGTATGTTTAATTCTCTCTGCCTACAACAAGGACATTTTAGGTCTAATCCACGAAAGTAAGTTCCTACAAAGAAGAAAATGGAGGTAAACTGTGGGGCTTGAGAACTACACAAAGAGAATGTCTGAGAATAAATCTAAAATGGAAATGTTTGCAATGTCTTGCTGAGACTTACACAAGGCACAGCTGAGCAAAATAAGATAATATTGCCCGGTGCGAAGGAGTATGTAAATTACATATGGAGTGCAATGTACTGTATTAATAGGTGTTCTTGGGTTGTAGCTAAAGGCCTGTACCAGAAGTGATAAGAGATAAGAAGGAATGACCTGAGAGGCGTCTAAAAAAGCTTTTCCAAAACTGTATTACTTTTGGGCAGGTCTTGGTAACAATCCGTGGCAGATGATCTGATCCAACCAGAATTACAGGGTTACAGGCATGATGCAAAACATAATTTGCAAGCCAGGTATGAATGCTGAACAAAATATATGTGATTAGATAGCAGCACCATTAAAATAACCTTTTGAATTAAATTAAATTTAAATTACCTTTTGAACCAAGTGGTAAATATTTATTATGTGTGACCTGTATCACTGATCTACACAGCCTGACACACAATGCTGCATAGGCATGACAGTACGTTGTCATGAGGCATTGCTCGTGAAAATTTTCACTTCAAGTATAGTGAAAGTGAAATTGCTCCCAAATGCAGTTGTGAGCTGCTCTCACATCACTCCTTGGGGCTGTATGCAAGGGGTTGCCAGCAAATACAGTGTAGGCTTTCTGCTTCCCACCATTACAAGAAAGCTATCACTTTTTCTTTTGACTTCATCTTCCTTTGTGTGCAGTGTTTTTTTGCAGAGAAACAAAACTGAGCAATGGGATTTTGGTTTTTAAATGTTATCCTTTATTTTCTTTTCTGTTGCTGATTTTTACCAGGAACACCAAAAATTCACATTGGAAACATTTCAAGAAAGGAAAGACTTAAATCCTTCAAGTGCTAGTAGTTCCTTCTTACATTTGTGAGGATGTATATACAGTGTAAAAATTCTATTTCTGATTTTTGTCTTACGCAATTGTTTGTGATCATTTGCCTTCTTCCCCATTACAAACACTAAATCTGTTTCTGGCACATCTCTTCTGTCTAAAGGGTTATGTTGGAGACACATAGCACTCACTTGAGAAGCATGCAGTTCATGCACATAATAAATTATTCATTAGCCCCATTTGTAACTTTGATTATAGTGAATGGTATTATATTTGCTCTGAAGTAAAAAGTTTAATTATTCTTCTGTTTTGTAGACCTCTTGTAATTACAGGCTGCTAAATATTACCTAACATTGAAATGTTTTCTTCTTAGACACAAAAAAATTTGTTTTCTGTTTATTGAAAATTCCTGAATTGTTTACTTAACTAAAGACTTGAATGCTTCTTTAAGGGTGAGTGAAGCACAGGAAAAGAAGAATTTGCATACAGAAATTTTCCCTTTGAAATGTGGAAGATGTGTGTAATTGTACACCAAATTAGAATGAGACCTACACCGGTACAAGGCCAGGTTCAAGCCCATGGAGTAAAATTCTAAGTGTGCAACTTTATGGTAGAGCCCTTGTCAACTCCAGCAAAGCTGGAATTTTATCCTGAGCTTTACCATCTCCTTCATGGTCATGACTATTTCAGCTCGAAGTCTTACAGAAGCACATGCTTTTTATTTCCCCTTATTTTAAATGATGGAGTATAATTACAGTCCCTGTGCTCCACTTTCAATTTTTACTATTTTGCAAATGTGTTAAGATTTCAAAGCGGAGAAGATTCATGGGCAGGAGTTTCTACCACGGAACTGCTGAAGCAAAATGCCAGTTTTTGAAAGGCTGGTTTCTGAAAAGACATTAATACTTTAATATTTTATTCTGCATTTTGTAGTTAAAGCTCTAATACTCCTACGAGTTCCTCAAAGCATTTTTTTTGCAGAGTGGAGGGGGTTCATTCTGGAATGCTATTTAAAATACAGATGTCTATGAAGGGATATTTAAACTTGCATTACCCAAGCAGGAATGGGAGTTAATCTGAAAACAGATTGTAGCATTTCAAAGCAGGGAATGAGGTAAGTTTTCAGCATGGAGCTTACTCTTCTCCCTGCAAAGTGCCATATAGATGGTCTTTCCAGATCAAAAACCTTGTAATACACCCAGGATCTAGTTAAGAACCCTTCTTTGTGTGGAAGCTGATCCTGCACGTCTTTCTCAAGTTGGTCATCAATGATCTAGGCCATTATGAAAAAAAAGCCAGGCCCATGTTTTTTGATGTTAAAAGAGCTAATGCAGCAGTATGAGCTGCAAATGGTTTCTGGCTCCTTTCATTTGGGTGAGAAGGCAGTACCATGTCTGGCTCTTTGAAGGGACACACAATAAGCACTCTGGATATTTAATGCATTCCCCATACAGTTGAGAGGACTTTAAAAGTCCTTGTGCAGATGGTGGAGGACAGCCTTCCCTGCTCAGGCTCCAAGGGCCCCTTTGGCCAGCTTCTGGGGCAAACCAGTTTAGGAGCTGAGAGTGTTACGCAGCTTCCTACCTGTGCCAGCAAAGAATGATATGCACTAGCTGCTTTATTTTGATGGCTTTTCATTCTTTTAAGCAATATCAAACTTGATTGGTTTTTACCTTGTACAGTTGTTTATGCTGAGACTCAGCAGGGCATGCATTTCTCAATCTCTGTGGTGTAGATTGAGGGGAATGTCTGTTTTGGGGAGTTGTTCAGACTTGAGCCAGTGTAAACAGGATAAGAATCTCCCTGGATGACACTAGTGGATTTAGTCTGGTTTATGTTTGTAGAGCAGGGGAGCAGGGATTTTCTTGGAAGAAACAGCCAAAAGTCCTATTTCAAAAGCTTCAACAGCATTTAAGCTTTGATAATACACTCCCTTCTTTGCTTTGCTATGAATATGTGCCAGGAGAAAAGATTTCTTTCTTCTGAATCCCAAGTACATTAATCTCTTAAGCGAGTGGTTGGGACAAAGTTTAAGTGCCAGATAATGATATGTGGAGTAGATTTTAGTGTAATGGCTCAATATTACATGTTGTTGAGGAAAATAGGGGAGGGTTGGTTTTGGTTTTATACGTTGCATCTGAAAAATCCCACTTCCTAAAAATTTGCAGTTCTTCTGTGACAAGGGGTGAATTTTTTATTTTTTTTTTACTTTTTTGGGTAGATATTTTTCAAATTTTATTGCTTTATAATTTTTTACAAAAGCACTTAGGTTAGAAAGGACCTCAGGAGGTCTCTACTTCAACCTCTTTCCCAAAGCAGGATTAGCAATGAGATCAGACCAGGTTGTTTAGGGCTTTATCCAGTCAGGTCCTGAAATCCTCCAAGGTCTGAGGTTACACAACCTCTCTTGGCAATCTATGCCACTTCCTGACTGTCCCAATGGGGAGCTTTTCACCCTTCTATCCCTGTTCCAATTTGTGACCATTATCCCTCTGCCGGGCACCTCCCACCTTCTCTCTTCTCAAAGGTGTGGGATGTCTGTGTCAGGTCCCCAAAGTCATCCCTCTCTGAGGCTGAACAAGCCTTGATCCACTGGTGTCTCCTTACAGATCTCTGTGCCAGCCCCTGGCCCTCCTCTCCGGACTTGTCCTGTCCAACTGTCCTGGGGTCAGAACTGGATGCCATATTCTAAGTGCGGTCTCCTGAATGCCAAGTAAACAGGAAATAATCACTCACTGCCCTTGTTCTGCTGCCCATGATGCTGTTGGCCTCCTTGGCTACCAGGCAGGCTGTGGCTGGTGCCCAGGTCACCGCTCACCACCACCACCGAGTCAGCAGCAGTGTTCCCTGGCCAGCAATGAGGCCAGGGGCTGCTACTCAGACTGTTCCTCTCCTGTGCAGAAGCAAGCCCTTGAGCTTTCTGAAGACCATCTCTTTAAGGAGTTAAAAGCTTGGGCATCTCTTCTGAGCACAAGAAACCTGTGAGCTACTAACTGTGATGAATTCCTTCAAGTGGTCTTTCCTCTCCTTGGGAACAGAAAGTTGGTGATTATGCTTCTGTTAAACATGTGCACCCTGGTAATGATCTCCGTGGGAGACTCATATGCACAACAGGGATTTCTACTGCACACTGTGTTTCTTGAATCTGATTAGGGAATGCAAAGCAAAAGCATTACTTCTATTTCTAAAATGATGATTAGTTGTTAAGCCACTGTTTCTTTTCAGAAATACCATGGTGCTATTAATAAGGCAAAAAGTACACCAAAAATGTACTTTAATTAGTTATGCAGGGATGAACTCTTAATTCAGTAGCTGCTGTCTGTGGTTTATTTTGAAGAAGTGGGAAGGCTGCCTAAAAAGGAATAAAAAAGAATGAAAGTCTGAATTCTGACCTCAGTTATGCCAGCTAGTGTGCGGGGCAGCTTGGATCCAAATCTGTTTTAGGAAGGACTTTAAGATTTAGCTTGTTAAATCTGTACAAAATGAATTACTGTGACAAAGGAAGAATGCAAGCCTTGTGGTGATGGGACAATAAGGGTTTTATTCCTGTTTCTTCACAGAATTTCCCTGGTGATCTTGACATTTTTGGGCTGTGTGACTTGGTCAAGCTTGAGCGCCTTGTGGGAAGGCACCAGACATGCATATGCAGGGATGCTTCTAGTAAGCAGCCTGAGTTTGAGGGAGTTTGATCATCAAACCTCCCAGCTCTCAACAGGATAGAGGACATGCTCCGCTTGACCTCTTAGTTTATCTGGCGTGCTGCTATCTGACCGGATGTCCCCAAGTGAGCAGCTGATGCTTACACAACCACATCTGTGCTTCATGCTTTCTTGCAGAAAAAAAGGACTGATTCAATGTATGGTTCTGCCTCAAAGCCAGACAATCAGAATTTCAGCCTCCAGTTCTGTTCACTGCCTCCTGAAGTGGTTTTTCAAGTTTTTTAATCAGTGGAAACAGCTGATATCTTGGATGATCCCAGTCCTGAGTGGGGAACTCGATCAAGTGTCAGCAATGTGAGACAAAAATAAAAGATGACACTTCATTTTCTCAGAGGTCAGACTCAAATCTACTGATTTTTGTTATGTCCCCTGCTATCAGATGAAATCTGAGCATGATTTGAAGAGGAAGACCTTTATAGGAAAGATCTTATCATATGTATTGAAGCAATCTGGAAAGCATTATGTATTTTTAATAATTTTATACTGACAATGGTGGGAAGTAAGCTGGAGACAATGGCAACATTATATGTATTCTGATATTTGTTTCCCTCAGTCATGTGCTGTAGTCTCTTGTCTGGTAGTGGCAGAGGTAGCTACTCAGGCTCTGTCTTACAACTCATTTGAGTACCAAAGATGGCTTTGGAAAACTACCACAGGACAAATAGGTTTTGGGCTTACACTGGAAGAAAGTGCTTATCAGTTTTGAAGGTTTTGATATAGTGCTGAGAAGGATGTGAAGAATAATGACTCTAGGGCCAGCCTGTTTCGACATCTCTGGTGTTATGGCATCACCAATCCTTGGAACCAAAACAAGGACAAAAAAATATAGCATTGGAGAAAAATGAGCTCTTCAGTTTTAAAACATACTGTGCCATGATTTTGGGTTGTACTGTGGTAAATCTCTTTGTAGACTTCCATCCACCTGGTTTTCTTTTTAATGGGAGATAAATCCTGGTAGCAATTGTCAGAGAAGCTAAAAGATAAATTAGTGGGTGATTTTCAGCACTCAGCATAACTAATACTTTTCTGCTGTAACTGTTATTGGGTGGCTGTTACATGCTGGCACTTCTCAGTAGAAGATAGCAATGCAAACGTATTTTAACAAGTCTCTGCTGCAACACCATTGATTGTAGCCAGCTATTGTTCTCCTGAGTCCTGCCTCAGAAAGGGAGTGCAAAGTTTCCTGGGATTTAGGTCCAGATCTTTTTTGACAGGAAGCTGAGGAACAATTAAGAGGCAGCTGAATCTCTTCCCACATACATATACGCTTCTTAAAAATGAAAACTATGCAGAAGAGGAAGTCAAAAGAGTTTTACTTATTTTACCAGGCTGCTGTGCAAGGGGCTGGCTATATAGAACATTGTTTTGTCCTTAACTATTTTAGAGGCTGGTTTTTTTCTGGCATGTGGTAGAATCAAGCCACTCTAAAGAGAGAAGCTTCTCAACTTCTCGCTCGAAAGAAGGTGGCATTTGTAAGTTGAGACAAGGCAGGAACAACAGCTTGCTGCTGTCCCACCTGCCAGAAGGACAGGCTTGCATCCATCCATCACCTATTGGAAACCACATGACTGGCAGCTCCCCCCAAGCAGATGGCTGATACTTAATGCTGTTTTGCCTTTGTATTCCTTGCGTCCTTTCAGGATAGGAGGATACAAGGCCCTAGTATTGATTTTTCTGTGCAGCTAAAAAGACATGAAAGCTGCTGCATTTTTGAAGGTTTAGACTGTCAGTTTTCTTATTCCGTGTAGGTCTTCCAAAGGTCTCTCATATCTTTTTCATCTGTGCAAATGTCTCTGTCTTTTCTAGATCCTTCCTGGAAGGAACAGAAAACCGAAAATCCAGTCCCATTGAAGCATTTTGCTATAAAGCTCCAATTCTGTGCTTAATTCTGCATGGGCTTAATTGGCATGGGTGTTTGTGTTGACACATAGTTGTACACGGGAGTGATCAGAGCTCCCTAGTGATTTGCGCCACTGAAGCCGTGTTTGTGTAGTTACATCACTCCAAAATCTTCAGAAAAACTTCCAAGTTTATGGGAAATATCTTTAAGGCTGAATGAGAAGGTGCTCCCTATTGTTATTCCTTACAGAGACTATTCCTCCTCTATTCCCATCCAGTCCTGCAAGATGAATTATTAAAAATTTCTTGTAGCAACTAATAAAATACTTCACGTTTGGGACCCTGTCAACAGTCAGTATCCTTTTAATATTAATAGTGCCTTTAATTCCAGACCTTTCTCTTCAGAAGGTTCACTGCACAAGCAACATTGTGGGGGTTTGGTCACAAATGTTAAGAGAAAGCAATTGAAAAGCAAAAAAACAGATACTCACAAAACCACTATCTGCTTTATTTTTTATAAATAGAACATGCACTGGGTATATACACTGTCAAATGGGTTTTTGAAAGTAAATACAATTCAAAGAAAATTACACAAAATAGTGGTATGTACATCTCTTGTTTGAATAAGAAACATTCAGCTAACTATACATACCTTTCATTTAATCTTAGCTTTTTTTTTTTAGTAGGCCTAAGTGCAGTAGTTACCATGAGACAACATAGACCTGGGATTTAGGTCCAGACCCTTTTGACAGGAAGCATAGGATCTACCATAACATAGGATGTTCAGTAAAGATCGGAGGAGAAAAAAATACGAGTACTAGCTTAGCAGCTACAAGTAACCATTCTGGGCAGAATGTCACCTCAGCTTGAATTAGAGTAATGGGAAATAAAACAACTGAGAAACCTAAGTGGTAGGAGTGGAAAAATAAGCTTTCCTGTTTGGCAGGCAGCAACTGCAGAGAAGTGGTTTGATCAAGAAGTTAGCCAGCAGATGCACTTTTTACCATGTGTTTAAGATAAGATTCTATTATCCTATCTCTTTGCCTTATATAATTAAATCATTTAATGTTAGTGATGACACTCTTAGATCTGGGAAAAAAGAAGAGTCTGGCATGAAAACGGTGTTCCTGCCACAGTGAACCTCCTGTTCATGCAGAGGTTTCCATCTACAGAGTTTGTGAAAATCTGTTAGACAGTTAGGCTCTGAATTGAAGTTAAGTAAGGTTTTCAACCCTCATTTGTAAATTCCCTATGGGAGTTCTTCAGAAACCTTTTTCTTTTATATTTAGATACTTTGGATTTCTTCTTTTGTTAGCTTTTGATTCCAGTTAGACAATATGCATTTTCCATAAGAAGACTGTATAACGTCATTCTTTGCTTACTGATTATATTGCATCTTTAATTTATCTCAGTCAATTTTTTTTTATCTACTTCCAATAAAACCTAGTTCTTCTAGGGGAGCATGCCTTGAACTCTCTTAGTTTCCATTTTTTTTCTGGGTTCACTAATTGTATGCAAAACTGCTAATTTCTAATACAATTAATTTCTATTTGTATTAGTTTCACAGAAGCAGGAGAAGAGATGGTCTTAGACTAAGGGCTGTATTGGGACAACTAGGAGTAAGTCTTTGCTGGGGAGGCCTGAAGAAAACATGCACTGCATTTCAAGTAATTGTGCAGTAGGATATTGCAGCAATTCCTGCTGCACAGCCTCCACTTGCAGCAGAAATTGAGGATTTGTACTTTTGACATTGACTGTAAAGACCCTCCCACTCCCACAAGAAGAGTTGGGTTGGTGCACCACGTTGCAGTGTTTGTTGGCTCTGACCCACGGAACATGACAGCATTGTGTGCTGAAACCAAGAGGCTTCTGTAGATTTTTTTAGCTGATCTAATTTGGGCCTCACTGCACTTGAAAATTAAGCTGGTGTCCAATGGAATTTGCACTGGGATACAATGTGCTTTTACCTGCATGGCTTGGAAACAAAAACCAGACACTGGCTTTGCATCCCATCTTCTCCCAGATAAAACAATATATGTCATTGTATCTCATTGATTATATATACAATTATATATAATATATATTAATCATTGATTAATATATATCATTAATGCTGAACCTGACAGGATTTTGCACTTGGTGCATCTATGCAATCAAGCCTAGAGGCTTTTCAACATGGGTAGAGGTTGTTTTTCCAGCAATTTGTACTACAACCACTCTATGTCTTTTGCTTCATTCTTCATGTTTATCTGAGGCTTCACAGTATGTTCAGTTGAGAGGTGACCCTTGGTTGATGTAACTGACTTACTTGCTTCAGGGAAAAACTGTCACTGTCCTGTGCAAACACAAAAATTTTGTAGGTTTATTATTAACCTCATTATATTGAAAGTGACAAGAGTTGTCCATCAGATCTTCTCTTTATTTATGAGAAGAAGGTGCTATGCTACCTTTCATGACCTTTTTCAGTGTGCAAGTGTACATGAACCAAACCGTATACATGTTAAGGTACTCTGGTCTCTATATGACAAATAATAAAAAGGGCTTTAGGGAAAATACTTATTATATGTCTGGTTGGAAGGGAAAAAAGTAAAGAAGGCTAACACAGTAATTGAGTTAGAATGCTGTAAAGGAAAATATCTTTTCTTATAGAGAAAAGAGCCTTGATTCACACATGAACTGCGCCAAGTAGAACTGATGAATATAGCACAATAGTCCTAACAGATTCGCTGCAAGGTCCGCCCTGAATAACAAGAAAAAGAAACAAAGAGGAAGGGGGCAGGGAAATGGTTACCTTCTTGCTCTCGGGAAGAGTTAAAAAAAATAGAGTGCTAAGCAATATAGGAAAAAAAGGAAAAATAGTCACACATTATTCATGCTTCACTTGTGTTTGGTACATTCACACGGGCATATTAGACATGAAAAGAACACTGAAATGTAAATAGAGACATTCATTGTGTGGTTTTACTTTACTTTTTAAGGAGGAAGGGAATAGAGCGAATGGACTCCCCACTCTGCTGTTTCTCAGGAGGAATCGCTTCTGAAGCTATTCCGATGAAAGCATAATTAACCTTGTTTTCATTAATGGGTCTTTCCTTTGTGGCTCAGACTACCAGAAATGGGGGAGAGCATGGGCCACCCTTGGCGATCAAGAAACATCGTAAAAACTGAGGGTGAGGTTATTGTGCACAAACGGAACTATCAAAGGTATGATGGGTTTGAATTCAATTCCCGTAATTATACTAATGATGCAGAACATAGCCAGGCCGAAATAACTCAGGTAATTACTTAGCATATTGCTCCAGTTTCTGCAATGGCAGTCATTGTTTACATCTCTAATTATGCCGTGTAGACACATCAAATCACTCACGCTTGTTTTGACTTGAAGTATTTGAAGCAGCAAACACCGATGAGCTGTATCTTACGGATGCTGCTGTGTGAATGAATGCAATTCGGTAATACTTGTTCATCAGGCTCAGGGTCCAATCCTGCATGTCTGTCATACTCAGCATTCCTATTGCTGTGACTCCCTTACGTATTGCTTTCATTGAGAACCTCTCCTTGCCTTAAGCTGATGTTGAAGAGCTCCATATTCACTTAGTTAAGCACTTTGTGTGCTCTTAATTTTAAGAGTGTGAATAGTCTACTACAGGTCAGCTGGACCGTTCATGTGTTTTAAGGGAGAGTTACCACAGTTAGGATACAGCTAGAATTTTCAGCATCTAAAACGAGGACTACTGCTTCCCCTAGGGTATTGTAGCAAGAGCAAAGAAAACATGTTTCAACTACTAAAAACAGTAGCAAAAAAAATCCCAGATTGAAATTGTTGTCTGACACCTACAATTTTTCTAAACTGAGGGATTTTTCTTCACAGTAATGAGAAAAAATAATGAAAGAACATTAGAGCAGTTTCATCCTTATTAAAACAAAACAAAAAAAGATTTCTTAGCAGTGCAAATGGCTCTGTTGGGCATTTACACCCCTACTGGCCATATGCAATGTGATTCATTTTTTCCCCCTGCAAAACAGTACGTTCTCAAGGGTTGCATACAAGTCCATGTGCCAACTGCTACAAATATTTCAACCTTTAGAACAACCTGTTTCTGCAGTCCTAAGCCAGCTGCTTTCTCTGCTTTGTGTCTCAGTCTCTCCTTCTGCAGGCACAGAATAATAATGCTTATCTTTTTGAACACTTTGGGCCTTTCTGTTTCAACGTGCAATACAAATGTGCAGTGTTAGGCCATTCAAAGGATCATTACAAACCATACTGAAGGCCAGTACTGTGGACCTTCTATTGCCCAACTGACTGATTGCACTAGGCTAAGAGTCTGAAAATGCAGATAAATTTTGTCTTGCATATTTTTATGTCAATGTGGGGGTTTTTTGTAACCCGCAGGTATATGTAATTTATTTTGCTCTGCTGAAAATATAGCAAAGATATACTTTGTATATTGTCTCCAGGAAAAAGGCTCATAAAGGGTGAATTGTTCCCCTAGAAATATTCTCCTATTAAATGAAGCTAGTTTACCCTTTGGCAGGAATATACCTTGCTTTCAACTGCAGTTACAGCTCCTTGAGCATTTATAATACACTTTTTAATGGAAAGAATTTCAGGCTCTTCTATTAAATTGAATTCAATATGTCAAGTCTGAGGGAGAAGAAGGGATCTTTCAAGCAGTTTTTTTACCCAGAAAGCATGTTACAGATTCTAAAAATAGGTTGTGCATACATTAATGGCTATATTATGAGGTAGCCAAAATTCGAAGACTGTTGAGCACTTTTTTAACTCCCATTGGCTCCAGGAGGGCTCAGTACTTCACAGAATCAGCCTGAGGGAGAGAGGAGGAGAACAAAGTGAGAATACACAGTCCCAGAAGTGCTCTGGCTGTGCATGCAAACCTTTTGCAGTCAAAATGCCCCACAGGAGCACGAAAGGATGTTTCAGTCCGTAGCTCATTTAATCAAGGGCTCTCCCTCACCAGAGGTGTTCAGAGGGAACGATCTTGTTGCATGAACTAAGGACTAAAACAGGAGAGGCTGCTTTGACTTCGGATTGTACATTGAAAAAACCCTTTTAACAGAATAGGGCACATCGTGGGAGAACAGAAAAAAACCCATGCCTTCCCCATGTTGTTTGCATGTATTACAGAGGAGAGGGCTGCCTTCTAAAGCTCACTATTTCTTTCCACTGCTTGAGTAAGTGTATAAAGTTTCAATCCCTGTTGCTTTAGAAATTATTTCGTTGAGCAATTGGTGAACATTTTAGTTATTCCAACACCACACTGGCAACAGAGCTGAATGAGCTGATTGAGCTTCTTTGCAAAGGCTCTGGTTTACAAACCTGCTAGCTAAGGCTATAAATGTGTCCCTGTTCTTCACTGTAGCATCCAGGTCATCCATGTTCTTAATGCAGGAATGATTTTAAAAAGTCATCAGGCAAAAGGTGACTGATGACTCCAGATTTGAGAGCTGTGATGGCCTTTTGACTTAAGTGACTTTGGGTATTGAGTTGTAAGCAGCAATGAAGTTGTAAGGAGCAATTATTAATGGCGCCAGGCACCTTGGGTGCAGTTTTTACTTATTTACAAGAATGTAGAAAGTCAGCTTCCTTCAGGAAAGGAAACCTTGAACAACCAGAGAACCTCTTAGCCCATGGCAGGCATTGTCCCCCTTCTGCCCCTCCTGGGCTCCAGGGTGATGCACCAAAGCTATTTAGAGTGGTTTCTTAGATCAGCATTTTCCAACACCTGAGTTTTTCTGGCAATATCAGCTAAGGGAAATACCTCCCCTTTCTGCCCCTCTCTGGTTATTCCTGCTCTATGCCTCAGTGCTGTGGTTTTAACCCACATCTCCTGGCAGGGCTAATCACCACGGTGCAGAAAACAGCTGTGACAGTGCTGCCAAAGCCAGGCTGCCTTCAGATCACAGCCTGCTTCTGCCTTGGAGTTCCAACTTGGCTCCTCCACGACAGTCGTCGCCTTTAGGTGTTCCTGCCCCAGAAAGACTCACCTCTGTTTCAGCTGGAGATGTATTTTGGCTGGTCGGTGGCTGCTGCTGTTTCAATAATCCATTTCCCTTAAAGAGGTTAATGATCTAAACTGAAGTAGTGAAACCTGCCAGCTTCACTGGCCATGCTCACAAAAGATACGGTTCATTTTTTCCTTAGGATGAAAACTCTTTGTTATTTAATATAAAGCCTATTGCCAAAAATTACAACTTTATTTATGAATATAGTACAAAAGTACAAAAGCCTCCTCCTCCCCTGCAAAGTGCATAGTTCATGGATGTGGGAGTATCTGTCCTTCCTGCACGTCCATTTTGCATTCCATGAAGATAATTTGTGAATTCCACCGTTCTCCTCAGCACACCACTAGTCTAATGCAAACATTTCTTTTCTGTGTGTGAGCATCTTCCAGCTTCTCTGGAGCCACACAGTAACCCAATTTCCATGAATAACAGTTGTGCCCAGATTGAATGTCTGGTTGGCATTACATCAGTGTCATGGGGACACTCATGACCCAGGAGGAGAGAGGACATAC
Source organism: Pseudotriccus pelzelni (assembly GCA_035584735.1). Lineage (NCBI taxonomy): Eukaryota > Metazoa > Chordata > Aves > Passeriformes > Tyrannidae > Pseudotriccus > Pseudotriccus pelzelni. The sequence goes on from JAWMRA010000078.1 coordinate 66,321,548, forward strand.
ATATGCATGTCCTGAAGCCTGAGCTGAGAATGAGATTAAATTGTGGTGGGCTACCAACTTTTTCACAGGCAACGGGTACCAGAAGTGCTCCTTGGCAGGATTTAAAGCTGTGCACAGTTCTAATTTTCTCTCCAAAAAGGGGATGTTGTATTCCTGGACTTACCGGATTAAGGTTTTTCTGAAACAGGATTGTGCTTATGGGGAACAACAAACTGACCCCGTATATGCAGCATTAGGCATAGGAGTACCACTACCCTTCATACTTGTAAAATTCAGCAGGATATGGCATCAGGATGTCAACTTCAAGCCCTTTAGGTAATGAATTTTCAGCATAGGCTCATTTTCCATAAGCAGGCAGTGACAGGTACACAGGGTTTTGTGTTACTTGAATATTTTAATTAAGCTGGAAGCGTGGCACCAGTCAGGCTGAAAAATAGAACCAAACATTCAATGCTTGAATCTACAGGATGGTACATGCCAACCTTAGCCCAGCAGAAGCTGACAACTGCTGTCCAAGACCTTGCAGAATCCACTAAAATCAGAAGTCCTACAAGGTGCTGAGAGCCTCAGAGGTCTGCTGAGTGACACACAGGGTGTGGGCAGGCCAACAATGGCAAAAAATCATTCTATTGCAAAGGCAGAAAATACCAGTCGGAATGAGCAGAAGTCAAGTGCTTTCCCTGCTTAAAAAGGAGCAATGCATCTTTAAAAAAAGGGGGGTTACTCTCACGGTTCTCTTCCTAGAAGTTTCACTTCCTTAGGATATGTGGTTATTTTGGGTTAGCACAGCAACTGCCAGAAGAGAAGGCATTTTATTTTCTTTTTTTGTTTTTATACTGAAGAACAGGGAAGACCACCATGTCCTGGAACAAGAGGAGGGAATACAAAAGCCTACCCTGAACAAAAGAGCTGTATGGAGATCTTCCTACAGCACAAAAGGATCACAGTAATTCCTTTCCTGTGAAGCCACACTGAACATTCTGAACAACTAATATGCGATACTTGGGAGATGTCTAGTCTGGCAGTAATGTGAAAACCCTTTTCGTGGTGATCCAAGGTGAAGTGAGTGGGCCTCTGCCACATACTTTGCTCTGGTCAGGGCTATACAGTTCTCTATGGGAAGTGCCTGCTTTCAGGTTGTTCGCTGTGTTTGGTTTTGTATCACAGCTATGGCACAGCACTGTTCTCAGGGAAGTCGGTTTGGTGGGAATAGGATCTGCTATGACATCTTGAGTATTGCCTGCCTGTTTCCAGAAATACAGATTTCTCTAAAGAAATGGCTGCAGGTGCTGTATAGTCAAGGCTGCAGCAAACAGGCACGCACCTTTCTTTTTGGAGAGATGGGGCTCAGTTGTTTGCATTCTGTATGTATGACTGTGCTTCAGAGCAAACCAAACCCAGTTTTGTTCTACAGAAGCTAAATATATAAAATATACAATTGCAACATCATTGCATTTGTTGGAGTTGGTTTAATATAGAGGCATGTGGCACCTGAATGATGTAGGCAGCTATTTACAACATCTATTGAAAAGGGTATGACTTAGTTATTTAATTATACATTTTACAGAAAGCTATTAAGTAACTTTCACCTCTGTGCCATTCCCCAGCTGATACAGCTGCAGTGCTCTCCAAGCACTGCTTTTTGGCTGATACCTGTAACAGCAGTCTTGTCCGTGGGCTCTGATGATTTTTCTGAGCAGTTGAACTGCACCTGAATTGTTATCGTGTGAATTCCTGCCTTCCTGAACCACCGATGTCACTCTAGCAAAAACCAGCTAGAAATTTTATAACACATAGTGTGAGTGTAATGACCTCTGACCTCCCTGGATTATACAAACAGGAAAGGTCTCTCCTGCCCCAGGCCATAGCATGACCCAGGGAAGTCATCCACCACCTCCCTTGGCTCTGCCGAGCCCCTCGGCCGCAAAAAGCCTGGTATCGCAGGCCACTGCCTTCAAGTAGAATCCCGTCCTGGATGATGCATCCCACATCACTGCGCTGTCATTTGCTTCACCTTCAGTACGTATATCTTAATCCCGCAGCTTCAAGGCATTTGCAGGCATCCAGGCATCTCCCACACACTTCCTCGCTCTACAGTGCATCTCCGGTTTTGCCAGATGCCTACTGCTGGCTGCTGCAGCCCCTGCCAGCATTCCCAGTGCCCCGCTCTCTGGGCGTTAAGGCAGGGCATGCCATGGGGTCCCCGTGGGAAGGAGGGACTGTATTTGTAGGCATAGGCCTCCCCATCTCCCTCCTGAATGCGGTGCTGCTGGAGGCTTCGTCAGAGATGGCGTCCCGCCAGGCTATTAAAAGGCCAAAGCAGTCCCAGGCACCAGCCCCATGCTTCCTTTCTCCTGCTTTTCCTCTCTATACTGGGCTCCCCTCTTCCCGGGGGTGCAGTCACGGCTGCCGGGCTCTCCGTTGAGGTTTCCCAATGCATAGCAGGACGCTGGTCAACCCTGTGCGCCGCTGCCGGCTGACAGCCTGACAATCCCCCTCTTCCTCCTTCAGCTGGCCGGGGATGGAGGTTTAAACAAACAAACAAAAAAAAGTAAAAACCAGAAAACTTCTGGGGTCACTGGGAGGGGAAAAAAATTCCTCGTCATGTCAGTTACGTCTGCGAAACCGTCCCGAGAAGGAAGAGGAGGATCCCGCCCCGCGGGGACCGCAGCGTTTGGCGGAGGGGGTGAACGCTGGCTGCGAGGCCGGGGTTGGGAGCGTTCCCCCCCCGCCGTGGACGGGAGGGGCTCTGCCTTCCTGCGGCGCCGAGGAAGAAGGGGCCGAGCCACCCTGCTCCCCGCCCCGGGAGGGAGTGAGAGCCGCCCTGCTCAGTGCCGGGGGCTCGGCGGGGCAGAGGCTGAGGTGCCCGGGCCGTCCCCTCGCCGCCGGCCGCCGTCTGTGAGGCACTAGCGAGCCCTCCCTCCAGCGCCGGGAGGCGGCACAGCCCCGGCGGGCAGAGCCGGGCCGGGCCGGGCCGGGGGGGGCCGTACGGCGGGTGGCACCCCCCCTTCTCTCTTCCTCCTCCTCCTCTTCCTCCTCCTCCTCCTCTTAACTTGGCCACGGCGGCGCGGGGCGGTGCGCTTCGCCCTGCGCCGGCGACGGGGGATGTGCGGGCGGCGGCGGGATGGCTTCGGCCGTGTTTGAGGGCACTTCGCTGGTGAACATGTACGTGCGGGGCTGCTGGGTGAACGGGATCCGGCGGCTCATCATCAGCCGGCGGGGTGACGAGGAGGAGTTCTACGAGATCCGCACCGAGTGGTCGGACCGCAACATCCTCTACCTGCACCGCAGCTACTCTGACCTCGGCCGCCTCTTCAAGCGGCTTCTCGACTCCTTCCCCGAGGACCGGCCCGAGCTGTCCCGCTCCCCTTTGCTCCAAGGTTTGAGCAGACTTCGCGGGCCTGGCTCTCGCTGCTGAGCGGGCGGGCGGGCGAGTTCCCCGGGGGTGGTGGTGGCGGGGGAGGACGGGCGGGCGGGCGAGCGAGCGGGTCCCTCTGGACGGAGGGAAGGGGATTGAGGAACGAGGAGCTGGAGCCGCTGCGAGCCCGGACGGGGTGAGGGGCAGAAAAGCCACGGGGGCGTTTTGCGGTCGGAAACTCCGCCCGGGATGTTGAGATGTTGATTTCTCTCTCTCTTTTTTTTTTTTTTTTTTTTTTTTTTAATACACGGTTGGGGGTAAAGGGCTGCCCCGCAGCCCGGGGATCCCGCTCGAGGAAGACCCCAGTCTCTGTTTCCCGCTGCGCGGCTCCGGGCTGGGCTGGGCTGGGCTGTGGGAGCAGAGGGGTCCCCGTTCGCCCTGCCCCTCTCCGGTGCCTCCGGTCTCCCCGAGGAAGGGCTGGGGGCTGGCTGGCGGCAGAAAGGGTGTAGCTGAAAAATCTCTGTATCTTGGTATGTTGTTTGCCACAAGGAGAGGGCAAAAAAAAAAAAAGAGGCTGCGACGCTTGCCAGTGGACGGAGCGAGTCTGGGAGCTGGCATAATTCCTCGCATAACTTCTGCAGAATGGGAATTGCACCAGTGGTTAGAGACTGTTCCCTTCCAGTTTCTGAAGTGGATTAACCCAGCTCGGGGGATGTTGCCCATTCTCAGGTCTCCCTGTGCAGAAGCAGGATGTACCCGTTAAGCTGTCTTTGGGTCTTGGTTTTGATTTGTTTAACGACTGAGGTATTTTTTAGGTAGATCTACGCGTTTTGCTCTAACTCATTTCAAGTGTGTAGAGTGGTGCGGAGCATCCGGTCATCTAAAAATGGATGTATGCGTAGCACTTCCAGTCTCTTCAGTTGTTGAGCTACCACGTAGATGGTTTGATTGAACAGTAACGGGGAGGAGCCGATATTCTGTGCATGTTTTCCTCTGTGAGAGGATGGGGAAATTTTCCCCAGCACTCACTTCTTCTCTCACCTTGCTAATGTGACCCCCTTGCAGAAGGTCTGCGTTTTGCCATTCTCGGGGCCGGGTCTCCACCGCTATTACCGGTGTAAACCACCGGACTTAGTTTCTGGGCCCTCCCTGTGCGACAGCGGGCTCTGTTCCCTGCGAGTGGGGATTGTCTCTGCCGGACTGACTCCCCAAGGATGTTTTCTGACGGGTGTTTAAAGTGAGACAGGTCTTTTTCCATTGTCCTGCCAGATCCCTAACCTCAGGTGGTGGAGTAGGTGTGGGGTTTTTTATGTGCCTCACATAAAAATGCTTGTACCTTTCCTTCGCCTTAGCTTCTTTCGATCTCGGGAGCCGGAGCCCACGTCCCGGCGTGAGTCCCCCGGCGCTGGGCTTTCCCGTTCCCGCTGCCGGGAGGTGGCAGCTCGGCCCGGGTGGCACCGGGAGCTCCGCCGCCTCTCGCAGGCCCCGAGTGCCCTCTGCAGACGGCGGGAATGGGCGCAAGGCAGCCCCGCATCCCCTTGCTGTCCGCTCCGGCGTGCGGGATGGGAGATGCTTGCGGGGGCTGGGTGCCGGAGGGGGGCTGTCTCCCCCAGCTTGGGTGCAGGCTGGGAATGGGAGGTCTTGCGGATCCCAGACCCCCACCTCTCAGCACTGGTGTGTGCCTGGTACAGACAGTGTCTTACGCAATTAAGTTGCTGACCACGGATCTAAAGTGTGAAAACTTACTACCCTTTGTGTGTGCCCTGCATAAAGTACTCTGAATGTGATTTTTTAGTAGCGCTGAACAGCAGCAAATTCCAAGTAACACGGCCTGCAAGTGTATATGGCACTTGAGCCCTGGCTTTTGAGGATGCTGGCTAGGTCTGGAGCAAGCCTGCCTGTGGGCTGCCAGGCTCACTGTGGCTAAAATTTGGCCTCCCAGGGTGCTGGTAGTCCTTCTTGTTGGCTTTATGGGGCTCTGAAGAGTAGCTTTGTCAGCTGGGCTGGAGTGTGTGCTGGGTCTGGCTGCAAATGGACTCAACCCTTGCTGGCCTTGGCCTCCTGCCCCTCCCAGTGTGCTCTCTTCCCATCCATTATGCACAGGAGACACTTCTTGTCCTAAAGTTATTCTCATTCCTCAGGACCTCTCTCAAGTGAGTGTGGTTTCTCTCATGTCTCAAGGCCTGCCACAGCTTTTGCAAAATATTAAACTATTTTCACATCTCTCTGAGGCATTATTTGTGCAGTTCGAGCCAGATGGGATTACAGTCCCTTGCACTGGCGTTACTTGACAGTCCCAGGTAGCAGGAACCATTAGCGCATGAGCAGCTGGGAAAGATTAACCATCCTCAGACTGCATTGCTCAATGCCTGCCTAAGACCTAGAGCCAGCAACCCTGACTTACGCTTCTCTCAGGAAGAGACATACTGACTTAGTAGAATTGGGAATGAGCAAACCATCAGCTCAGGATTTGAAAAATCAAAACCCAATGATCTGTTCAGCTTGTTGAGGAGGTGGGGGTTAACTTCGCAACAGAGATAGAATAAAAATCGGGAGTAGTTTCTAAGCAGTCACAGCATGCGTCACAATGTCAGTAATGTTCTTTTTAAAATTATGCTGCTCCTGCTCTAACAAAAATTACTTTGCAGAGTGTGCTTCTCTGCCTAGAGAACACTTTGTCATACCAACATTTTAAATTGACTGGCCACAGCCTTGTGTAACTTGGTGAAGTTAAAACATAAAAATCTCATTTAACTAAGTGACACTGATGCAAAGCTTTGGAAGTAAGAAGAGATTGCATGGGGCATGTCCGATCTTTACAAAATTCATGGGGTAAGCATGGTTTCTTACTGTCCTGTTTAAAAGCAGATGTCCTTCTGCCTACAGTGAAGCTCAGCACACTTAATGCAACAAAAACACCTGACAAAAGCCCACTCTTGTGTATATTAGCATTTAGTCATATGCATTTGTGTGTGAGTATTTTTATATGCATACAAATATATCTGCATATGTATGTGAGTTTGTATATGTGTGTGTGTATTTATCTTGGGCTTTCTGAAAGAAGGTGAATATCAGCTGTGCCTTTTATCTGGAGGAAGGAAGTGGTGAAGTGTTGCAAACCAGATTTGCATTGCATTGAAGGACTCCAAAGTCCCTACAGATTTGCCTAAGGAGCATTAAAAGGACTAGCATTATCCTACAGCTCAGTGAAGCTGCAGTATATTACATATAAGGGATATGGTTGAGGAGTGAAAGCTTGAGGTATTTGATGTTATTAACTCTTTAAAAGGTTAAAAAAAAAAAAGGCAATATTAGGAAGAGTTGATTGTTAGCTTTATTGCTAGCTTCAGCAAACAGCTCATACTGAGCAGGAGTGTGCTTCTTTTCTTGCTCAGCAACAGCAAACCTTCCTCTCCATTCCTTTCTTCACCCATCAACCTTTTAGACTGACTTCCAAAATGTTCTCCCCCTCTGTAGTTGTTGAAGCTGCTGAGCACTTTGAGATTGCAGAGGAGAGGATGGGAAGTATAGTTTTCTGCAGTGGCAGTTCATCTTACCCTTTCTTTGATATGAGAAGAGGGGAGGTCCCAGAGGGGAGTCTGGCATTCACACAATCTGGTCTTGTCTTTGATAACTAATAAGGGCACGTGGCAAAGTGCACTCTCTGCATCTGGAGTGTACTATGATGCTAAAGACCAAGGACATTCAATAACACAAGGCATCTCACTAGTAAACAAGGTTATTTATGTGCATACCTGCAGGGTGACTAAATGTGATTCACTGTGAAGTTACCTATAACTTGCTAGTATTTTACTTGTCTTTGAAATGTGCCTATCCCTTGCTGTAGGCAAATGTAGAAAAGAGGATCGCAAAGAAACACAGGCTAGTTCACTCTTGCAGTGAACACAGCGTAATGTTAATAAACTGTATGTTTCTGTATGCAAAGTAAACAACTTTTGTATTTAAATCAGTTTGGATGAGAAGGGCAGAGCTATGGACTTAGAAGCTCTAAATACTACTTTTGAGGGGTTCTTATCTAAAATGATCCAGCTTCAGTGCAGTCGGACACCACTCTCACCTTGACTTCAGTGTGGGCAGAATCAACCCCTAAGTGCGGAACCAGAAGGCAAAAGAGCACGTTACCAGCCTGTCAAAGTTTGGAATTTTTTTGCTCATGGAGTTGTCATCAGAACAGAGGCTCAGCTGCTCTTTCAGTGTGATTGTTCGTATTGTGCCTGGTGCTGCTCTGATACTCTGAGCTGCCAAATCAAAAACTCCCTGACAGGTTTATTTTAATAATAGATGGGCCTCTCTTCCCAAAGTGCTCATTTTCCTTCTTTCTATGCCTCCTCTGACTCACTAAGCTCTGTTGTGGCCTTTTTGCCCCTTGCTCTCCTTTCTGTTATTTCCTCTCTGCTCCTACAAGTTGCTTTCCCTGAGCAGCTTTCTGTTCCTTTGCTTTGCCTCCAGGTTTCCCTCACTGGCATGTTGCCATCCATAGTTATCTGTGGCTTTCCAGAACTTTGCTGTTGCCTTCTACATTGCTGGTTCTCAACTTCTGTCCATCCATAGAAGCTTTCTGGTATTGGTAGAGGTTTCCCATAGAAACTTTGCACCTTTAATTTGCCTCACAGCATAGAGGTAGTCACTTAACCTGCAGCAGACCCCGAGCAGTCCCTCACAGGTGACTAGTGCTGAGCTCTGAGCCTTGTGCCTGCCTCTGGTATGGCTGCCTCATGTGGGAAGCAGGTGATCAGCTGTTTTCTGTGTCCTGTGGATGTGCACCAGGAAGCACATGGGGAGCTCCTGCAGGGCTACTGCTGGACCTGCACAAAGCAGAAGGCAGCTCCTGAAGAGCCAGCCCAGGAACATTGTGTTTGCTTGCAAATGTCGCATTCATAACTTAGTTTTCTATATGCTGCATTATAGCGTTGTTGTTGTTGTTGTTTACAAGACCATCTGGGAGTGTGATTTATGAGAAGAGGGAGTTCTACAGAAGGAGCATAGTGGTTTCCACAGACAGCAGCTGTTCCGGTGCTGTGACAGTACAGATAAATACACTGCATCCATTGTGCTCTTTTCATTGTTGACATTGTCAACAGTTCATTAGTGGAGCTTGCTCAGAGCTTCTGTCTGACAGACAAAGGATGCAGCTCTTGGTTATCAGGCTCTAGCAGAAATGTGTAACCAAAATTAAGTTTGTGGCTTCTGGGTTTGTTTTTTTATTAGCTGAATTTCATGGTTCATTGGTAATGGTGGAGATAAATGAAGCTGGTTGTGTTGTTATAAAGCTAGACACAAGTTGCTTTTTTGTGGTGAACCAAGGCAATGTGTGGAGGAAGATTTTGGTGGAAAGGAATGGAAATGAGTTGTGTTTTTCATGATAGTTTTCATCTGATAAGAAATCAGCAGAAAAATGGTTGTAGGAGCTTGCATTGTTCATCAGGCTTTGACTGCTTTATCCATTTTATCTCATTCTTCCTTTACATCTTCTTTTTTGTGGCTCATCAGGCATCAAGACAGGGAGCTCTGTGGGGAAGGCCTGCCAGCTGAGTTCTGCCACCAAGAGGTGCCATCTCCCCTCCAGAAATCCTGGGAGATCCCATAAGTAATAACACAATGTGTGGAAAACCCATCATCTTGAGGGTCTGGAGTTCTCAGCATTTAACTTGCCTCCTTGCTTTGCATGAGTATTCAAGTGTGGCAGGGTCCTCAGGTGGTCATGGTGACAACTTCTGTTTCTGGGGGATTTCAGTCCGACTGTTATTTGGATAGGACTTTTCCCTATCCTACATTTGCTTCATATGAAGTGCAAAAGAAGAAATGGCCTGTGTTAGCGCTAGGTGTGGGCAGTGTTTTGAAAGCTCGCTCTCCTTCTGCATCAAACAGATTTATCTCAGTATCTTCAATATGCTTTTTGCTACCTACTGGAATTTCTAAAAGTATGGAGTGCCTTACATGCACTTCGTGCATTGATACCTCTTTAAAAAAATTTTGTTCCTCAACATCAAGTTTAAGAAGGTAAGAGGGGCAGTGCAACATGTGATAAATGTCAAAAGTCCATCTCCATACACCTCTCTTTTCAGCTCCACTGTATCCTTTTAGCTGCTCCCTCAGTAGTGCCACAAAGATGGATCTTGTCAGTAATATTGCGTAAATAGCAAACTCTTTGTAAAGACTTTAGAAACTGTAGTGATTGTTGTCATATGAGATGGATGAATTTCCCCACAAAGGAAAGAGGCAAGTGTGTCTGTCCCAGAGAGGGGTGTTGTAGGCAAGAGGCATCAAAGAGGAGTTGCTAGAGCTGCCAGACTTAAGTCAGACCAGTGCTGTAGCTAGCTCCTGCCCCCAGTGATGAAAACCAGATGCTACAGAAGACAGCATAAATAACAAGCAGAGAACAGAAAATTGACAGTCCTGGTCTCTAGTAATTGAAGATCTGTTACCCCTGATTGCCTGTGATTATCTGCCCTTCTCTGGATCTTATCAAGTCTTTGGATGTAAGGGATTCTTGTGGTGTTATTTCTGCAGAGTTACTGAAGAGTAGTGTGAAACAAGCTTTCCCATATGCTGGGCTTTTTTTTCGTTTCCTGCCTTTACATATCTCTGAGTATTCTTTTGCCCTTCTAACAACCTTTTATCCTCTTCTCCTTCATCAGAGAGGAGTCAGCTGTTAGTGGAAGTTTTGGCCTTTTCAGAATCCAGTCTGAGGTGGCTAATGCTATAGTTCCCAGGTGGCAAGGTTGAGGGCATGTTTGCAGGGAGGAGGGATGCTACTCAGGCAGCTGCTAGGAAGAGCGATATATCATGGCCATGAAGCAGGGAAAAGTGACAGCTGAAGTGGTATTGAGAAGAGCCCAGTTTAGCAGAGGGAGGAAATAAGAAGCAGTACAAAGGAGCACAGTAGCAGAAAACATTGGGCTGAGTTGCCACCTTTCAGCTGTGATCCATGTGTCAGCTGAGTAGCTTCAGTTCTTGCATGTTTCTGTGGAATATCTGTCTGTGGGTCTGTTTAGAAGTCAACTGTACATGGTCCCTAGCAGCCTGATCTAACTTTGGACTTGGCCCTTCTTTGGATGAATCAAATCAGACTCTTTTACTGAACATTATTGAACATTATTCGGTGATTTTGTATATCTCCTCTCGTGGCTAGAACTTTCATCCTATTGCTCCATCCTGGATTGTGTGTGGGTTAGTACATACCTGAGGGAAAGAAGGAATGAGGGAAAAGGATAAAAAAATACTGAGCACTGCTGTGATAATGAATACTGTAACTGGGGAAAAGGGGCATATCTCCTGTTGAAGCAATAGTCAGGTCAGGAGAGAGAGCAGAGTAGCGGTCTCCAATGCAAGACAGCTTCTGTATGTTCCCTAAAGATTTGAAGTTCCTAACTGCTGCTTGCGGGTTTGTGCAAAGAGAGAAGGATGGACTTAAGATCTGAATCTATAGGCCTTACATCTTTTTTGCAGGGTAGATAAGCAGAACACAGTAAGATCTCACTCCAGATTTATTTGTTACTTCTTTATTTCCCTTTGATACTTAGTCTATAGTCTTCCTGTAGGGGATGGAAAGAGGATTAGATGAGATGGGCTCAGTGTAGTACTTGTCTTCATGTACTTACTAAAATACAGAGCATTTAGGAGTATCAGCATTCTACCTTGCACACATCTTCAGAAAGTACACCTTGGCCTCTGGTCTTGCTCAGCCTCCCATACATATTGAACCAATTTTGAGAAAGTAGGTTATCTCTTGGACATTCTTTGTTCCTGTCCTGACCGCAGACATGAAGTGTAGTCCTTCAAATTGGAGAAATAGGGTTTGCCCACAGTTTGAGATCATGCATACATAGTGGCTTGTACATAGCAACACATCTCCAGAAAAAACCAAACTTCTGTGTATCATCATTGAAAGATGACATAGGACACTTACGGGACTTAGTCATGAGCTTACTCTTCCTCGGAAGGCACTGTAGGATGTTTGAGACAACGTGCTCATTGTGGACGCTGACCATCAGGACTGCTCTGTGATTTCATTATGACCCATGAAGCACATGCTGCAATTCCTGTCTTCCTTCCTGTGGTAGAAGCGTGGGGTGCATTATCTGTGGCTTTCAGAATGTCATTAATTGCAGATTTGGTGGCTCACATGGCAATAAGAGGACAGCACTACCAAGGTTTGTGTGTTTACATCAGAGGTTGGCTCTCAGTTTGTTCTCCCCTGCTGCTGAGCTCGTTTCCTGCCTTTTTGCAGCTCTGGGCCCCCCTCCCACGCCGTGAGCCAGCATACCAGGTACACAGCTGCTGGCCTGCTCCCCCAGCCTCCTGCAGCTGCTCCGGCACCAGGGTCCCAGAGCAGGAAGGCTGCTGCAGGCCTCTGGTGCTGTTTGCACCATGCTTTTCCAGACACGTGTTGCTCTGCATGAAGTTGCTACCTACGCTTGGTCTCAAACTGCAAACAAATCCTTTTCACAGAGTCCTGAGGACTCTGTCTGGGGCTCTTGCCCTGGAAAGCAGGAGAGAAGATGTCAAAGGGATTGAGTGAGGTCACTGACTATGGGGACCGTGCACACAACAGGTGACTGCCACCCTGGGTTAGGTGATACACCTGTGTCATCCCTCCCGGTACCCAGTGTGTGGGCTCCCCTATGTGCAGGGTGAAGGAATCTTAGAAGTTTTGGCAGGTATTTGGCAGTAGGGTTTGTGTTAAAAAAAGGAGCCAGGGGGACTCCAATTCACCTCAAGCCCTATAAGCGTAAGTGCTTATAGCATTTAAATCACTTGAAGTAATAGCTAATTCCCCAAGCACAGTACGGGTAACAAGACAGCAAAGTTTTCCTGGGAGGAGTTTGTGCATGTTTTCCATTAGCAGTCAGACAAGGGCCAGGACAGAGAAAAAGGCATGAGAACAGCCTTTCACCATGACCTCACTAACAAATTTCCCAGCTCTGAGCTCAGTTCTGTTGCATGACTGAACAAGTGGAGAAAGCGCAACTGGTTCCAGGATACTGGTTGGTTTACCAGTATCTTATTTTTATTTTATAGCAAATGGAATAAGGGCTCTTGGGCTGTAAAAGCCCCAGATGGAAATATAGGCTAGGCACATATTTATGGCCTGTGGGCAGAGACAACAGCCTCAGGGCATGCTGTAGCTGCTGTATGGATGCTTCATATGTGGCCAGTGGGTCCCACGCAGTCCAGATGCATCGAGCTTGTGGTGCATTTGTGTAAGGGTTAATGAATGATGGGGGTGCTGGGCTCTGTCTGCAGAGTCAGCTGGCATGTGTGTGTGTCTGATTGTTCAGGCGTTTCCAGGGTCTGGAGATCCTGCATCAGTCTCTGGCTTTTTTTTTTCTTCTCCTTTCTTTCTGCCTCATCAAATCTTCCAACAGGAGAAAGAAGACAGACAGGAGAGAAGTCTCCACAAAGTGAAGAAACTTGGGTGCGGTTCTGTGACCCTTCTTTACACAAATCCTGATTCCTGTTTGGACTTAGTATAGTGAGCCTGTGTGAGAAAGGAGCTTGAATGGGACATCCTAGCCTGCAGTCTCTTGCTTCTTCTGTGCAGTCTGGAGTTTCCTGAGGTGAAGCCTTTGACAAGCGCGGTTTGAGGTATTCCCTGCTGCTCACCTACTTGTGCTGGCAATGCAGAGGCAGCCCTGTGTTGTGGTGTGGGAGAGGAAGTGAGGTGCAGGGGAGGGTGAGAGCACCTTAAACCAATGTCGACACCAGGGACTTTACCTTGCGAAACCACGGTGTTCCTCATGCGCGTATGTGCCGTGGTTGATGACAGCAGCCAGTTAGTGAGTGCTGAAAGGGACTGAAAGGAGAGAGTGGGACCTCCACTCCTCCTGGCTGCTTGGGCAGCCAGTGCCTCACTCTGGTTTGCATGGCTATGGGGTTGGGAGGAGTTCCTCGGGCTGTGGGATCATTGGCTTTGACTAAAAGAAAACCACAAAAGCATCTGTTAACTCTTAAAAACAGAGACGTGCAGTATTAAGATAAATGACAGCCTTACAAACTTTGTGGCAATTGCAGAAGAAATTACAGGTTTCAGTATATGTATATATAGCCAGACAAGTGGTTTCTGTGTGTTTGGGCTGTGGATGTATGAAAAGGAAGGCTTTAGCCTGGCCAAACTGAATTCCCTGCATGGGGAATTCATTTAAGGTCAGCAGCTTTATACCCCAAAGCTGTGCGTCTGCAATCATTAAGCACAGATATAGGAAGCTGTCCAAGCAGATGTATCACTTACTCTCCTTCCTACGCTGTCTGCTTTTTGGTTTTGATATTACTAAAAGCTTCAGTAAGAAATGGTTTTTATCATGTCAGATGTTACAAGTTGTCTGTGCCAGTTTCCAAGTTGGAGTGTGGGTTTGCATGGCTGGTGTCATTCCAAGAGCTGGAAGGAGGAAATATACCAGGGCTGGAAATTCCTGGTGAATGCAAGAAGCTGTGAAACCTCCCACCGGGTGATCTGTGACAGTGCAACAGGCTGACAGCCTTGTCTGACTTCTTGGTGAAGCATAAAAAGGCTGTGTGCAGCTGCAGATGCTTTCCCTGATTACTAATGAGAGAAAGTCCTAACGGCTTGGCTGGTTTTCCTCACAGGATGAATGCTCAGGGTTGTTGGCAAGGTGCTTTGTTTTGGGTTTGGGGTTTTTTGTTTTTTTTTTCTTTTTTCTCTCCCTCCTGATCCAAATATCTTCATTTGTTTGAAAGTATCCCTCTTATTGATAAAATACGAGTTTCAGCAGTAAATGCTTATCTGGGAAAGAGAGCAAGGTCGAGGGCAGATTTGAGAGCGAGCAGTTAAACGCCGAATCCCATGTGGGTCGACGATGAGATGTTCACCTGCAAGGTGGGAGCCACAGTCGGGTAGTCTCTGCTCTGACTGTATCATTATTCGTGCAGTGTGCGTCATGACCAGCAGGGGAAGTGGAGGCACCCCACAGTAGCTGGCATCAGGGTGGCTGGCACTGTTTTCTGTGATGTGGGCTACAGCAGGGCAGCAGCATATTTCTAACATCATAGGTGAGTGTCTGAGCCGTGGGGCCATTAGCAGCCTTTTTTTTTTTTAGGGAGGATGAAAACACTTGTATTGAAAGGTTTGAACCTCATTCAAATGTGGGATGGTAACGTATTTGTGGAGGGGCGAAGCAGATACACCCAGGCCTGGTCACACCCAGTAGTTAGGAAGATGAAAGGTGCTGATCTGCAATTCAGGTCTGTATTGTGAAGCATAACCCAGCTAAAACGCAGTGTGTGGACCCACGTAGATGAGTTTTTTCTCGCTTACAGCCTTTCAGAGAATTTCCATGCAAAGCTACTCAACCGTAGTGTAACCATTCAAAGCAAAACACACACTGACTTCCTTATATGCCTGCAGGTATACATTGCTCTGCTGTTAGAAGAGGCGGTCAGTTGTACTGGGGTGAAGTGATAAGTGATGCGGAAAAACCAGGCAAAATGAAGGACTTGTTGAGCAAGAGAAGGGCTCATACAAAACAGGCTACTTTTGTGGGGCAACCATCAAGTAAACCCGGTTGCTTTGGAGACAATCTCTGTTTTATTTAGAGCTGTAACTGGAGGAGAGCTGATAGCTTCAAAGTCATGCTTTTGTCTGGAAAGTTTGTACGGGATCATATCTCGTTGGTGCCAAAAAACAGGGACTGGTGCAGACTGAAACTGTGGATGTTCCCACACTATGTGTGTTTATGGTTCTTCAGGAACGTTTGTCCTTTGAATAGGGAGGTGGAGATGCACTTAGTTTAGCACAGCTTTAGTATATTGAAGTGCTTTCTCAGAGACTGCTTTGCAGATTTGCAGTTTTGATGGGTTTTATTTTTTGGGTCTTTTCCTGCTCCAGCTTTTTGTTTGGTTGGTTGGTTGGTTTTTTTTCTTTTGGCTTGGTTTGTTTGTTTGTTTGGTGTGGCTTGTTAAATTTAATAATTTCTCTCAGGTATTTCATTTTCACATGTGTATCCTGCTCCTCGGAAAAGATGCACAAATGTAGAGGCTAAATGATGTTTGAGTTAGAAAAAGGAGGTTGCAAATATCAAAAATAAAAGAGTGACTGGAGGAATGTGAGGTTTTGGAGTTTACTTCTCCTCGTATTCCCTGTACATGCAGATAACCTGTGCTAAGTTTCTCTGTCTGCTAGAGGAAGGGGAAGTTACAGATGTCCTGCAGGTTATACATACAAAATACAGTATTACAGTTGAAGGTTGCCATACTGAGCAATTCAAAATTGAATTGTAATCCATCATTCTGGACGCTGGACAGTAAAATTCCCATTTTAATTCCTTCAGCAGCACTGTGGTAATTCAGTGATTATATGAAAAAAAAAAAAAAACAAAAAACCGAAATCCAAACAGTGGTCTTGCACTGGAAGAACACGATACAGAGAATTTTTCCTTGGAGCGCTCACTGGGGCTTACAGTCAGAGAAATACAAAACTGCCGTCAAAGCCTTTTGTTTAGCTTGTGTTTATTTTTGTCTTCTTATCTGTGGGTTGTATTTTTTGTTTTCTTGGGTTTTCTTTTATTTTTTATTGACAGGAAAAAAAGAAAAAGGATGAATAATGGTTCTTGGAAGCAGAAAACAGGCTGTTTGGTTATCACTGCTGGGAATGCTGCGTAGAAAAACTGTGGGCGAGGGAGTAGGTGGTTCTACTTCTGCTTGTCTTGCAATTCCTAAATATGATCACAAACAGCTGAGTTTGTGTCAGGCTTGCAACTCTGCTTGTAACTACACCCACCTCAGTTTGGGGTGCACTCTTTATCATCAGTTGGTTTAAAAGACATTTCTGGGAGGCATATTTGAGGTAGTTCGCATCTTGAGTGGCTGCCTCTGGCTACTGAAATGTGTGTAAGTGTGCTTTTGTGTATGCTTATGATCTGTTTACCTTGATTCTAGGGCTCATCACAATAAAAGAAGCCCATGATATAGAAGCCAGACTTAATGAAGTGGAAAAGCTTCTGAAGACTATTATAAACATGCCCTGGAAGGTGAGAAAACTAAGTTCCAATTTAGCCCAGCTTGACTCCTCCTTATGGTGACATGCGCTCTCATGCAGATTAGAAAGTGGTGGGCTTTGCCAAACTCCGAAATTTATTGAGTATCTTAGAGAAATGCTGAGGGCCGGAACTCTGTATGATGCCTCCAAGCTGTTGCTTGTAATAAATCCTTCTGTTACATTAGAAAGGGGTGGAGAGGGAGAAGGGGGACGAAGCAAACCACTGGGAAAAAATGATGATGTCTGGTTTTTTCTCTCTCTTTTTAAGTATTCAAGATCTGAAGTTGTCCTCACATTCTTTGAGAGATCTCCTTTGGACCAAGTTCTGAAAAATGACAATGTCCATAAAATTCAGCCAAATTTTCAAAGTCCAGTTAAAATATCAGGTAAGAGTGTTAGCTTCCTGCAGTTGACACAAGAATTACAGAATGAAAATTACTTTATTTGCTGTTCCCTTATTCTTTCTCTATCACCAGTTCAAAAGATAGTTCTCAGTAGTTTGCTTTATGATACAGAACACATAATTAGCCTTGAGATACTATGCAACATGTATTCAGGCAATAGAGTGGCAGGTGAAATGGAGGCTGATGAATGCAAAGAAGTGGATGTGAGGAAAATGCCAACAGTGAGAATATTAGATATTATTAGAAAAGGAGGCGAAAACAGAGGAGAGGAGTGCAACCCCATCTTGAATACACTGTGCACAATTTTGGTCTCTCCATCTCAGAAAGGACATAATAGAATTTAAAATTACACAAATAAAGGACAAGGACTCAAGCGGTTGAACAGCTTCTCTAAGAAAGAGGTTAAATAAAGAAAAACATTTCACCTGTGAGAAGAGGCATGAGTGGGAATGTGATGGAAATCTACAAAGCTGTGAATAGAAGGTCAGTACCCTGTACTTCTCCTGAAACAAGAGCTATAGGTTATCCAATATCGTTGACAGAGAACAGGCTTTAAGCAAACAAAAGAAAGGTTGTAATATTGTTTTGTTTCCGTACAGAACATAGTTGAGGAGTGCAACTCATTGTCATAGGATATGGTGGAACTGAAAGCGTAAGTGACTTCAAAAAAGGAATTAGACAAGCAAGTGGAGGAAAAGTACATTGAAACCTGTCACAGGTGGAGACAGAGAAAGTTCCTAAACCACAGATTGCTGGTGGGGATTGTGGAGAGCAATATCACTCAATCCTTGCCTATTCTATTAACTTTTCCCCTCTTCATCTTCTACTCACCATTGTTAAAAGGTTTGTGAACTTCTGGTGTGCTTGGTTTTGTATTTCCATACTGAAACATTTTGTTTGAGCCTAATGTTGACTGCTCGTTTTGTGTCACAAGAAGAGCTTATTCAGAGAGTTAATTGAAGTGAAATACTACGTAGTCCTCCAAAATGCATAAACTGTTTAGCAAGAAACTGTGTAAGTTTTTTCTTTGGTATTAATGATGTATCTAGGGGGAGCCCCGGTGGCCTAGTGGTTAGATCGCAGGACCTTCACCGCTGAGGCCTGGGTTCGATTCCAGCCAGGGATACTCCCCGGGC
>JAWMRA010000078.1:66339560-66393809 GCA_035584735.1 Pseudotriccus pelzelni
CCCTGGCTGGAATCGAACCCAGGCCTCAGCGGTGAAGGTCCTGCGATCTAACCACTAGGCCACCAGGGGCTCCCTATGCTGTTAGATACCACTGTCCTAATTGTTTTTAAATACATCTTGAGCTTAGGGTTGCTGGGGTTGTTGTTCAGAAGAGACTGCATGTAGGAAGTCAGAAGCTATCCACTTCCAGCACTCCAAAATATGTGCTGTTAAATGCAAACTCCTTCTGCCATAAATACAAATACATGTTAGTCCTTCTGCCTTCTCTTTCACAGGGATTACAGCTGCAGTCAGCGTTTACCTCCACAAACGGATCAACGGCCCTGATAGCTGTAAATAACCATTCCCCTCCCAGCCCTGCAAGTCTCCTGGATTCCCTAGGGAGTGCAATAACCAGCCATTCTCTACCACTTAGTCAGGGACAGAGTCTGCAGGCAGGTGCTGGCCTAACACAGCACAGCACTGCTGCCTCTGCCTTTGGGGCTCCCCCTGGCTCTGAGCAAAGTCTGGCCACCATGGGCCAGTTGGTACCCGCTGGAGGCGCAGATGACTCCAGAAGCCTGGAAGGAGTCCATCAGATTCTCCTGGGAGATGTACAGACTATTCCAGTTCAGATTGTGGACAGCCATCCAGCACTTAGTAAGTTGCAGTTTTCTCAGTAAAATGTTAATATAGAAAATAAAGTGGATTTTGTTCTGTGTGGCTTGAAAGAAAAGAAACGTGTTGATAACGGGGAATTCCAGCATAGACCTCTTTCAGCTAATTCTAATTAGTTTTTACTGTATTAAAAAAAAAAAAAAGAAACAAAAACCACAAAAAAGAGCCCAATTTTGATGACTTCTTTATTTACACTATCCCAGCAGATTTCTGAAAATTTTTAATGATGTTTTACTAAAATTCTGTGGTCATCAATATGCTTTAGAAATGGTCAGATGGAGTTGTATGTAATTGCTTGGAATTTCAAAGTACTCTTTGAAAACAGTTTTTTAAAAATACTCGTTTATATTATAAGTAAATAACTTCCTATCAAAATTGAAGGCTCCTTAAAACAACTGCTAGCAAATATCTATAGCCTTTGAATTCTCAGCCATGGAACCTGATTGAGATTGGAAGCTTGCATCCTCATGGATTGATTTTTAATTTTGGGTGAAGAAAACCTATTAGATGTGAACCATACACGGAGTCTGAAACATTAGCTGTGCAATGCTTTATTATTTCTGTATTATCTTTTCTTGTCATCTCTGACTTTTTAAAAGATGACTGGAGTAGTTCTGCAGGAACATCTAGTTAAAGATGTGCTAGATCATAGCTACACCTTCATAATGACATGAGGATAATTATCTCCATGTGTACTGATGACTTCTGCAGGTCAGCAGAACTTTATTTCCTTTTTATTTCTTCATGTATTCTTATGTTTTCATTTTCAGAATATTACAGAATTTAGTATCAATTAAGGGTACATGAGGAAATATACTGAAATTCATATGTGTTAAAGTGATAATGGGTTATTTTACTGTGGCAGTATTGTTAGAGTTAAATTTAAGGAATTTTCTGCCTATTGTACTGAAAGGTTTGTGTAACTGGTTGTTTTCCCTTTTATAATTGAATTTGACTTCTCTCCTGAGAAATTCTTTTTTTCTCAGGGTAAAAGAATTTCAGAGAGGTTATCGAATATTGAACCCATTTGTTCAGTCTAGATTTTGATGCATCTCAAAAATTTGTGTATGTGACAAATGCTTTAAGTTCATTTTTAAAAGAAACACTATTTTACTCATAAAGAAATGTAGTCAAATATAAAATATATGACTGCAAGGACTAAACTCACTGTTCCTTTGGGCTTTCCATTTTTTCTCTGCTGAAGGTCTCAGCTTGAATCTGGAACTTGGAAGAATATTGATGCCATTCCTAAGTTAGTGGAGGAATTGCCTATGAAATTTTTTTGGTTGGTTTGTTTGGGGTTTTTTTCCCCGTAGAGACAAATTCTTTGGAGAGCAGGTCAAAAATGAGTCAAGACTGAAGGGAGAATAGTGGTACAGAGCTTATCTGGGGGAAACACCATGTACTTGAACTTAGCAGTTCAGTCAATGTGTATTCTCAAGATTTTTTCTCTCTTCCACATGTGCACTTATGCACATATGCACACGTGGACTTGGTTCAAACTATCCTCTGTGTTCTGGATTTTCTAAGTGCTAGCTTAAGAGTAAGTTTATCTCCTGCTGAAAATGGGTGTGCAGCCATTGAGAAATGGGCAATTGTGCCTGAAGTGTAAGTCATTCTCTAAATCAATGTGCTTTAGTTAATTTCTTCAGCAATAGCAGCTACATTTGTCTGTGGGAAAAAAAAATAAAAAAAAATTAAGATGGTAGCTTTATTTTTTTCATGGGAAAGAGAAAAGACACTTTGTGTGAAAGTGATTTTATATCTCCAAACATTTTTTTAAATAAAATGTTTTAACTATTGTTACTCAACGGGGCCCTTACTGTAGTAAATTCATGTCAACTTGCAATGTCTTAGAGCACAGTAGGTGATGTAACTGACTGTCAAGCTAAACAGCAATTAACTTCATATATGCCTTACCTATTAACTTGAGTTCCTGAAACGTTTTTCTTTTAAATGCATACAGTTATTGGGGCTGAAGTACTGTCAGTGGAGTTTGAACTTCAGTGTTTTATTTTTGTTCTGTTTTTAAGCTGAAGAAAATACGGAGGGTATTACCTGTGTGAGCCAAGTTAAACAAGAGCCAAGAGAAAAAGCATTGTCCGTGGAGCCAGATAAAATCAGAGACTGCCATAGTTCCTCATCGTAGTTCCTCACCTTCACCCGTGAAGCCTGGAAGGATTTTTCAAATTGGAGAACTTGAAATGTCTTGGAAGGAAAGGCAGGTGCTCTCAAAGTCCTGCCATTCTTTTTTAGTTGTACTGTGACATTCAGACGAAGCATACTTTAGAGTAGTTCTGACAGAAAGCTGCTTTGATTTGACTGATGTGGCTCACTGCCAGTTCCTGGTCACTCAGTTGCCCTGTGGAACACCACCACTCTCTTCTGTCTCAAGCTTTGAGTAATTTGGGTGCTATCCAAGTAGCCCATTTTGGTTAATGTTTCTGAAGGTCTTGCACAGTTTAATTCCTTAGCTTTAGAATATGGATCACAATGGGTGTTCTTTTTCTCCTTGAGACCCTCGACTGTTGTTGCACTACAGAGACCATAGAATCTGTCAGCTCCAAGATCACAGAATCCAATGGCAAAGTCGATCAGTATGGCAACGGTTTTGTGACAAAATGAAGGTCCAGGATGCTGAACTTAAAAGTGATAAAGAACATGGATGCTTAAGAAAATGCAACTTTGACCTGATCATAATGTTCATGGTGTGGAGATCAAGGAGAGGAGAAAGGTGAGGTTGCCAGGTGAATGTCAGGTTGTGTGATGAAGAAAAGGGTGTGAATTGTAACGGTGAATGTTTTCAACTTTGACGTCTTTGAACTTATGTTCTGGCTTTATGATGAGGTTCACTGCTGCTCGCAGCCTTGCTTTGCAGTGGTGCTGTATTAGCAGTTGGTCGTAACAACTAAATGCAGGAGTCTTGTCTCATGGAAAATGATGGATGCTGCCATTTCAGCTTATCTATCTTTTGCTTTATGCACTTATAACTGTCAGCTCAGATAAATGTGATTTAACCTGCTGCTGTTCATGATGTAGGGCTTGTGATGTAGGCATTCCTAACAAGACCAAGAAAACAAAGCAAGTAATATAAATCCAAGCAATATGTCCAAGTGTGCTGTCACTATAATATTCAGAAAGCAAACTCATCTTTTTGAACAGTGACATCTTCTAAGATTAAAGTGGTCCAGGTCATTAAAATAATTAGCAGGAATCTGTAGAAACTGAATGTGATAAAAAATTACCTTTTAGCAATATTTAAGTCAAAGCCATAAGAAGTGCCAAGCACTGAGCTGTGTAATATGTGACAGACATGTTTCTTTTGGTTTGTTTCTTTAATCAGATGTGGCAATTTAAAGCCCTAAATGAAATGAAACTGATGCCAAGGTAGATATCAATGTAAACAATTACATTGTTTGCTTCAGGTGATGAATCCCTAGAGCAGTATTCAGAGTACTTTGTATAGAGCAAGAGGAGCAGTTCTGTTGTTAGTTCCTACTAAGTGGTTGAGAGCTTGATCGTAAAATTAGGGGTTTCTTTTCTGTATGCTGTGGAAGAATGCAGTCTGAGGACTTTTCTCTTTCTTAGATTTGAGAACAAACTAACAAAAAACTGCAGGAAAATTAATAGTTTGTTTTTGTAGAGTAGAAAGTGTTGCAAATATGTGAACCATTTTAAAATTGTTACATTTGTTAACTTCAAGCATTCACAAACATCATCTACATAGTGGCCATTTAAAATTACTACTTTAATTTTCTTTTGAGCACTTAAAGCTAAAACTTTCAAAAGTCTTACACTGAACCTGTGTTCCAAATGCCTTTATGTGCAGTATTTGTTATGTAGGTGCTGTATCTTAGTCTTAACATACCTTAGCTTCTGTGAGGTCAACTAGCATTGTGAATGCTATTTGATTAAAGCTAATGTTTATGGGTTAGCTCCCTTTAGAACTTCCCTACAGGATCATGTTCTTATTAAATAATGGGCAGTATTTTATCATGCAAGTGCATAAAAAAATCTCCAGGTTTTTTTTGAGCCTCTCAGACGTAGTTTCCACAGTGGTATGTCTTACTCATTTCTGGCTAGGGACAATTCCACAAAGTGCGCCTGGGTTTATTTTTGGACTTTTTGTTTGCTGGGGTTTGGTTGTTTTGTTTGCTGTTAATTGTGAAAGTTTGTCCAAAATGTGTGTCCTCTGCTGCAGTCCTAGTTCTGGAGTGCTCAGGCAGCAGTCACCTTCTCTTTTCCAACTCAATAAGTGCATGCCAGAGCGGGTACCTCCTTCCGTGCTGCTGTATTCAGTGATTCCATCGCCTTTGGTTTTTCTTAGAGTTTAAACTAATGCATTCCAGACTGTGTTATCTTTCTCCTATGTTATATTGCTCCTTTTTTTTTTGAGAAATTTTCCTCATTTTTGAGAATCTTATTCTCAAAAGAATAAACTACAGCCAAAGATTACCAGCAAGATGTTATTTCAGTTTTAGTTCTTTTCAAAGCAAACAATACGTTTATGGTTGGAGTAAAAGCTTAAGGAAAGAGAAGTTACATTTCCATCAGTTCTTGCTTAGTTCCCTCATTAACAGTTCTGTTCTATAACAGTCACTGTTCTTTCCACCATAAGCTACAGCCTCATCCTGTGCTGAACAATATTTCTGACAGTACTTCTATTTTTGGCTTAGTGCTCACAGCTGGAGGAAATACTCTTTTAGTCCATCTTGAATTGCAGGCTGCGAAATTAATTCTACCCTGATTTGCATGGGACCCTGAAAACAATAGAACAAAAAGTTGAAAGAAATTTAGAGAAGAAGTAAAGAATTCGTTGGTTTTAAAAGCTGGGGATTAGACTTGTAATTCTGTTCATCGAAAAATTGATTTGAAATGCTTCTTCAGCCAATATTCACATTTTTGTTTTCAGTTTTCCTCATTTTCACGGAATTTCAATTATTTGTCTTTCAAATATTTATTTCAGTTTATTACTGCATTGCTTTTTAATTTAATTTAGCCTTTCTTTTTCAAAGAGTATGTTTACATTTGTTTTGTGTGTGTTGTTAATGGAAGAACACAAACTCATTACCCATATCCAGTCTCTATACTCAGTACCTTTTCTCACTAATGTCCACCTAAATTTTACAGAGAAGATTGTTATGTGTATGAAAAAGATCAGAAGTAAACCTTACCACATTCAATGCAGTTGAATATGTTTGAATAGAATACGCAAGGCTGGTTTTTCAGAGAGAGCTGTGTAGCTTCCTGCAAAGTAGTTGGTTATTACTTTGTGTTGGAATTGTAGATGCTTTTCTGACGTTGACTTTGTTTTCTTGTGGTTATGTTCAAGCATTTGTTTTGCAAACCTAGAGATCCTGAGCTTCAACAGTACTGTAAATGAACAAATTATTCTCCGTTTATCCTCACTGTTGGTTGTCAGTAAGAGTGACTGGTTGCTTTACAAGAAGGGCTGTGCTTCTGTACGTGCATGCAAAAATAACTGTTTGGTAAAACGTAGGGAAGGCGTAAAAAAGCACACAACACAAAAAACTCTCATTGAAGGCTGGCAGCCTCTTGGATGGATCCAGTATTGTTAATGAGTCCTCTTTGTGGTATAAAGATTGCTGCAGTTTGTACAAAATTTAGAGACACAGATGTCTGTATATGTATGTATATATATTTTTATATAGCAATTTAATGTATAATATGCCTATTCAAATGTAAACCACTTTTTCTTTTAAAGTAGAGTCTATGTTGTCATTAAGGGGGCTCATGGGGAGAAATGCCAGAGTCACTTTAGGGCAGTGAATTTTGGGTCTGATGGAGCACAAGTAGGACAGCTCCAGGGAGACCAGGTGGAAGAAGTCCCTGAAGATGTGTGAAAAGCAAGGGCCCTGCGGGGAGGGCTGATGTGGCCCCAGTGGTGGGGATGGGCTCTGAGGTTGAGAACCCATCACAAAAGTTCAGTGCAGCTCCTGAGTCTGTCCATAGTCCTATCTATGCTAGTAGTGCATAGTCTGAGTTGGTGGTAGGAATTTAAAGGTATGGAGGAAAAGGGAAGCCTGTCCTGCGCTCAAAATCAACAAAGCTGCTTGACTTTTGGTGAGTACCGGCGGCAGATAAATGACTTCCCGTAGTCTGAGATGCCCATTCTTAGCTTCTAATATGAAGAAGAAACTCCTCTTGGAGCTTTATCCCAGGACCATAAACTCTTTTTCTGTACATGATACCAACGAAAATAAACCTTTTCTTCCCAACTGAATTAACTTGCTGCTCTCCTTATCCATCTGATTGCAGCTCTGTCTACCTCAGGCGTATTCAGGATCCACCCAAATGTCTCTTTCTTCACACTTATTAAGGTTTCCACAGAAATCCCGTGCCCTGGGGCCCTTCAGTCTCAGTGTTTCACTGCTGGACTGTTGAAGCAGCTGCTGAGTTCACTGCACAAGTAAATAGTGGCGAGATTTGCCCCTGTCAGTTTTTCTTCCTGTTTCGCCAGAATCCTACGTCCACATGTTCCTTTTAATTCCATTAATTTTTTTTCCTTGCTTGCTCTGGGGGTCATCGTCTTTACCTGGATGAATATCAAGGAGCCGCATTTCACAAGACATCATCACATTCATAGCAACTGAAAAGATTTGATAAAACAAGGAGGGAAAGGATGGTTTCTGCCAGCTGTTAGGGCTGGCCTCTTTCATACCATTCCTGATTCTGGCTGTGGATAGCAGCAGCCTGTTAACTTGTCTGTCTGTTGGCAATCTTACAATTTTCTCCCTTAAGCCTATTCAATCAGATACGTTCTCAGATGTCTGGGCAGGAAGAATCTGTTCCATTAGGGATAGAAAGTGTGATATAGCTGAGGATGGTGCTGTGAAAAGTTACTACTCTTCATGGGTCTCTGATGAGAAAATTGCCTTTGATCTGCCCTGCCCTTCTGAACAAAGCTTTCTTAGGAATAGACTTCAGAGCCTATGCCATCAGTAACAATTATCTTCTCCCAGCAACAGTGCACCTCATTAATGAATGAAACAAGCATTATGTAAAACAGGCTGTGTTGATTTTTTTAGGTCAGAAGCTATCCAGCTGGTCTATCCAACAGCAGCAGCTAAGGTATGATCTGGGGGGAGAAGGAGGGGAAAGCAAAAATCTCGTCACATGACAGCAGTGTATGTGCGTGCATTGGGGTTTTTTCCCATGTAAGCTCTTGCATCCAATATCTCATTCCATTTCTAATGCATGTGACAAATGACATGTTTATTTTCTGGAGGGATTTGGTGTGTTTTCTGTCTTCAAAGGAGTGATCATAAATAGTACTGCTGCATCATACTAAGTATTAGTGTGTGTTTGTCATCCCGGACCCTGTCCTGTGCAGAAGGGGGTTTAAAAGCCTGGAAAGCCTTCTGAGGAAAAATACTGAGTGTCCTTGTCCTAAGGAGTGTTCCCTGGACAGAAGAACAGGAGCTGTAGGAGTTAGTGTCATCAGTATTCTGCTAGATAGGAGAACTTTGCAAGAAGCGTCTATGTGATAGCCTCTTTATGGAAGTTGCCTCTGCATACTTAATAGTTTTGAATTATATATGCATACAGGATTGTATGTATCTTAAACAAAATGCAGACAGAACCATGATTGTTTGCATGTAGTTCTTTAATATAGCTTTAATTACACCTAGCTGTGGTTCAGTGATGCAGATATTTTAGGGCACATGTAATCACATCTTTTAATGTGGATAATTGGAATTCATGTTTTTACTACAACCATCTTTCGCTCTCTGCAGTGCAGCTCAGTTGGTCATTTGGCATGTACTGGCTTCTCTTAATGACATTCTGCCTGTTTAAACAAGACCATGCTGTTCTAAGCAAATTAAATTTCTCTCCCTGATCTTTTTTCTAATAGGGATTGATAAGGCTCATCAGAGGATGAAAATCTGTTTGTCGTATAGTGCCTTCGTAAAAGTGGATTTCTGGGTCCTCACTAGGAAGGAACTAGAGAGCTCTTGGATCTGCCATTTGGACGTTTTCCTAATGTACTTGGATTGCTGTAGCAGGACAGTGTCAATACAGCATAAACTACCACTAAAATACTTGTTAAAATTTTAGCTCTGTCCTTTGTTGAAATGTTGGTAGTGGCTTCAGGAAGGATGACTTGCTTCTGCACTTAGTGGAACAGTCTTTGATGATGTGACTTCTATGTAACCCACATTCTTTGGTGGGAGGAAGAGGATTTTTCAATAAAGAATAAAAGTAAATCTTCCTTTTCAGAGGTGTTAATATTATTGTGTCCCTGATCTGCTTGACAAGATGCCCAGCATTTGAACAGATCTCTTATGTTTTTATGAGTACATACTGAAATGCTAATGAATACTCATTCATGCATTGCCATCTTTGCATGTCATAGTGAAGTTGTAGGCCAGTGGCACCTCAGATCAGATCTTTTTATTGTCTGTACATTTTCTTAAAGTAAATGAAAGCTTGTTTAATAAGGAAACAGTGGAGAGCTTTTGTCCAAAGTCCTTTCAGATTTATGTTTTTTACAGGGTAAGCTTTAACTTTAATTGAATAATGTTGTATACTTCTAGCCCTGAAATAACCTAAAATAACCTAAGCCTTTTTAATTTTTTTTTCTTTTTATCCAGAACATGAAGCATTCCAAACTGCACCTCCAAACCACCATGTTCAGAGCCTGAAAGGTTTGGCACTTTTCTTCCTCTGTAGGTGATCTTCCATCTGTGCTGTAAATCACTGTGTTCAGTGTCTTCAACAAAAAAAGATCAGCAGTTACAGAACGAAACTTCCACAACAGAAGGGGTGGAGTGGGAAACAGACACGACACCACACTTATGACCTCTCCCATCGCATGAGGGCACTTTTTCATTTGCATAATTTATCTGATCACTTGGAAGCATGTCAGTAACAGTATCTGCAAACTACAGTTTGCTTATTAATATCCATGTCACAAGTTTTCTTTGTGCATGGAATTTGCATTGGTTTAGTGAAACTGATGGTGTCAAAAATGGTGAGATCTTGGGAACTGAGAGCCTTCGGTTGTGAATTTGATCTTAGTCTGAGCTATGGACAAATTCTGAGGCTATGCCCCTGTGTTCTGCAGTGCTTGTTGAGCAGAAGACAAGTCTTCTGGCTCCCAGGAACAGCTGCACTTGTCTTGTCTTTCTGCCTTATGCAAAGCTGCTCGTATTAATCTCTTGAAGGATGGCTCATGGAATTCTGCTTTCCAGCTTAAGGGAAGCTAAAGGTCTCTGTATATGAAAACCTGACGGACAGTGTACACAGAGAAAGAGTTGAGGGCACCTTTGACAGTCACCCTCAAGCATGCTGTAATTTAGGAATGGGAACTGATAGGAGGAATAAGCAACTGAAGAATATAATGGTAAAAGTAGGCATTCTAGCTCTTTATATAGTACCACCCTTTACACAATATGTTTCCTTAAACATCTTGAGAAATACTGGTCAACAGTGGGAGGAAAACTAATCTCAGTTTCTCCCCACCCCCCCCTTTAACAGTGCTTTTGCAAATTAATCACAAGTTTGGCCTAAAAATCTCTCCTAGATCTAAATTCAGTTTTGCTTTGTCAGGTTGCTGTTGAAGTACATAAATGTAACTTTTTCTTGCAGCTATTTCTCTTAAAGCTAAAATTAAATGGGAGAGAGAATTGGAAATTAATAGTTTATGTTTATTACAGATGATACTTTTCAGTTTTATGAAGTGTGCAGGTGTTTTCTCCTTGCCTTCCACTTTTTTTCTATTAGTTCACTATGTTTTGGATGTTTTCTCAGGATCACTTACCTCAGAGAGTACTCCAGATAACTGTCAAGAGACCAGAGCACAGAACAGAAGAGGAAGGGAAGTTTGCAACAAGCTGCTTGCAGGAGATAGAAAGCTCTCAAAGTTACAGCTGAAGATTGCATTTTCTTCTAGCTGAAATGGCTCACTGTAGATGGTAAATGCTTTTAATATACAGCTTTTTAATCATTGATTTTGTTATTATTTATTCTCTGGGCTCACTTCTGATAAAAGCTAGAAGGGTAATCATGTATGTTTGCTTTTATCTTCAGTGCACTAGTTGCCTTCTGGATGCAAGCTGGTCTGACAACTCCATGTTCTTGACTGTTGACAAAGCTAAAAGTTACCGCATCGAGGTATTTTGTACATGGAAGGAGATGGAGAAAGTGGGAACCTTCTTAACCTTCTTACTTCTCCTGAGAACAGCTGATCTGTGGAAATAGGGCTTTACCAGTTTTAAGTCAGTATCTTCACAATAATTTGGTGGGTGTACAGGTTTTTCCTGCCAGGTAGTGGTGCGTGTCTAACTTTGTACATAATACAACCATAAAAGTACCTCTTGCTGGTCTGCCCATATTGGGGTTTTTGTGTCCTATCACTGTACTCATACTTGGTGCTTTTTGGGAGTGGGGGAATTGTTTTAGATGTTCTCATCTTCCACTTTTCTGCCTTTCTCCTATTGCCTCTTTCTCCTCTCCAGAGCAGTATAGAAACAAATTTCTCGTTTTAAGAAACCGCACTGTCCTCAGTTTCCCACATTAGGGGATAAATTTCCACTCTGCCTTACTGTGCTGAAGGTTGATTCCTTACATGACTAAAATGTAAGATGCCATTATGTTTTTGCTGAAGGAGGGGGAGATATTGGGGTGAGCTCTGCTGCCCCCTTCACTCCAGAAGTTCTCACAGGAAGCACCTGCCACAGGTTCTGCTTCTGCATCTCCACACAGGCCAGACCAGCCCAGCTGCAGAGCTGTGCTGGTGACAGCAGTGTCATGCACTGTGTATTCCAGCACGTTATCAGTGCAAAGAACTGTCCTTCTCCCCCTTACGTTGTTTTGTATCCAGATCAGTCTGTGGGTCTGGCCCACTGTGCCCCCACAAATGACTCTTTGAGCACAGCTTGAAAGAGAGCACAGGAGAGGGTCAGGAAGTTCTTAATCTCCAATTTGTAGTTTGTGCTTCTGTATTGGGTGCAGGTGCCCAGGTGTGGGTGACCCTGTGCAGGACCCAGCTGGTTCCAGACAGCTCTGCAAAGGACCCACCGCGGGGCACAGCTGAGCACATTGGTGAAGCTGCTGACACCTCTCTGGAAGTGTTTAAGAAAGGGCAAAATGCTGCATGGCAAAGAGGAGTGAGAAAGAAGGTGAGAAAACCAGTCCTCTGAACACCAAGGTCAAAGAAGGAGAGGGAGGAATCGCTTCAGGTGCTGGAGTGGGTGTTTCCCTGCAGACCACGGAGGATCACATGCCAGAGCAGGTGGAGATTTTTCTGAAGGAACTGCAGTCCATGGAGAGGAGCCATGCCAGAGCAGGCTCATGCTGAAGGACTCCAGCCTGCGGAGAGCCTGCTTGGCAGCAGGCTTACGTGGAACAAGTGGAGCCTGTGGAGAGGACCCATGATGGAACAAGAGAAAAGGGTGAGGATGGAGTGATAGAAAGGAGCTGTTACAGACTGACTGCAACTACCCCATTCCACTTTGCCCTGTACTGCTTTGGACAGAGGGAGGCAGAGAAGTTGGGGATTGAAAGTGTGAAGTTGAGTCTGAGGGAAGAGGTGAGCATGAAGGGATGGTGCTGTTTTAATTTGCATTTGTTTCTCACTGATTTAATCTATTTTAATTGGCAATAAATTATTTTTCCTCACATTGATTCAAATACTGAAATTTACATCTGTACTCTGGAAAATGCTTACTGATTTCTCTTTGATCACTGCAAGTCACTTTTGCTTTTAGTTTTTTAAGTAAGACAGTTTTTAAGGGTTTTAAGGATTTGTTCTGTGTGTAAGAAGGAGTGTACCTTGTTTGAATCAGAAGTTGCATTTCTGGATGTATTCTGCTTAGGCCTTCCAAGTTCTGCTGGTTCATCTCTTCACTAGAGTAAAGCTCAGAATTAGCTCAGGAAGAAGGTCCAATCCATTACATTTCAGCTGGAAAAGAATACCAGCCATATTTTTACAGGTTTGAGCATGGAAGAATCATTCTGAGGAGTGGATGCTGCATCATGGATTCTACTTTATGGTAACTTTGGTAGTGCTGTTCTTACAGATGTTAAGGATGTGGCATCTTCACAGCATTATGTCTGTCTGTGCTTCAGAATGCAGCAAAGTTTGCAGTCAAGCAGCATCCTGGGTGGAAGTGCTGATAACTTTGGGAGAAGAAATACGCAGCAATTGGGATTGAGAGGTCTGTTCTTGTGCTTTTCAGAGATTATTTTCCTGAATGAGAAAGGAACTTCCTTTAGAGGATAGGTTTTTTATGTGTGTTCTTAACTCCACCTATGAGAAGTACCTGGCACTGGACACCAAGGGTATCAAGACAGGGTACTAGCTGACATGACACACTTAATGGTTTCTATTGGGGGCACTGTTTGGAATACAAAATGTATGGATAGCTTCCTAACCTTAGCTTAATTAATCTGGTTTTTTCCCTCTCTTCACGTCTCCCTATGAAAGGAAGATTCTCTGTCAAAAGGAACATGGTGAATTGTTAGTTGTCTATCTGGAGGATACAAAGCTATTTGTGATGGATAAAGAAGACTTCTTTGATAATAAATTAGATGAGCTTCAAAAAGAATTGCACTGTCATTATAACTTCATCAGGTGATGTCTTCCAGTGATATCCCTGGAAGATTATTACACTGTTGATTATTGTTTTACGGTTTATTTACTGTATCGTTCATTCATTAGGCTTTTCTGGCTATGTCAAGGCCATAGAAGCAATACATATGGCAATTCTCTGTTCTCTCGAAGTTTCATGAAAAGGAAAGGAATTCCTCATTGTGCAGCTCTCGAGGACAGCCCTGCTTGCTTAGCCACCAGCTGCTCTGGAAGAGTCCATGGTTATCTGTGTTCCATAGCTACCAAAAAATCTTCTGCACTGAAGTACTCCATAAATTTGTGAACTTGGATCAGGCAAAGTGAGTTTGACATTTTTTAAAAAACAGACTACCCTGGAACCAAATTTAGCACCTTCAGGAGCTGTGGCCTAGGGTTTATTGGTTGCAGTTGTAAAAAGATCAATGTTTTCATTGTGAAGCATAGTTTTGTTCAGCTAGTTCAATCTATGAAAAAAAATTGTGTCCGTTCCTTTTATTTCAGACTTCTGAGCTCCTTTGCAAAATGAGAGATTAGCTAATAACTGCAAAAATGGAAAAGTTTGCCTGTGGACAGGTGGTAACAAAAGATAAAGTCATCCAGCATAATTAACATTAGTAAGGTAAGATCTTTCAGAGGTTAGGCACAGGCTAATGCTTTTGGTGGTACGCTGGGGTTTATTCTGACCTTACAAACAAAAATAAAGATTATGAGCCATTGCAGAAAAAACTGGGAAATAAAGCACTTTGTAAAACACCAGTCTGTGATGGGTTTGGTTTCTGTTGACTTTGTCAAGCTTGTACTTGGTGTTCAGCTCCTTTGTGTATCCAATGTAGGGTCTGATTTTTCTGATCTCTTGTGTAGAGTAAGTTAAAGTAAGTTGATAGTGAACACACAGAGCATAATACACAAGTTCTTCATGGCAATATGTGATATTTCATATATTTTCTAACAGAAATAGTAGAAGTGTTTGAATATTATTGATAATTATCAGAAGACATTTGAGAGAAACTTCACATTCTGTCTTCACTCTTATCTGTGTTTTACTTTTGGAATTGATGAATTCCCATTTCTTTAAGAGTTGTTAGCAGTTGTTAGCAATGAAGTGACTATTTTGAAATGAATCATAGGTTCCAAACTGCAGCAAAAATGGCTTCAGGTAAGGAAACTGGAATCAGATTTAATTTTGAGTGGCCAGAATTTCTGAAGAGAGTAGGCACTGAAGCGACCTCTGCACTCAGAGAAACATTACCTTTTGGGCATAATGTTATAAAGATCACAAGGTTTCCAGAAAAGTTTGACTGGCATCAAAAACAAATACAGTATGCTGTGAGGCAGCAGTGCTTTCTGCTTTTTTATGAGATGCCTAAAAATACTTTGTGTTCATTATTTAGTGTCTTGCTCCTGACATACCAGTGAGATGATAAAAAGAAGAGAGTGCACAATAAATGTTTTAAG
The DNA here is from genome assembly GCA_035584735.1 of Pseudotriccus pelzelni. NCBI lineage: Eukaryota > Metazoa > Chordata > Aves > Passeriformes > Tyrannidae > Pseudotriccus > Pseudotriccus pelzelni. Next base: position 66,354,268 of record JAWMRA010000078.1, read on the forward strand.
TCCAGAAACAGAGGCAATACCTGGGATATTTTAAATTTGTACATGGGTAAGTGCCTTGAGATACTTGAGGATTAAAAAACTGTTGGGTTTTTTTTTCTTTGTAGCATTGTCTGGTTACAGAAGATAATATATTAAGCTTATTTGGAGAGTTTTCTACTATCCAGGATGTAGTGCTAATAATATTACAGATAGATAATAATACTGCCATTTGAGTGCTTTTTTCAGATTTCCAGTTGCTGTCACTTAATTTCTTCAGGGAATTTTTGTCCATACATTCCAGTGGCATGCTGTCTCTGGTATGTGAAATAGTCTTGTTTACTAACTTAGAAAAAAAATTCTTTTCCATTACTTAGGTGATTTACAGGAAGGTTAGTAGAGTTGGCTGTCTACATAAAAACTAGGTTTCCAGAGATGGAATTATTTAAGGCTGCTGGGAGGACAACACTGGCATAATACAGTGAGTACTGACATTTTGAGGAATCAGAGGGGAACAGTTTTTTGGTGTTACCACTATTGAACCTCAGCATTCACCAAGGCTGGTATTTGAAGCAGTACTTCTTTTGCACGGGTCATCAGCAGTTTACCTTCTTTGCCACCAAAGAACTGAACAAGGTTATTCGTGACTCGACCAGCACTTACTCGGATTCCTTCCTGCTGTTTTAGAATCAATGGTTAACCTTTGGCTACGTGAGAAGTGCAGTGCAGTGTCACAACCAAATATTTTAGCTGCCTTCTAGGTGATAATGAGCTGTGTCAGAAATTTCTAAAAGAGAAGCAGTGGAAAATACTGAAGAAAGACCTGACAAAATATCACAAAAGGTGTACCAAAACTGACTCCTGCTTTTGAAAAGCCCATAGAACATGATCTTAAATCCTGGAGTATGAACTAAGGTCGTATTGTGGACCTGAGCGCATGCTGTCACAAACCTCGAAAACCCCTCTCAGCAGCACGCACAAATTTGTTCCTCTTCACCCCAAGGCAGGAAAGGAGTCTCTAATTAGGCCACTTACTGAGTTAAAGCTAATTTATAGTGTCATTTTACTACATCCTAGTTTAAATGGGTTGCTTGAGAAAGCAGTCTGAAACAAATGATGCAGACAAAAACTGGCATTCCATTTTTTAAAGGTATAAATTAAAAAATATATGTTCAAATTTGTAGTTCCTAGGGAGAGGAGACTGAGGGGAAATAACATTTGCTTGACTATTGCTACTTACTCTAATAGTCTGATTAATTTGTGCCAGAAAGGAGTGCTCATATAGACTTAAACCACTAGGGTGAAAAGTAACATTCTTTTGGGTGTTTTAATTTGTTACATTTTTTATTTTTATACTTACTTGACTTGATGTTTTAATATATTGCATGGAAAAAGGTAATTTTTTGATTTTTCGATGGTGGGTTCTCTTTGCTAATTTACATCTTGAAGTTTTCATCCACATTTATTACATTATCACTTATACAGGGACAAGCAGTGCCAGACAGGATTAGAGAGTTAGCACAGAGTGACGCACCCAAAACCATTTTTGCTGGCTATTATCAGATTTTTGTTGGCTTTGAGTGGCAGTAGGTAAGTGACAATAGTAATTATATGGTCTTTAAGACCCCACTCTTTCCTTGGAGAGTCTGTGCCCTGATGAAAATTTTTTGTCATCTACAGGGTCAAGCAAAAAAGATAGGCTGAGGGTGCTGCTGTTTGGAAAACAATAGCTACAGAGTTATTGTTGTTGGCAGGGGACACAGCCATCATCCCTATACCCAGCAGATGAGAGAAGAAGGAACAAAACAGAGGATGGACGTGAGCCCTGTTTATTTTCTGGTTGGTCACATATTAGATCAAAAGATTTCTGGAGAATTAATGAGCAGCACTTCAGAGAAAGTCCTTGGGAGCTTTGTGATGGCAGCTGGTTGAACTCCACTAAGTGATCCAGCTATTTCTGTAGCATTTGAAGTGGGAAGATACTCTCCCAGTCCTCCTTCAGGCTGTTTAGAAGGAGTATGTTCTATCCCAGGCTATCTGTTCTCTTGTTCTTAGCTTTGGGAGGGGTGATAGCCACTTAAGCCAACAGGTTATGAGAGGAGACCTTTTGGGAACGTTGGTAGCATGAAGGAATCCTCTTTCACTGATGGACCTGTGATATATTTCAAGGACAAGTCTTTGATGTCAAAGACAGGGCAGCAGGCACTAGTGCAGAGGAGTCATCGGGAATGTCACAAACAACTGAAATTTGAAGTGCCTGCCTGGGCTGCAGAGTTGTGGCTTTCTCCTGAAAATGGGAGAAGGTTCTCTCTCTCAACTACTGAGCACTAGTTGGTGTTGCTTCTATGTATTATTTTGTCTTGCAAATTTTTCCAGTAATTATGTGTAGCAGCAGATCCATTTGGCTGTGTCTCACTTCTGTCAGGATTTTGCCTTATTCTGTTTGTCATTCTTTGCTCCCTCTGTGTTTTGAGAGAATTGCTGTGCCACAGGGAGAGGATTCCTGGGCCCCTGGCACAGCATAAATACTGTAGTCAATGGAGCAGGGACATACAGGCTTTAGCACATGTTTGTGCTTCTGAAACCACTCCCAAATGCCACCAAAAAAAGGTGTTGGCTACATGTCTTCATCTTTCCCTCTGTCTGGGAAAGAAGACTTGCCAACACACTCTAGATGAAAGATCTAAACCATAGGAGGGGAGCCCTTCCTCACCACATCATTTACTCAAGGGACAGCATTTCAGTACTCTTGGGGAAGGTACTCTTAACACCACTAAAATAATCCTCTGCTTTGCTCCCAAATGCTATAAAATGGATGTAATTACTGGAGAATCTCTAAAACCCCAACCTGAATATTGTGGCCGGAGCTACCTATTATCCAAGTTCATTCTCTTCTGTTCTCTTATTTCCTTTTTGGTGACAATGCTCTTTTAAGCATCTCTAAAGCCAGAATCATCATCTTGCCGGTTTATACTGCTCTCCTGTGAAAGCTGATGAGCAGAGTGCACTTCTGCAGTCTGTACCCATGTTTGCTGGATAAGGGTGTAAATTAAGATCCTGCCTTTTCCTGTCCTGTGTGTTTGCCTCATTGTTCTTAAGGTGACAGTGTTTAGTTATGTGCACATAAATAACTTCAAGGGGTTTTTGTTTTGATTTGAGGTTTGTTGTCAAAAATGAAGACAAGGGTCAGACTTCCCTCATCTTACTGATACTTTCTTACATTTGCTCTCTGTTCCTTTAGGATGACAAAGGTACCAACTGCATTAATCCTTTTTGATACTAGAGGGAGCTCATAGCTTGAGCAGCCAGAGTGAATCATGATATCTTGGACAATTCTTGAGGAAACACAGATGGGAAGTAAAGTGCCATTGATGACTATAATGCACTTTTTTCCATCACTGGCAAAATTAGGAGGGCTGAGTGTATCTGCTTAGGAAATTACAGCGATGGCTTTCAGTGACACTCAGATAATGAAATGCTGTAGCTGTAATTTCTTCTATATCTGAGCACCTCTCTCGTGGCTGGATTTATTTTCCCAACTCCCACGGAGGAAATAAGCTCTCATATCCCTGTGAATACATGGGGACTATAACACAAGGAGCCCTTGTGGATGTGTGTGTATACATATATGTGTATATATACATATATATATATATGTGTGTGTGTATGCATGGATGGACAAAATAGTATTCCAAGGGAAATTTTCCAAAGAAGCCAGGAGGTGACTTGAAAGCACAAGGAAACATCATGAAACATGTTGACTGTCTCTTTTGCCATCTCCTTGTTTTTCTGCACTAGGAATCTGTCGCTGTAACGGGGCAGATGAAAGCACATTAGCCACCAGGAGCTGGGGTGTTTTGAGGCTGAAATGCAGCCACATTTGAAATGAGCTGGCTTAAATGTATTAGTTAAGATAACTTTGCATAATCAAAGCAAATTTTAATTTACATTACAGGCATTTCATCACTCAGAGTTCTTGATGTATGGATTACAAATCCTACTGAGCACTGCCTGTATCCTGTTTAATTATATTTCAGCAAATCCTTATTCTTTCAGAGGTAGCTCAGCTGTCGCTGTGATGCTCAGTGAGGTTATTTCAATTGCCAGGGCAACAGTAAGTGGACAATCATACTCCTCCAGTGCCCGAGGCAAAGCGAACTTATTTGTTGTGCAGTTTTGGAAATGGGGCTCAGTGTTTGTGTAAGGGCAGCTCTGCCCGGGAGAGGGCAGTGATTCCCAGCCACACGCTCCGGCAAGGGATGCTGGAGCTGGAACCCCCATGGGCTTCTGACACCATCACCTGCACACACTGAACTGTTCTGCTTCTAAATTAGTTTATTGTAAATGCGAAGTGTTCAATGCAAGATAAACAAGTGCAACACTACTGGATGGAAGTGTGAGGCTTTTTTTCCAGTTCAGGGGTGAGAATTGTCCGGTGTCATGATTTTTCTCTGTACTTCCACATCAGCAAGGAGGGACCAGTGTCCTTCCAAGGGGCTTTTGGGTTCTATCAGGCCAACATCAAAGTAAAGCCTTTAGCCTCCTCTTCACCAGAATAGCCATGGTGGGGAAAGTACATTATGTCAGGTAGGGAGGATAGTATAGACAGATGGGTATTAAATATGACACCAAATAATCACTCAAATGCAAGTCACGGTATTTCAGTGGAATATTACTGCCAGAAAACACACTGTCCTGCTGGAATAGATGCTATTTGGGAAGCCATACAAGGGGGCTCTTGCAAAGGGCTGAAGATGGGAAGGCATTACAATGGCACTGACTTCACAGATACCTATGCTTAAGTACTACAGTTTTTCTAAGTGTTGATTTGCAGCTCAGTCTAATTTGTGCAATAGAAGATACTTCAGCCCTCTTCAAGGTGTACTTGGGTACAGAGGGCTGAAATTTTTCACTTGGTATCTTGTAACAGTTGCATAAAGCCAGATTGCTAGGGCTTTACTCTTACAGGACGCAACAAGTACCAAGGAAGCTGTTACCTATTCTCTTATGGGTGACACTGTAGAGACTTCCCCTGGTCAAGGCAAAGGTTTGTTCCTTAGTCACCTAAGTGGTTCATCCCATTAACACGAATGCATCATTTTTATTTAGCTGGATTCCCTGTTAATTCTGTCGATGTTTTTAACTTTTTTTGTATTTGTACCCCAGCTTTAGAAATTAAAATGGCTGAGACTGTTATAACACATATTGATCAGGTAGACGCTGTTCTTGGGTGTACTTGGAACATGAGTACAGTGATAGATACATGGAGTAAAGAGGATTTTAGCTCTCAGGACAGCATAGGAGTTGCAAGTTATGGGGAAAGTATACAGACATCTATGGTCACAGTTATGATTTTGTTCCTCATATCAGAGAGAAAAAGAACACTGAGGCTGCTCTAACTTATATCTAACTGCAGCTAAATATCTAACCGAAAGGCTAAACCATCAGCCAGAGATCTCAGGAATCCAGCAAGAATGAAATCTTGCTTCTTCCCCTGCTCTGCTACTAATTAAATTAGCATTAAGATGAAGTCGGTGTAGCAAAGGCAGACACTGAAAGTGTGGCTGTAACTTCTGAGGAGGAAACCAGTAAGAGTCTAGCAGCAACAACTATAAATGGTCAGTGGTTACAGACTTTTTTTTAAGGTAGAGTCAGCAAATTGTGAAAACTTGTGAAAGCTTTAGCATCTCAGACATCTTGAGTGATCAGTGTCAGGGCTCTGTGTCTAAACCGTCCAGGGGAATTGGGGTGAAAGTTAATGCTGTATAACATCTGTTCACTGATCTTACTCCAGCTTCAGTATTTTCTTCCCACAGCGTTTTCTGCCCAGCGAGGAGCTCACATAGGCTGTATCCACATTGCATTGTCGTGTGAGAGACCCCTGAATTGGCTGGAGGCTCCACACAGTTGTGCTGCTCTGCAGAGGAATGTTCTAGGCTGTGGGTGCAGGATGGCTGCTGGCATGGTGCCACAGGCAGGTGAGTGCAGTGTTGCACAGCACTGAGGTGTCACTATTACTCCCAGTCCCAAAGCTGGCACAATTGCTGCTGGATAGGGGAATCTCTGCACTGAGCTGCTTCTCCTAGTCATAGATATTCCTCTTGTCTCCTCTGTTAAAGACTTCACAGTGAGAGTGGGCAGTGTCCTGACACCAGAATAAGGTCAATGCCTATGACTGGGAAGCTGGAGAAACCATGGAGTGCACCAAAACAGGCCACAAAAGGCCAAGAAACTGGGTGGGGCTGGGACAAGGAGAAAGATGGGCCTAGAGCAAAGGGAGACAGGGAGAGTTTGTAGGCAGGTGGAGCAGTGCAAAGACATATCAGGAAATGAGAGTACTGAACATTCAGCTGCATGCCTTAAGGCTGCCTATATGCCCATAAAGTGGGGAGGCTGAACAGTGCTATGGTGATCCCAGTTCTTGGATTGTTTGGATACAGCAGCCACATCAGACTGATCAGGACATGAGTTCAAGAACAGCTTAATTTCTCAGTCCCTATCAGTGTAAAGTTTGTGTTCTCAAATGTACCCTCACAGCAACATTGCCCTTTCTGAACAGGGAAGTGGAGATGTGGAGACAAAAGCAGCTTGCTTAAACTCACACAGGAAGCCCATGGCATACCTGAGGAGTAAAGGCACAAAGTCACCATCCTAATCTGGGATTCCTGTCCTTAAACCTTTCCAAATGCAGCTGCTTGGACAGGCAAAAATGTCACATAATCGCTACTGTTCCCCCCCGTTCTTGTGGGGCCTTGGTCTACCTGGCTGCTAAGTGAGTGAGTACCTCTCTGTACTCCTGCTGGCCAGGACGATGGCCTGCAGGAACGAAAAGGAGAGGGCAGGAGCAGGAAGCACCAGCTGAGGGCATTAGAGGGACAGGTTTTTGCTAAGCTGGCAAAGCAAGACCTGCTTTGTAGGGAAAGAAAAGCTCAAAGGATATGAAGACAAAGCAGGGAAGTTGCATTGAACTAAACCGGGATGTACTTGCAGAGATTAATAGCTGCTTCCTGTCCCATGTTTCAATATGTCTTCTGCTTGCAAACACACATAAAAGATTTTCTGCAAATGTATATTTTACTCCTCCTTCTGTTCAATTTCCCCTGGCTTTCAAGGCACGGCTGCAATTGAATAAATGGCTCAGATCTTCATTAAATGAGTTCAAACACAATTCAGAGCACAATCCAAAACTGCACAGCCAATGCAGGCCTTTTCATTGTTTTAGTGGGATTCAGATTAGATCCCAGTTAGATAGTTATTTAAAGCATGACAGGTTAATGGCAGTAGAGTGAAATAGAGCAACCTGGAAGGAATCCACTTACAATCATTGTCTGTTGGCCTCAAATGCTAGCAGAATTAATAATTTAAAAAAAAAAAAAAAAAAAAGGAAAACCAGGGAAGAAATATCCTTATATTAAACTGTAGGTCTTAAAGAGCAAATCTAAATAGAACTGGCTTGATGAGGTCCAATGTAGTCATTCCCTGCTCACTGCAGGAACTATACCTGAAAGAGAATAAATTAGACACAGACTTGCAGGCAAGGTGATGGCTCTTAGACCGAAGCTTTGCTTCCAAGACCTTACTTGCTCTATTTCTATCTCTTTCGTACTTGATCCCTCACCTTCAGCTGTGCTGTTCTGGTTGAAGTTTCATGAAATAGATCCACCACCCTCTCATTGCCCATCCTATCTCTGTCACTGGGAGACAGGGGGCTGCAAGCTCTCTTCCCTTCTACAGGACCATCTCATTTCAGCCTGCCATGCACAAGCTGCTCACTGAGTTTTCCTTCATGCTGGGTCTCCAAACTGCCCTTTCTCATGACAAATCTGTCTGCCATGGCCGTTCCTCCTTTACATGCTGCAATGACTTTTTCTGTGGTACCCATTTCTTCTAAGTTATAATCCAACCTTTTTTTTCATCTTTCTATTCATTTCCCCTTGATTTGGGTATCAGTGAGACCTCAGTTCTCCCTTCTGAGTTACTATTTTGTTTTTGTTCAAATATTGTCTTCATCTGCAACAAAGCTGACAGTATTATCTGCTGGTGGCAAAGAAGGAGGACTTCTAAAAAAATACTTATAAAGCAAAACCCACATCAATCAGAGGCCAGGTCATGTGCTCCTAGTAATCCATTGCTTTATGTAAGTTTAATGATTATTCTTCTAAAAAGAAAAAAAGAAACTTACTAAAAACTGATTAAGAATGAAATACTGAAAACAGGACGGATTTTCTGTTTCAGGAGTGTAAGCCTCCAGACATTTCAAAAGAGGGAGAAGAAATACCACTGATCTTGGTACACTACAGTAAGACTCTGGAGATAGAACTGTATCCACTCCCTAGCTCTGCCATGGCAAGAATGACCTCAGGTATTATTTAATTTCACTGTAACAGCTCTCTGTGTGTAAAGGGTGATTGCTCTTTCTTTGACTTGCAAGATTATTCTGAGATGTTTTGATCCTATAGAGGTGAGTCAGAGGAGCACCTATGAAAAGTTGCTTTTGTTATAAGAGTTGCAGTTACTGGTGAAATGTTGAAAGGAAAAGGCCAAAGTCGTAGAAATTTCAAAACTACCAAGCCATGAGGAAACAAGGATGAAGTCCTGTGTGGAGTTTGTTTCTTCAAACAAGGAGTTTAAGGAGTGAGGAGTTTCCACATATCTTTCTTCTTCTGCTTGTGATAAACCTTTAGCACCAGGACATTTGCCTAAATGGAGAGGACAGCGTGGGTGCCTGTACAGAGATTTCTGTCGTTCCTTACCTCAGTGGGATAAAATCGAAAGAGGCTCATCAACAGGGTTCCTGAGACTGCTGCACTGCACATATCCAGGTACACAGGCACTGCTTTGCTCTGCAGTGCACGCACTGATTGTGTGGTACAAGCATCTATTAGGAGCGCGTCATTTGTAGAATAAGACAGTATCCAGAGCTTGGCTTCAGTAAAAGACCTGCCCAAATTTGGGGGAATAATTTCCTTTTATTGTTCCTTAGATTCCTCACTGGCTAAAAGCATCCACAACACCTTGGGAAAGGCTGTATGGTTCATTATTGCAATCTGTGTGTACCATTACAGGTCATTGTTTGAATGCTGCCTTTTGCAGAGACCTCCTGAGACCTCTTGTCCCCATTTCCCTGTTAGTGATCAGCATGCATCTGACCCTGTAATATTGCAAACTCTAAAACTGGCCCCTTACAGCTGGTGGTTGAAGATGGGGACAGTCTGGGAGTCCCCAGAAGAATTTTGTCCTGAAAGTGGCTCTGAGGAATCTCGGGATAGAAGTTCATGCTCACTTTTGCCTCAGTCCATCTCTTCATCACCAGAAAAGTGCCCACAGCCAGAAGGTAGGAGACATGCCAGCCTGCCTTCTCCAGCAGTGTGGGAAGGGGAGGGCAGCTCCAGTCCTGCCTTCCCAGCAGCATCTCCCAGTCACAGCTGCTGGATAATGGACAGCAGCCCTGGGTTTTTCTGCGAGAACTTAATCTGCACTGTCGTCCCTCATTACTGCCACTCAGTGCCGTCGTGTCCAGCCATGAAGGGTCACAAGATGACATGAGAGAGGTCGGGCGGGGGGTGTACAAAACGGTCTGGCAAGCACCGGGAAATATGGAAAGACTATAAAGAGAACAGCCACCCAAACGATGCTCCCAGCGGCTCGGTGGGGATGGGGCTGAAAGCGGCTGGGTTCACACCAAGTTTTCCCGAAGGTCACTCTGCAATATGGTAACTCCCAGTCCGGCTGTCAGTGCCCATAAAGGCAGCTCTCCTCACAGTGCGGGGGTGGGGAAGGGAAGGAGGTTTGTTTAGAAGCATTAGTACGCCCCTCCCCCGGCCCCATTAGTGGCCCTTATTAAACCAACACAGACAAAGAGCAAAGATGCCCTCGTTAATGGAGAGTCTCCGATAATTACTCTGCTCTGCCGCTTCTTTTGGGGCCTGAATAGCCTTTGAATAATGTTTCTCTTGCTGTGGTTGCAGACAATACCCTCGCAGACTGCTTTAAGCGGTGCCAATCCCATTAGCAGAAGAATAGCAAAGCTTTCTGGTTGTGTGGGTGTGTGCGCTCACGGGAGGACAGCGGGCTCGGAGTGGGAACAGACTACGCTGCCCACTGCTTCGCTCTCTCCTTCCCTCCACGGCCCAGGGAAGCAAAGCGAGGAAGTGCTGGGCGAAACTCCATCTCGGAAACAATCTCCCTATTTAAACAGTGCCCCTGCCAGGGCGCTTGAGAGAACCGTGTTGCTTCTCGCTGCAGGAGCGCAGAGACGGGCGTGTCTGCTCACCAAAAGGGAAGAGCTGGAGGCAGGAACCCCGCAGGACTGGAGTGCCCCCAGCCTTTCCTCATGTTCCCAGGCACAGCTCTCCTCGAGCCCAAACAAGATATCAAAGGGGATGGAGGGCCAAGAGTCTTCTAAATCGGGATCAGGCTGTGCTGCTGCTTTATTATACAGAGGAGATGAGACAGTCATCCCTCTGCATCCAGATGATTACAGAGCATGAAAATGGCCATACCGCCTGATTTTGGAAGGGTTAATTTTCTGCTGCACACCCCAAGCAGGAATCTAATTAGCGTGTTCAATACATAGCTATCAACTAAACTTGGAGAAGTTGGGATAACTCTACCTAGGCCTTTCTCTTTGATCTCCCCTTCGGCATCATAAGTGAAAATAGTGTATAGCTGGGCTAGCTGCAGTGTTTAATTTAATCATCTGATGATATTTATTTTCACAAATATGAACTCAAGGAACAATTATCAGAAAGGCTTCATCTTGTGCTGAACGTGCCAGTTAATGGCCTTTCTGTGAGGTAATAGCTTCTATGTAGGGAGTCAGTAATTAAAACGTGTGAAAAAAGGCCACTTCTTCAGAGGCAGAGGTGGGAAGACAGGGGGTTTAATGCTCAGCTGGTATGAGCTGTCAGTTTTGTTATGGCCACAATAAATGGGGGAGCCCCTGGTGGCCTAGTGGTTAGATTTCGGCACCTTCACTGCCGAGGTCAAGGGTTCGTTTCCCAGCCAGGGACACTCCCCAGGCAGGTGGAGCTCGTTAGCCCTGTAAGGCGATCCACCTACGTTCTAAGGACCTCGCTGCCACCGTCCAAGCGTGCTTGGCCCCGGCAGATGAACCTTAGGATTAAAGGGTGGGCTCAGTTCCGCGCACAGTGTGTCTCACCTAAAAAATCCAATGCGCAGGCTGGAAGGTGTAAAGACCTTCCCCGGTTATTTATTATAATGATGTATCTGTTAATGGCCAGTCAGCGTGTCAGCATGCTAAAGGTGTAAACAGTATGTCTTAAAGGTTGTTCTTATACACAGGGTAAACTATTTGTAATTGAACCTTAGCTCTGGTTCTAGGTGAATTAGTCCTCTGTTAAATAAATATTTTTTTAATTCAATGGAAGATGGTTTAAAACCCCACCAATAACTCTTCAGAAGAGTAGCGTGCAATACAGACTCAGTGAGAAGCGTGGTCTTGCCAGCCAGTTTGGTCTCGTGCTTTCTCGCAGAGCCACCCTAGCCCAGGCTGTGGGGCAGCTCAGGGATTGTAAAGAGCAGCCCCCAGGGATACGCTGCAAAGTGGGGTGATGCAGTTCTGGCTTCCTGGGAGCAAGAAACAAGAGCCAACATGCTTATCTCGCTCGCCACTTGTGTCTAGGAAGGTTTGGATGATGTCTTGAGTTGATGTGGAAACCTCACATAAAATTCCTCACGTGTATATTCTTCCAAAGGCTGACCGTGGTTACTCACCTTGCTCCTGAACACCAGGCCATGTTCTCAGCACTGACCCTTGAGAGCATATTAACAGGTTTTGTCTGAAGTATGTTGCTGCTCTGTGAGACCGGAGCTGCAAAGTGGGTCCTAGATCCTGCCCATTGTTTGAAGTCAAGGAACACCAAACTAAATGCTATAAAAATGTTTCAGAGGGTGGCTGCTGTCAATAACATCTCGCTCTTGTTGCAAATAGCAAATACCAAGAATAAGTGTATTTGGAATTGCATAGGTTAGAGGCTGAAGCATTCCTCTAGTTTGAGCTTTTTGCTGTTTGGAAGGGCTTCAAATACTTTTTGGGAAGGCATGCACCCCCTCAGGGCACACGTACTCTGTATGTGCATGACTGAATATGGCACATGGTGGGTACAATACAGAGAAGACAGTCAAGGTGAAGCTAAATTCAGAGCAAGGGGGCCTGTCCCATGGGCAGAGGCTAGCAGCAAAGGGAGGCAGCCCTCGTGCCAGCCTGTATGAAGAGGAGCTGTGGAAACCATGTTAGCTGAATAATAGGAAGTTTTGTTTCAAATCTAAATTAGTTTTGATAGAGACAAGTCCTACCTAATCAATTAGAGGAAAATTCTCCTACCCAGGCAGCTATCCAAAAAGCATCTTGTGTTTATTAGTTTTGGAGTGATTGCTGCGAAGAATGTAAAAATATAGGTGGAAGTTTGATGTTAGTTGGTGTTTACCTCGCCTGTATGTTGCGCACTGGAAATGGTTCAGTGTCTGCCAGCATTGTCAGTAGATGGCAGTAAATGATAATGTGTAAAGCAGTGAAATGTTGTAACTCTTAGGTCACGTCAAGGACACCAGGAAAACACTGGCATTTGTGTTAATCATAGTGCAGCAGCTTTCTACGTGGCTTGCAGGCAAAAATAAGTTCTCTGGAAAAAACAAATAGTCCCCCACGTGGTCCTGCTCACAGTGGTAGGTGACAAGCAAGAGAGAAGGGCCTGCCCTCGTAGATGAAAGCTGAATTGGAATTTATGGTGTAAATCTTATTCTGCAGTACAATGTTTGCTCAAGATAAGTAATGTGAAATGTGATTCTGCTGGGACTCACTGTTTTTGCAAAACCCAAACATATTCTGCTGAAGTGGGTTGCAGTAAAATATGGACTGAAAGGCAAAGATGACTCTCAAGAAAAACATGGAAGTGAGTTCTGACTTTACCTTAGGACCATGTAAATGTTAAAAAATTACCTTCTTTCTCCTATTTCATCTCCTGTTCACTACTTGAACTGCATACATAGCTGAAATTTGTTGGTGTGTTTTCTGCCTACCATATTTTCTGCCACAGGCTAATTTCCTTTTGCTGTGCTCAAAATGAAAGACACAGGGTCATTGTACCTTGAGGCAGATCAGGAGTCAGCCTACTTAAGTCAGTGTTGATTTTTTAAAAGATGTATATCTGTTTTGTGACGTTTCTAGCTTACTCTAAGATTGTGTGGCCAAAAGAAATCTTTATGACTTGCCTAGTTTGACTTTCTGTACAGCACAGATGTGGATTAACTTCTGATTCACATCAAATACTATTCTAATTATCAATTCTCCTCGTGGTAGTAAGTTGGTGGAATTAGGTGTAAATTTTAGATATTCTGTATTGGAGGCTTCCTAAACAGTGAGAAAAATAAGCAAGATTAAAGGCAGTGTAAAACATGGTATTGCTTTACGTGACTTAAAATTGGTGGTTGAATTAACTTGGGAGGCCACTTTTTATTTTCCTTTTTCTGTCTTTTCTTTTTTCCTTAACTGGCTTAAGCCTGGGACTGACTAGGAAAAATACAATTGTGTTTTGGTAGTGCTAGTTGCTTCAGATGCTCTGTGACATGCATTGATTAGGTGAATAAAATTGCTTGAGCACTGGCAGTTTGCAGATATAAGAAGCTGTGAAACCAACTCTTCATTCCTGCTTTCATGTGCAGATTTTCAGTGTCACGCACACCTCTCAGTTCATAGCCATGCCAGTTACATATGATAGGCAGTGGTTTTCCAGCTCTTTTTTTTTCATCTCGCTTTCTTTCTTCTCCCAACAGAAATCATGCGATCCAATGGATTTTGTTTAGCCAACACTGAAACAATAGTCATTGACCACAGTATACCTAATGGAAAAGAGAAGCACCTGGATGTAGATTCAGCAGAACATTTGTAAGTGGGGTTTGAGAATGAGCAATGCCGTCACCTTCGGGTAAACTGTAGCTTTCCCACCCCCCTAGCAAAATGTTACTGTCTGTCTAAGAGCAAGATGGGTACAGCTGTCATTCTGATGGGCTAAAAATTACTGGGCCTGGTTCACAGCTAACGCTTCAGAGCAATTTCTTGTTAAAAGGGATAAAATGGTAGAATGATTGATGTCAAGGAACTCAATCCTCTCTATGAAAAAAGAACTGTGGTTGTCATAGGGATCCTGCCAGGTGAGAGTAGACTTTTTTCTTTCTCTCATGACTGTGATGACAGCTGCTTTGAGCCCAAATCTGGAAACTCAAACATCCTTAGAAATGGCATATCCTACTACGAAGGGTAATAGGATGTTCAGGAAGCAAAATACCATCCTCAAGGGGGAAGACACCACTGAACATAATTGGACACAGGTCAGCTTGGATTTGATGGAGCATGTATTCGGTGGAGCAGGTATTTCATTAGGGGAAAGGAAAGTTAGACTAGTTTTATGGTAAATTCTCCTCCTAATGCATGGAGGTATTCTGGGGTTAGAGACCTGCAACCAGTAGGGCATTTATGGCCATAAACCAAAGCACAAGAAGTTCCACCTCAACATGAAGAAGAAATTATTTATAATGAGGAGAACAGAGCACTGGGAGGTCGAGGATTCTCCCTCTCTGGAGACATTCCAAACCCACCTGGATGCATTCCTGTGTCACCTGCTCTTGGTGACCCCACCTTCATAGGGGATTTGACCTAGATGATCTCCAGAGGTACCTTCCAACCCTAGCGATTCTGTGATTCATGTAGGTCTTAAGTCAGTGACTTAATGGGTATTGATGGAAATCTGCACAGGTTTCTGTCGTGGCAGGTGATTGATATTTTAAATGAACCTGGCGTAGTGAAGCATTTAAATATTTTTGATGAGAAACATTACCTGCTTTTTCATTAGACCAGTCAAAATGATGGAAACAGAATACTAAAAGCCTTATGGATCCTTTGTCTTTGAAAGCAGTGATCTGTCTTGCCACAGTGGAAATGTGGTAATTGACAGTCTGTAGCAAGGTTTAGAGCTTGACAAGATTTTGTCAGAAGCTGGAGTGTATCTCTGGCTACAGTGACACTTCTTGAGGTCTTTTTACTAACTTATCACTTAGTGTTTTGAACCTTGACCTTGCCAACAGCATTTAAGCTTATAAGCTTGTATTAATGAGGCTGAAATGGCACACTAGAGGTAATTCTGTAAGGCCATTGTCTGGAAATTAAAGTTGATATACTTCTCAGTGGATCGCTCTTTAATACTGAGAGTGACAAATAATAAGAGCAAATTACCAAAGAAAGCCTTTTCCTTTCTTACTTTGATTATTTAAAAGGTTTTTATTTAAAAAATGCTTATAAACTAGTTTTGATTTGAAAAATGTGCTGCAGCCCAAGCAAAACTTACTGACCTGAGATCAGAAACTGCCATCATCTAACTGTCATCCCATTGAAGTCAGAGACAATTAAGGCCAGAAAATACTAATATGATAAAAACTGTGTTGTGGGCATGGTTTCCCAGAAACTGTGGTGGAAGCAGTAAATCTAGGGTAACAGCCTGACTTTGTGCATTTGTGGTTTAACTTCCTGAAGGACGTGAAGTCAAGAGTCGAGAAGTTAGTAAATTTCAAATGTGTATTTTATATGGTGGCCTAAATTTTCCCGTTCCGTAGCTGTATTTTATAGCCAAGAGGTAATAGCCAGGAGATAATGGCATCAGTGTAGCATAGCTGTTTTGTAAAAAATTGAACTTCTTTTTTAAAAGCAGAAATTTTCTATAGTAATAGGACAAAGGAGAATGGCCTTAAGCTGAAGGGGGGTAGGTTGAAATTAGATATTAGGAAGAAATTCTTTACAATAAGGGTGGCGAGGCACTGGAACAGATTTCCCATCTTGTGGACTCCCCATCCGGGCAGAGGAGGAGATTCAGCACCAGAGTGGATGGGGCTCTCTGTAACCTGGTCTAGCGGAAGATGTCCCTACCCATGGCAGGCAGCTTTCCAGGCGTTCTTTCTCTAATGCATTAGCAGAGGTTAAAATGATAAAGAAGTTTGTCTTACAGCACAGGAAGTAGGCTCTTGCAAAAGACAGTGTGTGTGTCAAGGTACTTTGTGGAAAAAATAGCAAGAGCAGCAGTTTGGGCATTTAGGAATCTGCAGGTCCATAGTAGCTTGCAGAGTTTATTTTGAGAAACAGACCTGTTGGTGACAGCACAAATGTATTTTGACTGCTGAGTGCCCTATACACTGCTAACTGTATTAAACAGTCCTGGTTAACTGGGTTTGGTTTTGTATGAGCACTCTAGAGTGCTGCTTTGCAGACTTCTGTGCACACACTTCCTTTTTGGTGGCAAGGAAAGCTTTCTGCTTAACCACAGCATCTGAATGCCACTGCTTTGTACCTCACATTCAGGTTGTAGTAACCTATCAGTGATCCTGAAGAACCACAAAATCTGTGCGACCTTTCAGTTGTAATAATCTAGTTTTATACTACTGAAAAGAGGAAGAAAGCAGAATCTAAGTAGTCTTCTTGACTCCTCTTACGCTTTCTTCACTCTGTCTGCCCCACTGGTATTTCATAATCTGTTGTTTCTGGATCACTAGCAGTGCATAAGATAGCACAACGTGATCTGTGAAGTATTTGCAAGATACCAAGTCAACTCCCTTCTGCACATGTTCCCGCACATGCAGGGAAGCAAATAGCCTGGAGGGAATGGAGGAATGAGGGTAATAAACATTCAAAGTTCAATCTCATTTCTGTTTCATTTAAAGCAAAGAGCATAGCAACAGCACTGCAGGAGAAAATCTACGAATTTCTGCTCAAAAAAATGTTGTGGTTCTCATAGTTAAAAAAAAAAAAAAGATGAGAAGGATCAGACAGGAGTATGGAAAAGACAGAAGTGCAGCCATACATTGCAGGATGTGTAGACCAGGCTATCCAATAACCCATGATGCTTCTAAATAAAGTTTCGGGAAGAGATGGGGAGTGGGAGACTTATCTCTTTGTTTATCCTACCACTCTCCTTCAGGTCCTCTGAAATACCTGACTCTTAGGTCACTCTCTAGGGTGAGTTAGAGGGATGGCTGCAGTTGCTTCACTTACCTGAGCAACTCTTGGATAAGAGTCTAACTAGTTTGTATGCTAGTGAGACGCAGTTTTAAACATTAATTCTTTTAAAGCTCATCTGCTTATCTGCCATTCAGAGAGCTGAAGTAGGCCAGCCTAAAAAGGTGTTAAAAACACATATTGTAGTCAGAGCTAGGTTAGGATTTCTTTTTCCACCTTGTGCAATTTTTCAGTTTCTATTTTATTTTTTTTCTCACTCTATCAGAGTGAATGAAAATTCTTTCAAAATATTAAAGAGAATGTGAGAAAAAGAATCTTGGGAGTTCTCCAAATCCCTTTCTAAAACTGAGATGAAATTTAATCCTTGGCCTGCAGTGACTGCCTTTAACTGCTAGGCTATCGAGGAAGAAGATAATGTTTCTTATTGCAGAAATTCAATCCTCATTGAAATGGAAATGTGTATAATTGAGGAAAGTGTAGGTTTTAGCAAGCTGATGCCTTCTGGTTGAGAGTAGGTGTGAGACAGTGGGTAATTCTTGCAAAAGTTCAGGTTATAACACAGGATTTGGGAAGTGGTAAGGAAAATACCAAAACAAGTAAAACCAAATTTGAAATCTCTTTATATTTGGGATTTCTCTGCTTGACAAAATTTAAATTTTGTGCCATAGGGAGGACAGCAAGGCTCTGGAGAAAGGACAGCATAGTCATAGCTTCCTACTCATGTTAGACATTTGGCCTCTTACAAAAACCGAAAGAAGGTACCTGTGAAGTAAAAGGATGAGAGTCCAAATTCAGATGGGAAACAAAGGCAGTTCCCTTTTCACTTTTGCGTGAGAACTGAGACATTTCGTGTTGTTGCTACATGCTGGGGGAAAAATAGAAGGATGTGGACTTCAGCTGCATGATTCACTCTTCCAAGGCTCACTTGCTGCTTCCTTCCTTCCTCGCTAGTAGCTTTGAAAGTCAGGAGTCACAAGATTATTTGCTTGCATGTACCATGGGTCTCATTGGCCTGTGGTTTACTAATATACACATGGATATAAGAAGGAGGAAGAGGAGGTGTGGATGGAATGAGCTCCAAGTACTTCTCCCTCTCCCTTAGTGCTATTCTTCCAGTTCCTTTGACTTTGATTTTCTAAATGAACATTTATGACTTAATGCCTTTTGTTTTTCTTTCCTTTCTCCTTAGGTTCGAAAGTGTTAGTGACTTTACCTCAGAGCTAGAAGACAGTGATGATCCGACAGCTTATGTCACCAATTTGACATACTACCACCTGGTTCCATTTGAGACCGACATTCTGGACTGAGGCTGCTCGGGGATGCAGTCAGCCAGCATCCAGCCAACCTCTTCATCTATAGGCTCTGCTATCTCTGGCATTGCATCTCTGTGAATAAGGCTGTGCAGACAAGACCAACAGGAGAGAAGCTGCAGCAAGTACGCCACAAAGCTGATTTTGTAGTGTGGTCCTCCGCTGTGTGTTGTGGAGACATCTTGTAAGGAGGTAACTGCTTCGCTGTTGACAACAGACTTGTTTTCTGTGGAAGCAAGGCAGCAGAGGCCTCTTGGGGCTCAAGGAAATCTCTACCGTGTCTGTGGGAATTGCCACTCTGATGCAGCCATCAGAAACTTGTGCTGTAATACGTTGTTAGCCGTGCTCCTCGGCTTGCAGTGCAAGTTGAGGCTTCCTCTTTTAGGATACCAAGAGAAACTTCCCCAGATGGCGTGACCGCGCTTTTTATGCTGTGTAAGCAAGAAGACAAGCAAACCAGCTGAACTTTGTCAGTTCCCTCTGAGGTTGCTTAATGGAGGTCTTGTGGGTCGCTTCTTGCTCAGCTACTGGATGATTGGTGCCTTACACGAGATGTCAGAAATACCATTGAGTGCCTCCAGGAAACAGAACACATGAGCTGATGGCTTTACTTCTTTTAATCATGGGCTTTTATATAATCACTGAAAGGGCAACTGCTCTTTCCTGGAATAGTAAAGCAGGCGGCAGCTGGCATTGCAATGGACTGTGCATGATGTTTGGGTACCCATATGATTTCAGAAGTCTGGAAAGCTGGTGGGAAAGCTGAGCTGCTCTGCTAAGAAGGGTCAAGGCTATGGCAGGCACTTTGATACAATTTTTTAATTTTTTTTTTTTTAATGTGGACCAGCATATGTGAATGGTGCTTACAGTTGTTTACATCAGAGAGATAATTCCCTATGCATATTTCTTCCCGGGGGTTGGGAAGGAAGATTTATGTTGTACTTGGACTGAAAAAGACTGATAAGCTGTAGTGTGTCTGCGGTGGTAGGAACAACACTCTCTCCACTGCCAAGCAGTCTCAAGGAGTCTGTCTAGCTTTCCAAGGTCTGACTGGAGGGGTAGTGTAATGCCATGGATTTCAGCAGAGATAGGACAGTGGGAGCCAGAATGGGATTGGACTATGCAGCCTCTTGACTAGTGTGATGTTAAATTCTCCTCAGAGTCGCTCTCTTGCAGAGCACTCTGAAGTCCTTGCTCTCACTATGAGTGCTCAACACTTGCCGACACGACCTCTCATTGAGCTTTTTGTGATCTGTTTGCAAATCTGAATTCAAAGGGATTGAAATGGGAAGGAATGTGTTTTGTATGGGTTTCTTGGAGAAGAGGCTTGCTTGGTCCCAAAGAAGCTGATACAACTCCCTTCTGCAGACTTTTCATTTCTATCTATAGAATAACAGTCAAACAGAATTTGTTAATGTAAATACTAAATTATTGAGGATCCTAATTCTTTTACACAGTATGTTTTTAAAATATATTTTAATGAAATAAAATAAAATATAACTCACCTTCAGTACACTTCTGCTGCTTAAAACAGTGGCTTCATTTTTTATTTTTTTTTCTTTTCATTTGAGGGCACTTTCCCAGACATGCCTAATCCTCTTTCTTTTTCTTGTAGTTTTGGAAACATGATGAGTTTTGGCAATTTCTGTGATCCGTGTGCTACTCATACTGTAGACATGGTGTGTATCCATATGAAACCTCTCTGCCTAGCTGTTGATCTTGTGTCTAGGTGTGTGTGGTTTAATGCCACTCAGTTTAGTGGAGGAATTCTGCATTTCAAGACCATCAGTGAAATAAATCTTGCAATTATTTTTTTGGAAATAAAGCAGATTGTATAGGTAAATTTTAAAGGTAAATTTCTCGAATGGAGATATGTTATCACTCATGCAAAGGCTTTCTGAGCAACCTCTTGAATCAGGAATGGTTTTATTTGTTTGTTTCACTCTCCTTAGTTTTAACTCTTCTGTCAGTGCTTCTAGCTAACCATGGTGAAGTAGAAATAGCACCTAGTAGACACGTGCATTGCACTGGGTTGTTGGACTATTTTATTTCAATTTCTGACGTTGCTGTCAGCCTACCATGTTTCTTTGGGTAATTCTACTTCATCTCCCTATCACTGACTTTTCCTTGAGTAATATTTTGAAAAGTAGGGTCATTGGCTTGTGATGCGATATTGTCCCCTGATTCATTTGAATTTTCCTATGAATTATTAACCACGTGATAATTACTTATCTTTTGAAGCACTTTAAAATGCATGTACTAACAAATAACTGCATAAATAGTGCTAATTTTCAAAATGTACAACCAAATTCCTCATATAAAAACCAGCTAATGTGCATGCATTTCCAGTTTCCCAAGCTGAATGCCAGGGCTCCATGAGGGCTGGGTGGAAGCAGGGGCTCCCATGGGGCTGTCAGGGCAGAGCTGGGCAGGAAGGGCCTGTCCTACCACCCTGCCAGGAGCAGGGAACCAGGGCAGCCTCAGGCATCAGGGACCTCCCTGAGGATGGGGATGGGCCAAGGACAGGCCAGGACGTTGGTCTGCTCTAGGGAGTGTGAGACCAGCCTTGCTGCAGTGTTACTGGGGCAGAGGCTGATGGGCTGGGGGGGCTGACATGGTGACCTGTGCCGTGGGCAGGTGTGGGAAACCCAGGGGCCGGTAGGGACAGCCAGACCTGCGGGTGCCCCTGGGGCCCAGATGCAGAATGCTCAGGATTTTTATCCTGCATGTTTTGGAAGTACGTTTATTTTTGCCAGGTACCCTTATATTCTGGGGACCTGAAATATGGTGCAGAATTCGGTACTTGCTGTGTTATTGCATCCAAAAAACCTGAACAAACGTACATCAGTCTTTCATCCTTTAAGAAAAATGTAGCTGAGATAGAATGTTTTAGATTTCTAAATGAGACCTCTCCCCTGTTCAGGCATTGTAGCAGGCAAAATCCCCCGTGCCCAGATCTGCAAAGCCCTGTGAAAAATATCTTGGTGGGTGCAAAGTGCTACCATCCAGCTCGGTGATGGGCCTGTAGTTCATCAGAAACAATTAACATGTAATTTTTAGAATTATTCATTGGTTAACCTATTGATGACTCTAATGGAAACAAGTGGCGCAAGAATTTTATCCCCAAGCTCCTCTCCACAATGCAAAGATGCTTCCTATATAAGAGCTGTGTTGTTAAAAAGTTGGTCTGTATTGTCTCTGCGGCTTTGGCTGCTCCCTTTGGCACGCTGCATGGGCATCACGTGTGCCAGTCCTGGCTATTAGCTTCATGAGCAGAACAGAGTTGAAGTATGCTGGAATCTAGTGAAGGAGCAAGAGGTATGTGTCTCTTGGCAGGAACAGCGATGACAAAATCATTTGGTTTCTATTTTTCAAGTCGTGAAGTATGCTGGCATTATAATGTTGCCAAATCTTATGAGAGTTAGGGAAGAGAAAGTGTATCACACTATGCTATGTTTTGTCCACCAGTCTGTTATTTTTTTGTTACATCAACTGCTTTTTGAAAGCTCAGTCTTGGATTCTAAGGCCATTCTTTATAACAGCAATAATCTGTAGCTCAGCAACAAACCTGAAAAAAAGAAGAATATTTTCTAATGGTTTACTATAATAATATCCATTCCTGTTCCAGTCAACTATCTCTGAACTCCCTTCCTCACACATACACAAATTTTCAGGCTATTTTACCTATCATCTTTCATCAGTGCAATTGCTTTCATATGAAAATGTTCACACCCTGAAGTGCAGTTCCCAAGTTTTATAGCACACAGAGCATTCCCATTTTCAGTGCTGTCAGGTAATTTTTTCTAGTTCTAAAACCATTCTCATCCTAATTAACTTTGTTACTAATACGTACTTTGGGGGATTCAGGTAAGGGCAAAATACCAAGGTAATACACATAATATATCTAGATTCCACAAATGGAGAATTTGCATTTACCTGAAAGTCCATAGCAGTAAGGAAGATGTGGAAGTTGCTGGGATGCATTTACTATTGAACTGTATAAATTCAAACTTTCAAGGCTTTCCCAATCCCTGTTATCATATCTATATTTCTTACAATTAATGTATATAACCCCACCGTGCTCTGTTGAGAGAAAGAACAACTTGAACTTTGGTGTCACAGAACAGATAATGGAACTCCCAAGAAATGGCCGAGACAGAATTTTTCAGGGATTAGTTTTTGTCCTAGCAAGACATCTAGCAGTCAGATGCGTCACACCATAGGACAGGAGTTGCTACAGACCTGGTTGTTGTTCTTCACTTGAAAGGCTGCTGTTAGGAGAACCTGCCCAGTAAGGATTTAGAGAAAAGCTCCTTGTTCTCTAAAGATACCTTGTCTAACTTTGCAGAGTAGTCAAATTAATTTTCTGTTGTCTTATGAGGCTACATCTCTGAACTGGAGATTTGGCTGGTATGAGATTGTCTCTCAACTGCACAAGGGCCTGCTACCTCCAGAAAGTCCTTGATCAGACCCCAGCCTGGGCTGCAGAGATGCCTTCAGCACCCATCTTCTAGTCCTCAAATTCTGTTAAACAACTTTTAGATTGAAATGACAGCTGATATAATGGCAAGAAGAAAATCCAAACGTGAACACTGAATTAATTGATTAAAAGCATCCCAGCAGCAGCTCTGCATGTGTGTTTTCAAGTGAACTTCAAAAAATAAAATATAATTAAAATCTTTTACAGCATATGTTGGTGCTCTGTGTAAAACCTTGCATCTCCCTCTGGTACAGCTGTTTCTGACACAACCTGGCAAAAACAAATACTTGGCAACAGTTGCATTGTGTGTGTTTATAAGGCTCTGTGGACCACTGAGACTCCTTTGGCAGCCCTGGCATCTCACAGGAGACTCAACCCTGGCCTCTCAACTCCTTGGAGGCACTTGGTCCACTGTACAAATCTCTGTGCAGTAACCTTAAAATGCCTCCAGTGTTCTGGGGGGCTCCAAGCAGCTTTAATGATTTTCATTAGTAAGTTACTTCATTTAGCATTGTAGTTTAGTTTGGAAACCATCTGCAAGAAATCTTGTTTAGCTGTATCACCTGGTACTGGGCAGGCTGGAAATAGAAATAATTACATGTAGCAGAAGCCAACTTTGTTATGTAAAATGAAAAAACAAATCATAAGCACTACCACCAGCAAAACAACCATTGTCCATTATTTTCCCTTGCAGCCATTAAAATGAGGTTGAACAGATTCCACGACTTTTGAATGAGCATGCACTCATTTCAAAAGAGAAATTTCTGGAATTTTGTCAAGTTTCTTTTGTCTCGTGGGAGCTGGCTTCAGCAGTTTAGCACAGTGACACATGCTGCACCCAACTGTCTTGAAGTGACCTTCAGATAGAAAAACAACCAGTGGGTGTATGTGGAAGGGAGGGTCAGGAAGCGCCAGGACGGCTTGGAAGGAGAGGGACTGAAAAATAAGGGAAGGACTGTAATGCAAACAGAGGAGATCTCCAGGAATAGTTTCGGTCTTGAAGCTGCAATAATTTGTCTTTGTCGGAGTCGGAGTGGGCTTGTGTGCTCTTGTACTGGCAGTGTCCAGGTGCTGAATCATGCAGTTCGTCACCCACTATTCTGCAAGGAACAGTATTAGCCCTGGCTGGTTTTGTTGAAAGGAGGAGATGTCTGTGTCTGATCAGGTGCCTTTGCATAAGCTGAATGTGCTGAACTTTTTGAAAACAGACATCTTGCAACAACAAAATTTATTGTGATTGCTTCTCTAAACCACCTCTCAGATCATGTAGAGGATTTAGTAATTCTGTTTCAGTTAGTTCCCCCTGCACCTTATAGAGCATACCTCATGCCCATATGTGTAGGATTAAAAATGCAGGTGGCTGCAGGTGAGGGCACTCACAGCTTGGATTGCCTTGACCACCCACCACACCTGGGACCTCACCCACACCCTCTCACCAGGGGCTCTGCTTCAGCTCAGCCCAGGGCCTTTAGCATTCCTAAGATGGACCAAGAGTGAGTGACTCAAGACCTGCTCCTGAGTTCTTGTGGAGATTTCCTGGGCTGCCCTCTGGCGTGGTGAGTGTGGTGCCTGGTGCTCACTGGGTGACTCTTGGGAAGTACTGTTGGGAAGTAATGATGTCACCACCCTGCTTTGTTCACAGTGACTTCCACTGTTTTGCTTGTCGTGATAAACCTCATCTTTACAAGCATTCCTTATATAAGCATGACTTTTCCTGTTATAGGGACGGACTTCCCAGAGATATCTACAGAGGCTGTAGGGCGTGTGTGAGAACATGTGTTCTTTGTACAACATGTCAGTTAATAGTATAGTTAGCTTGTTCTGGAGAGTATGGCTGCTTGGTGACTCAGCTGCTAGAAAACATTGATGTGACATTGGTATTTATGATAAAAGTTGCCCTGGTTTTTAGAATAAAATGACAACATCTGTTCACATGTAGCTTCCAAAAATTATCAATTTACAGGTTTTGATGACTGGGAGATTTTCTTGTGTTCCTTTCTGATTCCAGCCTGTATTGGTAGAAATTTTAGCAATGGGCAGTTCACTTGAAACAGCTTATTGGCATCCTCTCTCTGTAGACTTAATAAATGTCTAATCCAGCAAACAAGCCGACATTAACAAAATCACAAATTTCAACTCATATTAGCGTAATAACTCGTGGCTCCAGGTAGTAAATATGATCGCTGCTGGAGAGGGAGTGGAGGTGTTCTCTGGCAGGAGGTCCATAAAAGTCAGGGCTTTGGTAGGTGGGGCAACACAATGGAGCCTGCACAATCACTGGTGCTGGTCATGATGAATGTGCAAGCAATACATTTCTCAGAAAGAACAATTTTGATCTCCCTTCTACTTAACGACTACTGAAGTGCAGATGGGAAAATATCAAAATACTCTGGGGTTTAGTTGCAAAGAAGTTAAGAGGGCTGGGAGTACCACTCCTCAAGCTGAGGAGACAACAGGAACATTTAACCAATCTGTACTGAAATGTGCAGAACTGCAATTTCTGAGCTGTGAGAAGACTCATGATTAAATTTGTCTCCCTTGTGCTTAACAACCTGAGAAATGATAAAGGTGGCAAGCCAGCTGTGGAGGATGGGTGATTAGATGCATGACTGAGGGGAGAAAAAGCCTGCTGCTAATGGGTATAAGTGGATGTTAGTGAAATTAGAGCAAGAATGCCAGTCGAGGGATACAGTAATAAGTACTATAGCAATATAAAATGAACCTGCGGGTCTTTAGCTTATGGTGTCTGAAGCATTTGCACGGAGAACAGACATTATTTTCCATAAAGGTAAAATGCCAGACAGGATTTTTATGAAGCAAGCAACAGGGCAAAGAATTATACATCTCAGTGAGTCAGAAGAGAGTTGCAGAGCGGTTGCAGGATTCATTAATAGCTGTGAAGGAAGATGGATATCTTTCGGTTTATATCCAGTTAGATTATCTCACTTGGAAGCCTCCCCTAACACGTTCAATTCATCTGAAGAGGGAAATTATGCTTCTTGTACATGGTACTGTTATCATTCTGGTCAGTGAAGCAGCCAACAACATAACCCACATCAACTGGGACTCCAGGCTGCTGTGCTAAAAATAGCTGTCCACAGCTTATGACTGCAGTGGAAGGCACAGCTACAGATTAGGAACATAGACACCCATAGCGCTTACGACTGTTGAATTCTTGGGTCCAGGAAATGTACGTGACACACAATTGGAAGAACTGTTACTCTGCGAAATTAAAGCCTGTAGTGAGCTTTCTAGAGCATAGGAATGATTTCCCCAGGTGGGAAATGCAGCTTCTCACCTTTCACACTTCAGAAAGTGGTGAAATTGAATTTCTGCTTAGATCAGGACTCCAGATGTTTCTGCTCTGCACAGTCCTACATGGTATTTATATACCAAGGTGTTCCCAAATAACTCACCTCTAAATTGGTGTCAGCACGAGGCTTGTAGCAGGGTCTGCTACTCAGTCACCCAGTGTAGATGCGCCACCTTAAATCTGCAGTGTGGAGTATGAAATGTAAGGCTTGTTTGTGTCTCTCTTTACATCTGGCACAACAATTTAAACCTTTAGAATTGCAAGGACCTGAGAGAAAGGATATGACATGCAATGAAAAATACTGATTCCTTAGGACCTCTTCCTTTGACTATGACATGTTGTCTAGTTTTATGTAGTAAATACTAAGCCATTTCTGGGAGTCTTTTGGACCAGAATTCCAAGTTCTTTTTCCGTTTAATCTGCAGAGCTGAGGACTGTCTTGTAATCCTTTTTAATTATTATTATCAATAATTTCCCATATTCTGAGTAGATGCAACATAAAATTCCCTGTTCGGAAGCCAAGTCAGGACACTCAAATGAAGGACTAATGCTAAAATTTAAAAGTGACAAAATCACCGTGCTTGTTCTCATTTTACCCTGTTAATGCCAGTGTTGCTTAATCTTAGAGATGACACTGGAATCTGATTTAAGATAAATATTTTAGGCAGCTGAGCTAAACATTAATAGACATGAATGTGGGTATGCCAGCTTTTTTTAAGGGCCAAATGTTGCAGGGAATTATGTTTTATTAAGTACAAATGACATGGAAGGACTGGGGGGAGAAAATGTGACACTTTCAGGTACAGACTTCCCTCATAAACTTTACCATATTCCTAAAATCACTACCAACAATATCGGTTTAAAAAAAATTAACCCACAAATAGTGTTTCAGCCTCCAGGCCTGGTTTTCCATATGTTTTTACACATGCCATTATGGCAAGGCTTTTCTTAAGACAATTTTCACCCTGAACAGTTTAATTATAAGAAGATATATTCTAATTTTTCTTTTTTATTTCCCCCCTGATGTTTGTATCACTGGTTTTCTTCCTGATGCTCTCTTGTCACTTTACTGCTAAGAAGGTGGAACAAAAGAGAGGGCAAGGAAAGAAGGGGGGAAAACATGTATGCACTGTAAAAACTGCATTAGTTTTCTTACATAGAATCAGGAAAAATGGCAAGATATCTTAATATCATAGGCGGTGTTTATGTCAATAAAACCTGGTGTTTTGATAACCTGTCTTTCCAAGGTTCTCTCCCTGCTTCTGCGGCCGTTGCAGAAGTTCACTTACAGCTTGCTGAAACATGACTATAGAGCTTAGATTGACTTTTATTTTTAACTTTTTGTGCCTCTATGTGTACTTCAACACACAGTTATCGAAACTGAATTAGCATTCTTCTGGAAGGCCATTTGATAATTAGTACTGTAGGAGAGAATCTTCTAAAGCATAGTCAGTGGAAGACTACAGGCCATCTCCTTTGTATCTTGATGTAGTAGAATTGTTGCCAAAATACAGATTTTCATTTTTTTGTTAAAGGAAAAGCTTCCTGCTGAGGCTACAAGCTGGCTACATTGACACAAGCCTTTTAATGTATTATAGTCACTAGTGAATTTTTGATGCTTCAGAATGAAAAGTGGTTTTCAGCAAGTTTAAGTGTATCTTTACAAGGCTTAGGGATAATATCTGTTGCCCAACCACGTGCTAGTGTGTTTATACATGTTGAACACAGAGAGGGACTATGATCTTTTCTGTAGAAGGTTTTCTACAGAAAAGCTCATCTTGTTCCTGTTCTGTAAATGAAGCCTCTTTCTTAACTTGCTGAAGTTAATGGCAAACTTCCAAGTTTTCCCAGCTCCAGTCAGGGCTGTTGCTGCTGACATTTGTTACAGGCAGGGCGGGAGGAAGGAAGGAAGGAGCATTCTTTTGTCCTCAGGAGAAAAGTTTAATCCCTTTTTAGAGCAGGAGAGACTGACAGGGAGCAGTTAAGCAACCAGGTGGAGGTCAAGCACAGGGAATGTGTGTGGCGTACACAGCTGCTGAGCCTCCTCTGCTAACACCAGAATAAACTGGAGGTCCCCTTTTTCCTCCTCTCCACATCTCACTCCAAAACCATTCCTCAGGTTTAGTCATCATGAGTTTGAAACTTATAATACAAATATGAAAATAAGATAAGAAAATGAACTGCTCTGCCTTCCAGCCTGGAGGAGCTACGTCTGCCACGTAGCAATGAGCCTGAGGCTGCTCCACAGGGGACAGGAAGCCAGGGGAGAAGGTGAAGTAAAGCAGGTAGGACAGTGCCCTCAGCGTGGGTGACAGGCAGAGAGGGCAGAGTCAGTCAGGTGATGATGACCAGGAGCAGCCTAGAGTGCAGCTTGCCAGATGAGTCCATTGTGACAAGGCTGGGAAGTTACATTACTGGGTCAGGGTTCGGATTTGCAAGGGGCAAGGGTGGACACAGGGCCACATACAGCATAGCTTGGGCAGGGACCAAGAACAAGGGCTTGAGCTTAATACACTGGAAGGAGCAGAGGCCCCCGGTAAGGCTTCTCCCAGCTCTGCTCCCAGCAGTCAGGTTCAAAGTCACACGGCTGCACCGTCTCCGAGCTGGCCTTGGGAAGTGGGTGTCAGGACCCTGGGAGGGGGAGGAGAGTCTGCAGGGCCTAACACCAAGAACAAAAAGCTCACCAGAATGCTGATGGAGCCAGCTGTTAGCCATGTGTACAAGACTGCTGCAGAAGTAATTATCTGTGTTTGCTTACTGTGGAAGAAGTTCGGGAGATTCCCTATGCCATTATTTTTAGCAGTGATTCAGCCTAAAATTTGAATTAATTATGGAACAGGTTGAGGTACAAATAAAGAAAGTTAAAATTAACTGATTGCCAGGGCTGGTACTAAACACCCAAGTGCTCTGGAAGAGCTCAAGGGTAGACTGAAAAATGATCTGCTGAATGTGAGAGATGAATAGTAAGATAGCAGATGAAATTCAGAGCAGATACATGTACCTCCTG
This sequence comes from Pseudotriccus pelzelni, assembly GCA_035584735.1. Taxonomy (NCBI): domain Eukaryota; kingdom Metazoa; phylum Chordata; class Aves; order Passeriformes; family Tyrannidae; genus Pseudotriccus; species Pseudotriccus pelzelni. The sequence continues at coordinate 66,383,374 of JAWMRA010000078.1, forward strand.
GGTAAAAGTAATCTTGGCTTCACATATAGTATTCTGAGCTAAGACTTTGTTATTGTTACATAAAAGTGGAATTGTGGGTTTATAATGGCTCCATGAAACCATCAGCTTAGTGCTCAGTAGCAATGGAAGAAAAGATTAAATACTAACACTTTGTGGAAAGACAACAGAGATTAAAAGAACTGCTGCTTTTTTCAAGCTACTGCAAGTTTCACTCCCTTGGAGCAGTTCTGATCCTCTCATTTCAAGATGTATTACGGCAGAAGAAATTCTGAAGAAAGGTAATGCGTGTGAGCAAAGGTATGAGATGATCTCTTTCAAGGAAACTTCTTTCAGGGCTGAGCTTTACATTGTCCTTTTCCAAGGATAGATGCATGGTATTATGGAGATCTACAAAACCATAGTGACATAGGAGGGAGGGGAATAGGGATTGGTTGATTGTTATTTCTTCTCACATGAGAACAGGGGCCCATCAAGTGACACTAGTAGGAGGTAGGCTTAATGCAAACAGAAGGTGGTTGTGATGTGGAGTGAATGAGGCTTGTTGTGCTGCCTGCCAAAGGATGGTTTGGAAAGGAGCCTGGAAAAGTGTTTGGGATGGAGCTTCTTTGAGCTTTACTGTCTAGATAAACCAGGGGATCCTCTGAAGCTGAGGAGAATACTAGAGTGAAAGTGCCTTCCAGTGATACTTGGTTTTTACCTCATTTACAGGTACTGTTGGAGGCAGAAAACTGAACTAGGTGGACCCAAGTCTGCTCAGATATGACTCTGCCTTTGTTATGATTTTACTCAGGAGCATACCTTAGATTTTAGTCTTCAGAAATAAAAATCTAAGTTACTTTTTTGAATTCAAAGTGCATCTGTCCTAGGCACGATGCAAGGCTGTCATTTACTCATAAAACAGAGGACTTTGTCTAATGCTACCTGTCCAGTGAGGAAGGTAACCAGCCTGACAGTTAAGCCTCCAGCATGAAAATACTGTGGGTTTCTCCTGTCTTGCATTTATGAAGATAAAATGCTGGCTTTCTCTTTGTGTACAACCTTCTTAAAGTGTTTATTCCTTTACATCATTCTGCTTTTGCATTTTGAGGGAATTTGCCATGAGTGGTTTCCATGGTTACGAGGATACGGCTGCTCTTGGAGTGGGAAATCTGCAGAGAGCAAATACAAAAACCAGTGCATCTGGGACAGGGTAAATGTGCTTTGTATCCATAATGGCCATTCCACCCTAGGTAAAAGCCAATATGAAATTGGAAATATAGAGGTTATTCTTAATGCCCTTGTCTTACTATGAAATGTAGCGCTCTCCTTTACCATTGGGTCTTTTCAGATTGCTGCAAGCACTCTGATTTCTGTGGTCTCTTGAGTATTAAGGGGCAGGAAACAGGCTATGTTGCAAAATATGCTACTAAACCAAGTTGTGCAGTTTTCTTGTGTAAGAAAGAAAAGGGCTTTCTCTCTCCTCTTCAGAATTGCACACTTCAATTTTAGTTTTTCCTCCAAATAAAATGGAAGAAAAGGCTGGAGTTTTGGCAGAGATGCAGTGCTTCTCTCCTTGCCTTTGCACTCCTTGGTAACATTGGCAAATACCTGAGACTGACCAGCTCATTAGAGCACTTGGTTCATTGAAACCTGGAATAATGCTGGGCACATCTATAGGGGTGCAGGGCATGTACAAAAATCTTCTTATGAAGAAGCTGTATTGAAGCACAAGAGTTTGTTGTAAACCTGAAGCAAGCCTTGGCTGCATGACTGTCACTGAAGAATCTACAGCCTCTGCTACAGAATTTGAGGAAGCCTTCACCACAAATGCAGAGGGTGAGTTAGTATGTCTTTCTGAAAAGGTCAGTACAGAGCCTCTGCACACATTTGTAGACTGGAGAGAGGAGCTAGTGGATAACTAATCCACCCTTTACAAAACCTTTTTATTCTGTAGTGGTAATTGCCAATCAGATAACTTTGGTTAACGTTCTCCTGCAAGTCCTGACTGTAGTAAAGACAAAGGGGAAAGAAAAAGCAATAAAGGAAGCAAAAGCCTACATTAGAAATTAAACTTGGTGCCTTCTCTTGCCCTCTTTCTCCACAGAGTTTAACTGTAGTTCTTTACCACTTTAACACTGAACTGATTATCTGAGCAAGCATCAATACAAATTTCAAGGTGAGTGCAGCTGTGTCTCTTGGATGTTGATAAAAACACTCAGGGGACGAACTGATGTTCCAGGCAAGACTGTTAAAGGATTTAATGACGATAAAGCAAATTAGAATAATTATTGTAAGTCCTTCATTTAACTACAATCAGATGTGAGCCTTTTGGCTAAATACATACAAAAATCCATCCCATTTTTAAAACAGTTTTTTCTTATAAAGCCCAAGTTGCAGATGTCTTTTTGTTTGCAACTTCTGCAGTATAGCTCTGCAGTACTTGAGAAAAACAAAATGAGCTTTTGATGGAAGAAGCGGCCAACCATTTAGGGGAGCTTACCAAGCAGTAGAACATCACAAATGGCCATAAATATTCAAATCCCAAGCAAGATATTTCCAGGCTTCTATATTCCAGTAAAATGATTGAAATGAATGCCTCACTATTTATAGAGGGTGGCAGCCTAACACCATAAGATATTCATATTTAATAGAGTGCTCTTGTGATGCTGCCAGTGCTTAAGAGTTAAGGAACAACTTGCTCTGACGGATGGGTTTCAGCTGGGCACAGCTTGCTGCCAGTGCTGGTCCACAACAGCCACCTGCCAGCCATGATGTTCTCCTGACAAGGCAGCTACCCCTTGATGGGAAGACTTTTTGACAGATATTTATTGGTGTTCTTAATCACCTGACAGACATGTCTGTAGTGGTCATTTAGTAATGCTGCCGGCAGCCATAGGGCGCTGCTGTAGTCAAACCAAATTTGGAGAGAACTGGGCCTGCTCCGAGATATGCTGTAGTAATTGTTTGTCTGTGCTGCCTCTATCAGCTAGGATTTGGCTGCCTCTGGGGGGGTTTATTCCTTTTACCTTACAAAATAACCGCTTACAGCTTTGCCTTCGTCTTTGGTAGTCATTCAGCAGTCCTGGAAAAATGTGGGGCTGTTCTAGCTCAACAGAAGTCTAGGTGGACCTCTAGGAATCAGTGGTGGAGGGTACAAAAAAACCCCACCAAATTAAACCAAAACAGGTCAATTAGTGATGCAGAAACGCTTCTGCAAAGGACAGTTTAGGTCCAAGCAGTATTTGTGGTTGGTTCTTTTTCACCATAATCATCTGTTGTGAGGGGAAGCTCTGTCAGCTGCGTGTTAAGTGAGATGACTAACATCTGCCACGTGCTCACTAAACATCACACATATATGCTATGGAACCCTCCACTGAATCTGGTGGTAATTGGGATCTGTAATGAGTGTTATTCTGCTTTCAATAAGCAGGGTAGACTTTTTCAGTAATATCTAAGTGACTGAGGAACTTACATCTGCTTTTCCAAAAGCAGCTTAGAGACAGAGAAGCATTTCACTGGATTGAAATGTCATGCAAACAGCAGTAGCAGTGGCTACTTTCTTAAACTGGGACACAGGCCTGGCAGCACTGGAACTGTTGACTGGCTTAAGTCTGTTGATTCTTTAATAGTGAGTTTGGTTATCAGTGGGGTAATGTGATGGGATTCCTTTGGCTTTCAGTCCTTTTTTCTGGCTTTCTCTCTCTCCTGAAACACAGATGACAATTCTGAAAAAGTACTACAGTTGAAAACTGAGTCACTGTTCCAGAATCAAAGCTCTCTCCTCTCAGAAATATCCACCCAAATGAACCTGCAGTACTTGTGTTTCTCACTGATCAACTGCACCCCAAGATCCCTGTGATACAGGGCATTCTTTCCATGTTGTTAGAAGGTCTTTTGGTTGCCTAAAGACAGATCTGCAAAACATGGTGAAGCTAGGTTTATTTCTTTTCATTCCTTTGTTCGTCATTCCTTTTTACCCTTGGTTCTCTTCGCCGCTAGTTTTTGAATTGTGCTCTAGGATGACCCTGCTTGAGCAGAGAGGTTGGGTTAGATTTTTTGTTCTAGGCCAGCTGGAAAAGGTGCGGTTCCTTCTTGTTTGTACAAAGCAGAATTCACATCTTCTAATGCAGCATTATGCTCAAAATCACAACTGTACATGCTGTAGTACCTTTTTTCCATGGATTTTCTTCCACTCAATATTGGATGCATCTTAAAAAAAAACGTTTCCTGTAAAATGAAAATAGAGAGCTTTTAACTCTTGCCACATCATCTCCAGTGCAGACTGCACCACAGCTTGAAGCCTTGAAGAATCTGATGCAGTGGGTTTACCATACATCTGCATACATCCATTACAATCTTAATCTTCTAGTGCTTCAGTGACTGCCTTTCAAATTAATTCTAAGGGCCCTTATATTCAGAGAATCACAGAATGGACCAGGTTGGAAGGAACCACAGTGGATCATCAGAAGGGACTCTTGGCCTACTGCAAATGATTTTAATGAAGCCTTTTTTAGTAGTGAGGTTTGCTCTGATTTCTTTGTCGATGTAATAACTTTGTCTTCTAATATGTGCAGTTCACAGGCAAACAGCAATGCCCTTTTTGGGGTGACGTGGAAGATGTATTTTTAAAATAAATCCAGATATGTAGTGATCAAGCCCATAAAAAACAGTCTTTAGGAGAAGTAGTGGAGACAGGGCTTCTAAAAGCACAGGCCATACACAAGCTCAAGGAGAAGTTTTTCAACAATGAGCAAAAATGCTCCATTAAAGCCATTAAGGATCAATACCATCTGTGTTGGTATGGACAAGAACGCAGCTCAACAGTGGGAGACACGAATGTTTGACTTTGCCAGGCAGAAACTTGCCCCCACTCCCCTACCAAAACCCATCCCAGATCTTCCTTTTTAATGCACAGCCTCCCTGTTATGGGAACTGGGGAGAAGGCATGTGTTCTGGAAGTCAGGGGCTCTGATCCCCACATGGTGTGACTTAGGCCACTTAAGCTGGAGCCAGTGAAATGAAGACAAGCTCTAAGTACAGCTGAGAGGTAAGATTGTGTTTCTTGGAAGAAGCTGGCTTCAGTGCAAAGAAAGACAAGTGGACATCCTGTTTGTTGCATTATACTGCTGTAAGCTGCTTCCAGGATCCTGCCACTGCTATGGATCAGGCCGCTTCCTCTGCAAATCACTGCTCTAGTCAGCAGCACCTTGTCCCTGTGCAGAATGGTTGGTACCTGCTGAGCTCCTGCAGCTCCCATGTGAGTGTTTAGCAGCTCTCCCACAGTGAGGGGGACCGCAGCATATGGTCTTCAAATCGAAGTGCTCTGCTGGGACTGTCTGATGAAAATAGCTTCTGGTCATCCCAGGACACACACTGAGTTGAATACACATTGCATAGGCTATGGGGCTGCTGCTGGGCAATGGAGGTAAATACTCTTTTGCAATGTGTGGAAGGGTAGGAAAACTTTGAGCTGAAACCGAGTGTTGAAGCAGAGCTGAACATGTCTTGTGCTGAGCTGATCGTCGGAAGAATTGCAAAGGTGTTTCCTCCCTCTGGCTTCAGCTTTATCATTTAAGTTAATACGTTTTGTGAGGCTTCAGAAGCAGCAAGCAAACCCACAGAGGTAGAGCAAGGGGACACATGTATCAAAAATCAGATCAGCAGAGCTATTCCCATCTGAATTTCATTGGATATTGTGGAACATGTGGCTGCTGTGTAAAAGATAGCAATTGAGTTACTTGTGGAGGTATTTCAGCCTGTTTTGAGGAAAATGAGCTTTGATTGCTGTAATCCAAAAAGACTTTTGATAATAAGGATCACTGAGTCTCAGTTTAAGCCAGGCATCCCATCAGATCTGTTTCCATTTAGATATAAATACCAGAAAAATCCTGCTGTGTTATATTTCGAATACAAAGGACATATCTCTGTTCAAAGGAAGCACAGCTAGTTTGGATTTGATCTACCAGCATTAGCTGAGTATATGTTCTCTAGAAAATAGGTCACAACAAGACAGGCAGCTAAATTTAAAGAAAAGAAATATGAGCAGTAGTGACTAGAGAGATTAAGGTGTTCAGTAGTTGAATGGCAATTAGTGACAAGCAGCTCTCTTTCAGTTGGGCATAAATATTAATGCCTTCCACATTCATGCTAGACAGCCTTTTATTAAAACCTACTAAATAAGAAAATTACAGTCTTCATTTCCTAGGTTTGAGGGCTTCGAGCCTACTGTGGCTACCTAGTAGGAAATACGTACAGCTGCTCTTGTAAATCGTTACTCTTTGGTCGCTCGTGAGAGTGAGGAATTCACTGATCTATGATCTCACTTCCAAAATTTGACACATCACTTTTCAGGACAGTAGCTTATTAAATAAATATAAAACAAATACCACCTTCATTTCCTTGCTGCAAATATTCGTATATTCAGTAGCTGTATTCCCCCTTCTAGCTTAAAGTCCCCCAGCTCTCTTTCTGTACCCATTCTGTGAGAATAGCCAGGACTCTTGCTTGAGTCCTTCCTTTTCCTCCTGCAGTGCTAGCAACAACCTCACACCCTCATCTGCCCTAAAGCTCCTCGTCCTGGCAGAAGTACAAATACACAGATGGATCACTGCCTCCAAGTAAGATGTGGTAGGCTGCCATATTTGGGTTTTGTGCAAAATACAGCTGTCTTAGAAGCATCCTCAAAAATGTTCTGTTCATCTTCCCAAAATGTGTTAGACATGCTTTTGGGCATACCAAACGCTTCTAGCTGGGAGAGAAAGATGGCAACTACTGTTTAAAAATGAAAGCTGTTTTCACCTGAGGTGAGGGTCTAAGTCTTCAGAGGAAGATATATGGTCTGTGGCATACAGGAGGCAAGTGGGTGTGATTTAAGTTCATCTGTGTCATGATGACCTGTGGTTGCACGGAGCTGATTTTTATGGTCTCAGTGGTTGGAATCACTGAATCACAAAATCACAGAATATTCTGAGTTGGAAGGGATCCACAAGGACCATCAAGTCCAGCTCTTAAGTGTATGGCCCATGTTTCTGATGGTTCTTTGCTTTTCTGCTTAGCTCTTCGCTCTTAGCTCTTACTTGAAATGGATACTTATGTGTTGCCAAACCTGAATGGGACTTAAAAAGAGACTTGTTTGTTTCAAGGACATGGTTCCTGTGGAGTGGGGTGGTATTGCTGAGGCCTTCAGGCAGCTCTATTAAAAAGGGTCAGTGAAGATACCTCCACTGAGTGCCAAAGGAGCATATTACAACATGGCATCTCTCTTGCACTGTGTGCCTTCCCACTGTCCTTGGCAATCCAACCTGTCCCCAGTGCACCTGCTGTTCTGATGTCCTTAAATAAGGTGGTAGGTGTCACATGGTAAGAGGCTTGTCCTACTCACTGCAACTGTATTTGTATTCTGTGTCTTCTGTACTTCTGTTTTCTCATTTTTATTATTACTGTTGGATAATTTTCCTTGTAATTGGAAAGGACTTCTGTGATATTGAATTACTTCCTAACTAATGCATTATCTCAGCTGTTTACACAATATAGTTTTAAGTGTTTTAGGTGATATACTAAATATTGTCATAACACGTTGTTCCTATTTGCAGTTATACCCTAACAGTTACAATATGGCAATCTGGAAAGAGTCCACCATGTCATTTTTATCAATGCAGTGCTGTTACTAGGGAAATTTGAGTTTAGGATTGCCCTTTTCTAGTCTGATTAAAAGAATTAAATTATTCATAGAGTCAAATGTAAATATTTGAGTTAAATATATGTACACAGGCATACGTGTATATTTGTGTATCTATGTGTACATGTATATTTGAATGTTCACCAACATTTCCATATGCTGAAGGAACTTTACACTTTAAAGGAAGATTCTGAAAATCTAAGTACTGGGCCAGAATTAAAATCAGTTCATTTTATTAACTGTGTCCCAACCATTGCATTTTCTTGGCTGCTTCTCGCTTTACATTTATCCCCGTGGAAGGGAGCACAAGACTCAACCAATACACCTAACATGCTATTTGAAATACAAGGTGTATTGAGCCATGGGCTTGATGGAATTTCTCAAAGGTATTACTCTTACTGGCAGTCTCTGTGCTCTCACACGAAGCAGCCACAATATGAAGTAAGGCACTTCATGGAGGGACTAGCCTGTATTTACCCAGACAAAGCTCTTCTGGCTGAGTTCAGAACCACAAAGGCCTGTCAGTAGAGTTAAGAAATCTGTAACGTAACTTGCCTCTGAGAATGGCCTATATGATCCTGTGGCTTGAACCAGCTGTTGTCAGTGGATTTTCTGTCCTTCCTGTGGCCCTTAATGAAGGGGATAGGTGGTACTTCAGTGCATGGGTTTCTATGTGAGCTTCCAAAATCAAAACGTATGGGCTGATATCACTAGTTTACAAGAGTTTTGGGCTACTGTAAGTGTGCTGTCTCTCAGAGAACTGATTTTCTTGACCATTGTGTTGCACTACCTGGCTGTTGTTGCTGCTTCTGCCTCATCAACTGTGCAGGTACCCTGGGCAGTGGTGGGAACATAGCTGTAAGTGAGGCAATGGTGAATCATGCTCAGTCTCACAGGAGGACAACTATCTTGTCCTCTGTGTCCGTGCGCTGGAGTTTGTTTAGAAACCCCGGGTGAATCAATGCAGTAGTTCTAGCTGTTTTTCTGTTGCTTCCTGCCTGTCATGAATCTCAGTAGATTGGGGTTTAACAGACAAAGTTGTAGAAAAATTATAACCTTTCATTAAGAAACAAGCCTGTTTCTATAGTGTCTCTGCTGGCTGATGGCTCTTTCTTAGTTTAGACTGGTAATGTTAGTATGAAAGGAATTGGCCTTTGTGATAGCTTTAGGAGATTGCTTTTCCTCTTATAACTCCCACTACATTCACAATCATCTCACTGATTAAAGTAATCATCCTTTTCATTCCAGCTATTACAGTCATAAATATGACATAATTCTCTCCCTGATCTATCAGAAAAGAGGTATTTTTGTGAGCATTATTCAGTCAGAGGTTTTTCAGTAGGTCATGCTTGTATGCTGATTACTGGTGCACTCCAAAGCTTGATGTGCCAATGCAGTAGCTGATTTGGGATGGCAGCTTATGGCCATGAGGAAATACTTGCAGAAAGTGTGTTTCCACACTGATCAGGATTAGAGCTTTGGTACTAAACGTAACTTGAATAAAAAAAAGATCCATGTCAAACTGAGTGATGAAAAGAGGTTTACAACAATAAGATGGCCACAAGATGATGCAAAAGGGAGCAAAAAAGGAAATATGTCTTGGAAAGTCTGGTTCCACTTCTCCAGGCAGAGAAGTCAGTGGCACACTCTGTATTACTGGAGGCTGTGACCTATTGCCTGTCCCCAAAGCAATTGGCCTGAAAGTGGGGAAGACAGGCATGAATGAATCTTGTATTCTGGTTGCATCCAGTGGACAGGCACTTTTTAGAGAAGATATAGGAGTGCTACAAGATAAAAATCTCACCTTCTTTCCCCTGAAGTGCAGCGAAATTCTGGAGATAAGAAATCCTCCTCTAGTCATTGGACCAAGCTAGAACAGCTCTTCTTTAGGAACAGTTTTCTTTCTTAATCTTGCCAGCAATTTTACTTCGTGCAGGCAAAAGACTATTCGCTACTAATGTTGAGTAGATGTTTCTCATTTATGGCACTGATTGTCAAAAGCAAAATCAAATAAGTCCCCTTCCCTGTGGTTTGGGGTTTTTTTGTTGTTGTGGGGGGTTTTTTCGGTAGGCTGTCTCTTCGATAATTTAATGACTCATTGAGCATCTTGGAGGCAGAAACCATCACATTATACTAAAGCTAACACAAAGCAGTCCTTCCTCTTGTCCAGGATATCACAATAACTGCAAAATACTGATGTATCATTTGGAATACAAGTTTCCAAAGAATAACTGACATTTTCTACTTCTTCAGAATTGCTTTTTTGTGCTAAACCAAATACTGAAAATAGATACTGAAACTCTCGTTTCCTGATACCCCACTTCTGAATTTTATAAATCCCTTCACAGCTGTCTCTTCCACTTAGCTGTTCTTGTTTGCTATTCCCTACTGACTGACAGGCAACCAATAGAAGAAAAGATAGACAAATTGTCATAAACTGTTTTTGAACAAAGCTCCATCCAAAATTTTTCTCATATATCCTGTCCACAGCTACAGAAGATATATCCAGCAGCTGGCCTCCACGAGGGCTCCTGCTGTTGCTGTAGTCTCTCAAGGAGGCCAGTTGGATGTTTTGAACATAGGCAAAGTTGAAAAGAACCTTTCTTTCAAACCTTCTCTGACTATGAGGAAGATGGATTCTTGTTGGAGTTATTATTCTTCTCTTCTGCCAGGCAATCAGCAGCAGGACAAGAGGGCATGGGCTCAAGCTCTGCCAGGGGAGGTTTAGGTTGGATATTAGAAAGAAGTTCTTTACAGAGAGAGTGATCAGGCATTGGAA
>JAWMRA010000078.1:66393909-66452192 GCA_035584735.1 Pseudotriccus pelzelni
CCAGAGAGGTGGTGGATTCACCGTCCTTGGAGGTGTTTAAGATGAGGCTGGATGTGGCACTGAGTGCCATGATCTAGGAATTACAGTGCGGTTGGATCAAGGGTTAGACTTGATGATCTCAGAGGTCTCTTCCAACCCAGTTAATTCTATGATTCTATGATTAAACAGCCTATTTTGGGTGTCTGACAAGACAGTGGAGAAGACCAAAGCTTGATTCTTCAAAGCGCTGTCTAATCAGTGGGAAAGAGTGGGTGTTTTCGGTGGGGTGGGGAAAGTTAAATACCTGCACTATCTTCCTGTTTGACAAAATTAAGATATGTTTACTCTGTGTGTATTGTTTAACTGCTTTGTTGCCTTAAAAGAGATTTCATTAGTGTATTTAACAATATTATCTATAACTCATTCAAAGATCAATGCATAGAGTTAGTGTTAGAAACAGAGATGAACCATATGCTAATATGCTTGAGCAGTCTTGTGCCATTTCTAGTATGTTTCTAGATCATGAGAGGAAAAAAAGTCTTGAAAATAAAAGCTTCTGTCTAACTTTTATGGGTGGAAACAAAAGGCACACTTAGGGTCTGAATATGATGAAAAGGTGACTAATGTTTTAGAAAATAGCATATATTTGTGGAGAAGCAGCTCCTAAAATGAGCTTGACCTGCATCATGCTAATGTGGCATACACGGAGCAAAAATAAGGATGTAGTAATGCTGTATAGCTGAACTTTCTGATTGGCAGCAATCTGGAGAGAATTATAATTGCCTGAGTAGCTTTATTTGAACTAACTTCTAGCTGTTATAGGAAATAATTTTGGAAGCCCCACACTTCTTTTGATAACTAACATTGAGTAACCAAGTAACTTGCAGGGAAGTGTACTTGTGCAAGGAGGTCCTCCTTTGCTGAGGAGGTCTGACTAATCCTGACATCAGCTCTTCTCTGCATCACTTTTTAACAGTTATGTTGTCAGTCAGTCTGTGCATGTGCCTTCAGTGGGGTAGTACCTTGTTAAACAAGTAAATATGGTTTATTTTGTGGGATAGTTGTAAAGGGCCTCCTTGGAATAACTAGGAGCATCACTCTGACACCTCCACTTTGAAAAACAGGGAGGCTGCCTTTCTGTCCTGTTTCTTACCAGAGAATGGAGAGGTCAAACATGCCAGGAATGTCAGGACAACAGTGATTTCAATGTGTAAAGCTTAAAAAAATACATGTGAATATATCAATGCAGTTTGGACACAGGTGTGTATAAAGGTCACTCAGGCAGGAATCGCAGATGGAAGGGCAATTGGATACCCAAACAGGCGCGTTCCCAAGGGAGAGACAGGTGGCACTACATACATACAGTCTGCTGTGACTGTCTAGTCAGAGCTTGATGGTGTCTTGCCTATCAAAGCCTGTTTGGAGGGACAATATGCCCATCAGCTCATCTATGTGTTTTATATGGCTCCAGATTGAAGGTTGGCAGCAATTTAGCAGCCTGTGTGCCTGGACATGGTGTCCATCATGACCTGATTGGCTGGCAGAGTACATCCTTTAGATTTAATTTAATGTGCAACCAGAGTGGCAGATTAAATAATGTTTTATTTACAAAATTTTCTTTTTTTTTTTTTCCCTCCCAATTGTTTCCCTCCCACACTGCTGAATCTTGGGGCTTTCATGGAATTGCTCTGCTTAGACTTGTCTGTTTCTAGATCTGGCTGCATGAGGCTGCAGTACATGGCTCATTCTCTTCAACTTGCTAATCATCATCATTTGATGACTGATCAATGAAATCAGGCTGCCACTGATTTGCACCAGCTGTGGTTTTGATGCAGTGGTGCATGTGGTTAAGTAGATAATACCAAGGAAGGCTTGTTGCTGCTGCAAACTCCATTTGGGAATTTATTTCTTTTATGGAAACTATTTTAAAATTCTCTCACACAGCACTAGAAAGTGTCTTTTCTTCCACAGGTATGATGAAAAGTTAAGTAGGTCATTTTTTATCTCTACGATACAAAGCTTGAAAATGCTTCTGAAATAGTAGCCACTTGGTAAATCTAGCAGGGGGTATTTTTGTCACTGTTTGATGCCATCAAATAGACATAATGCTACTGCAGTCTAGGATTACTTGGTGGCATTGGGTCACTATTGGCTCTTGGTTTGAAGTAGGCTTTCAGTAGTAAAATGAAAATATTGTCAAACCACAACTTCAACAACCTTGGTGAGCAGTTGAACATGTTTATTCACCTCCTGTTCAGTGTCTGCTGCACCTTCACTTTTAAAAGGAGTAAAGGCACAGCAAATTGGAGAGTGAGTTGAAACGTAGGACTCTTATTTGACCAGGAATAGCTTGAATTGCTTGCTGCTGAACAGTCTCTTCTGAATCCCTTCAATCCCAGTGGTCACTTCTTTGTGTTGTGTGTCACATAGATCCAGAGGCTCTGGAGATGTGCTTTTCAAATCCAGGTATTTAAGGAGGAAGACATAAGCTTATAGAAAAAAATTTTTTTCTTCTTACTGGTGATGATCTTTTGCTGGGTGCTGTTCAGGACCATAGCAGAAGGCACAAAGCTTCTTAAAAATAACTTGCTTATATGTTTCTCCTGACACTGTAATTTAGGTCAGAGAAGGTTAAGTTTTACTTGTTTTTTTAGAATTTAGATCTCTCATAAATATGACATTTTATATATATGCATGTATTATGAACATATATATATATGCACAGGTGTATGCATGTACACACACTGCCTTCAGAAATAAATATTACCTCTTTCTGCCAGTACCTCTTTCTTAGTCTTCCGTCCATCTCAGTGCATGGAATTTACCAGCTCTTGCCCCTGCTAGAACAGAGCTGCAGCTCAGAGCTATGTGTCCGCGTAGGAAGGGGAAGAAATATTCCAACTGTTTCTAATTTTCTTTCACTGAAAAGGCTCATAGAGGCTTAAATGTTGTGTTAATTGTGGGTGGACAGAGGAGGGACTGTTGGGTATCAGGGCTCCCATAAGACCTGATAGGTATGTCATGTTCCCATTGCACATAAGGTGGACATAGCCTTATGCAAGGACATTTTCTATCTACATTTTTGTTAGGGCTGTGACTGCCTCTGTGCAGCAGTTCCTCTTCACTCGTGGTACCTCTGGCTTTCTGACTGCCCACTTATTGCCAGGAGCTGCACCGCCAGCTGTACAGACAGCTCTGTGTCTTTGCCCTCCACATCCTACCATATGTCAAGGTCTTTCTTGCAGTAATGGGAGCATGCTCTTCTAGACTGAAAAATAACTGGCGACAGCTTGAAAAATCCCTGCAGGCATTTCTTAAACCAGATTGCCTGCTCACTTTAGTTGTAAGCAAACACAGAAGACCACAAAGAGGAGGAAATGAGCTGTCCGGGTTAAAAGTGACAGGCTTAATCCCACCTCCATCCTCCACTGTGTTTTTGTCTCTTCCCCCTGCTTGGCACTGCCTCCTCTGCTTCAAATCATGGAACCATAGGATCTTCTTTGGATCAGCAGCCAACCATGTTTAGACATCCATCATGAAGAGACATGGTCTGCCCCCGACTCTGCTTCTGGCCTGCAGTGTGACGGGGCAAATCTCTCGGCTGTTGTGCCTCAGTTTCTCTTGTGAGAAATGGAAATGGTGACATTTCTCTGAAGTGCTACATGAATCTATGGGCAGGAAATACTGCAGACAAATCACATTTAATTGTTGATCACTAAAATCTTGTACACAACAGTGATGAGGCAGCAGTAGGAGCCACTGGTATAATGCAGAGATTTATAATTCCACTGGGTGGCAGCTGAGACTGAGTTTAGGTGAGGAATAATGCTTTCTCCTTTGGGTTAAAGGCAGCAACTTCTTTGCTAGAAGAAAACAGATCCAGAAACCAGCCTACTTCAAGGTCACGAGGCTGCAACTATCTAAGATGGCAATTTTCCTTTTGTTTACATTATTTGAATCCCTTTATTTAATACAGACAATAAAACAATCTTTTGAACCGAAACCTGCATCAAACCTTCTGGTTTTGGATTGACACTCATTTACGATACTCTTAAAGGCTTATAAACAAAAGTCATCTCAGCAGAAGTCCACCCATTTTTCGTTTGATGTATTTCCCATTGCAGCCTGTTTGAAAACCAGGACATGAGAAATCATGTCTCAAAACTGTGTTGGTTGAGGAGGCAGATAGTTAAACAAACACCTCCTGTTGTACAGATGCGCAGAGCGAACCGTATTGCCTATGGCCTCCTTCCCCCAGCTGTGTCAGGCCCTGGCAGAAACCAATCACTGCATAAAGAGCCACTGGGCCTGAAACTAGCAGTCCTGTTGTGGGGCTAACAGAGTGCTGTGGTGGGCACTACCCTGAAGGCACAATTCAAAGTACTGTGCTTTAAGGGAAGGTGCTATGCTCTGTCCTGTGCCCTGTCTGGCTCAGTAAAGCGTTATCTACATCCTCCACCCCTACTGCCCCCCAGTGTGAAATAATCTTTCGGTGGTACCTACCGCTCTCCACCTCTATTCTGGCACCTTAGGAAGTAGTTCTCTGCTGGCTGTTTCTTCCTTGACGCTTTGTACTGTTTGGACCTAACAGATAGATACCAAGCAGCCCTTCAGGATACCAAACAATTTAGTGGTTGGTTCTTGATTTTCTGTTCAAGCAATAAAGAAAAGCTTCCTGTAAATCATGGCAATATTACAAATTAAGTTGCAAGGCAGCAGCAAGAATTGCTCAGAGCTGGTCAGATGCTGTATTGGTGCTCCAGGAAGAACTTCTGTCTTTGTCTGCAATGGAAAATGACAGTCTTACTTGGTTGTCCTCTTGTTTCTTGAGCACCTTGTCCTTTCAAAGAATTCTTCCACAAACTCAAGAACTCATTTACACGGAGGAAAAAATAGCCCTTTCTCTCTTTCTTTGTGCTACCTCAAAGTAAATCTCACCATAAAATTTGCTAGAGAGCTTCTCATTTTCTACTGCAAGTGCTCCACTCAAGGATTGCTTATTCTGTCTTTTGTTCTTACCTCTCCAGTTTGTTCAGGGTATGTTGTTCATGGGGTACAATGGGTAGAAGGGGGCTGCAGAGCCTATTTAGGAAGGATCCCTGTTTCAGAAGAGCTAGCACATCTGTGCAAGGCTGGCAAAGGCAGCTTTCATAGGAATTGTCTTCAGGATGGGCAGAGGGCATTATAGGAGCAGCAAAGCTGCGGTTCATCTGCCACTGGTGTGTTAGTTATTTATTCTCCTGCTGTAAAGGAGCCATTCTTAGCCTAGTCTTAACATCAGAGAGATCTGACACCTGGCTTCCTCCTTGCCCAGCAGATTTTGGCTGCAGAGGAGAATCGGGCTGCCCTCAGCATGGGTGCAGTAAGTCTCTGCAAAGCTGCATAGGGCTGGCCTGGGCGTCAGCGTATTTGCTTAACAACATGGGAGGGTTTGGAGGTGAGAGGGAATGCCACGTGTAATTAGAGGGTGAGAGAGCACGGGTACTCATTCTCGGGGATTGAGTGTTAATAAGCTTTGACTGGAGTCACACATGAAAAAAGAAATGGTTGCAAAGCTGAAACGAGGCTGGCTTCAACCTGGAGACATCTTGGGTGTTCCTGCAGAAGACATGCCAAATGAGCGTGCAAAATGATGGCCCCCTTTGTTTGTGTCTGAATTGATTTTTTGAAAGGCACTTGATGGCCGGTATGGATGGGCACGGGACCATCCATCAGGCCTTCAGCATTACAGCAAACAAAGCTCTGTGGAGATGGTGAGTGCTGTGCAGTAACAGGTGCCCTGAGAAAGGAATAGGTTTAGCTTTAACATCTCTCTATTTACTGCCATAGATCAGATGAGTAAGAAGTAACAGAGGCTTCAGCAATGCAGGCTGACATTTTGTAGGTAGAAGATGCGGATCTTCTTGCACTTAATCTTTAAAGACTACTTACTGCTGCTAAGTGCCACACTAAAAGCTAAAGAACAATAAAAGCACAGTAGTTGGATTCACATCAGTTGCCCTCACGAAACTGCCACGTCAAACAGTATTAATACACTGGAAGGCAAACAGTAGCAATGAAGCTGTGTTTTCTGCCTGGGCAGCATAGACGGTTCAAAGGGAACGCCAGAAAAAAAAATGTCAGTCCAGAAAAAAACTGAAGCTAACTTCAGTTGCTGTGCTCTGTAAAGAAATCTAGCTGAAACAAAAGAAAAATTCAACATAACTGGATATATAGATGTGACACCTGGTGTCCTCCCAGAGTAGTACAGGACTGTAAAGGCTTTTGTTCATGAAATGGAAAAAAATCCTCCACTGGCGACAAAATTGAAAAAGAACCTTCCACCTGATCACTGAGCTGAAACACAACAGAAGTGCAGCATGCAGACTCCCTCCAAGAAGCTGTCAAACCCAGTTTATGAGGTACAGAAGAAGCCCTAGAAACCCTTATAGGGAGAAGCAGAGCAGGTGGCAGTGGACAGCATGAAGAGGGAAGCCTTAACCCTGCACAGCATTGCTGGCCTTGGGCAGGTGTAATTTAAGCGTGGTGCAAAGGATGTGACTGGAGCTATTCACCTCTTGTAAAGCTATTTTGGTTTTTTGTGAAAATCAGCCCCTCCCGAGACTGCAGACTCTGCGCTGCATGGTGCAGCACAATGCTTTGCAACACTTATGTGCCCTGGCTTAGCCTACTTGAATGCCCTCATCCTCACTTTCTCCCTCTGCTAGCAAAGAGCAGAGCTGTAAAGGCAAGCAGCTCCAAAAGCTCTCTGGCTCCCTGCCCCAGTCCCAGTGAGCAGCTGTGCAGTGGCAGGAGCCTTGAAGTGTGCCAGCAGCAAGCTCTGCTCTGCCACCCTGCCAGCACAAGCTTACCTGTCCCATGCAGTCCAGCCTGACCTGAGAGTACCCTCCTCTCCAAACTGGTTTGCCAGTGAGTCCCAGGCTGCTTGCTGCTGAGTCGGGCAGCAGATGAGGGTTGAATTAAACAAGCCCAGCTTGGCAATCACAAGGGTTTGATGCCACTTGCTTTTGCACAGGCAGCACCATCAGTTAAGATTATAGGAACTGTCTTCCCTGCTGCTCCTCTCCCATCCTAAGAATGAGGAGAAATCTTGTTTCATTGATGTTATTCAATTTTATTAAAATTAAGTCGATTGATTTAATTAAGTTTTATAGCTAGGTAATCTGAAGCTGCTGGTTAGAAGTAAAACTAGTTTAGGATGACAACCATACCAGCAGCACCTGCTTTTAGCTGAACTGCTTCTTTTGTTTCAACTTGTTTTCAGCAATGCCAGCTCTAAGATTTTGAAAGCATGAACCTGTTCCCTTGTATATCATAGGAGTAACCAGGGTGTAGTTACACCACACAGACAAGACCATAATTAGTGGCTGGGACGCTCATAGCAAAAAAAAAGGTGCATGGAACCCAACATTTAATAAATGCTCTATACTTAAAGTTGAAGGTCTTTGGGGAGCTGTGGGCTGGTGGACTGAAAGGAAAATCTGTGCCTCAAGTTCTTCACTGCTGTCATTTCACTTTGATTCCTCAACACATTTTCTGCGTGTTGAGCTGTTGTTTTAAAAACAGGATTGATTACTGCCTGCCTTCCCCTTTTGTTTACCGCAGGGACAGATGGATCATTCACTTGTGCATTGCTCAACATTTGAAACCAAAGACCATGTAATTGGAGCAGGGGATTTTTGGCTGATCTGTACAAATAGTTGAACTGATTTAACTGTAATCAGTTATGGAAAACATTACTTGGAAAGACAGTATTTTGGCTGATAGAAGTTATGTCTCAGCTTGGTAGTTTATGAACCTGAAAGGAAGTTTTAAATTGATATGACAGCTCACCAAATGAAAGGTAAATTGCTCTAAGCCATAACTGTTATAAATTAATATAAAGAGGTTCCCAGATGAGTTTCTGAAGGATTAACTGAATCAGTTTAATACCTAATTGTAGTTAAACAGGTGGGAACTATTTTGTGTAAACCAGTCCTTGGGGCTGTGAGGTTTCACAGTGAATCAGCTGAAGAGTTGCACAGCAGCACCTGGGGAGAAACATCAACAATTGTTAGGAGCTTAACGCATAGATCTACTTTGCAAGGAGATCTCTGTGTGTCAGCACAGCATAATTTCTTTTGTTGTTATTAAGAAGAAGCAAAGATCTTCCTAAAGCTAGATCAAAAATGCTTACAACCAAGTGAAACAAATAGCTAGTACAGTATAGTTATATTCTGTTGCTTCCTCTTTCCTAAAAACATATCAACGTAACACCTGTGTTTTGGCAGGGTCTAGTAGATCAATTATTGCTTATCTATGTCATCAAAAGATGCTTCTGGATCTATTTATACAGTTATCCTATGAAGTGTATAAGTTCTGCATTATCTGCATCAGCTACCTCTGGCAGAGATGTGTTTGTGTGAGCATGTCTAATCTGTATCAGATTTATTCTGGGTATGGATTCAGTATTAATTACTTTTAGATCCCAGCCTAAGAAATAGCAGCCAGGGTATGCATTATACCACTCCATGTCCCCTGGCTGAGACCGTGTAGGTTGTGGCACACAAATACTGGTATCATTTCCTTGGAAAGATAACGGTGTTTCAAAGAAAACTTTGACTCAGTGATGAAGAGGAAGAAAACGTCCTCAGTTATCCTGCTGTGTATTGGCAGAAAAGTTAAGCAAATATTTTAAGGCAGTGACAGTGAGAGCACAGATCACAAAATTTGTAGCTTCTTTGGAGAGTAGAGCTCATATGGCATTCCCTTAGGCATCCAGATGGATAGGGTTCATAGCTTCATCTTGAATATTGATAGCAATGGGAACAGCTGTTCACTACTATGTTCAAGTGTAAACAAGGTGTGGTTTAATGGGCACAAAATCATCTGTTTGCAAAGAGCAACCCAACCTCCCCCACCCAATTCAAGCTCCTAGGGCAGGCTCTGGCTGAGCCTGGCCTGCATACCAGACCCAGACTCACTTTGCCCCTGCACTCAGTGCTGTATATGGGAGAATCCAAAATGTGGCTCTGTGGGCCTGGCTCCTGCACCTCAGTCTTGGGCTCTACAGCACCGCCTGTGCACCTGAAGCTGTTTGCCATCGCCTCAGCTACCACAAAATGCCGTGAACTCTTTTAGATTGTGAGACATCTATATTATACGTTAATGAGAGCTATCTGGCAGCTTTGGAAGCCCTCTCTGTAGAGAGCTTGGTGATGGATTGGGCATAAAGATTAATTTCTGTTGGGTCAGGGGACAAGTAAGTGAGAATCTGGACAGCTCAACTCCATTCTGTCTACGTTGCAAGGAGCTGGGGTCTTCTTGTCTTTTTTGGGGTTTTTTGTTTTCGTTTCCGTGCTTGGTTGCGGTTTCTTTTACAGTTAAACCATAGTCATGAGCAGGATTCACTTCACTGCAACAAGTAAAAGATACTATACCCTTAATCAGGATCTGTTGATCTGAATCTTCTTCCTAAATTAACAGATGACAGGGTGGGCATCAGTTTCTGAGGAGTTAGTAATAGAGGGTGGGAAGCAGTATGATGTACTCCCAGCTCACCCTCAGTAAATTCACTGAGCTGTGTACACATTGCACAGACAGAGACTGTTTGTTCACGAAAGGCATTGGGCTCCACTAACTCTCACCACAGAAACAAGCTCATTAGGAACTTGCAAGCATCAAAGGATAGTCCTTTATCTTCTTCGTATTTTAATTACGAAATCCACAAGAAATACAAAAACAATCTGTGACTACAGAACACTGTCAGCATCTTGTGTCATAAGTGAAAATGCCCTGGGTTTTTCTCCTTTACCACTCATAGTACTGCAAAGTTAATAATTTGAAGTGGTGTATTTATCACTGAGTGTAACAAAGAATTTTAATGACATCCTATTTATATCAAAAAAGGCTCTGTGTATGTGTCACCCTTGTGTTTTCATGTAGCTGTCTCTCAAATATCTTCTGATAGTCATTGCAAGGCAGTAGCAGTAAAATTTGCTAGGACATTTACCACAATACTGAGTATCTTGACTTGGATTCCTGGCTATGTAGTGCTCAAAACTATACTTCACTAATCAGGTTTGGGAGGGTTTTTCCTTACCAAGAAAGGGCTGTGCTACTATGAGGTTCTTGTAGTTGTTCATTATCACATGTTGTGAGACTGCTTTGAGACCCACAGCCGCAGGTAGAATACCAGCATTTGCAGTCTGCTTGGACTAGACACAACAAAGAAATACTAAAAATATGAGGGAGAACTGGGGCAGAAGGACAAGGGTAAGTGCGATAAGGGAAAGGGGTGCGTGGCTGTAAGTCCCTGCAGGTATGTATGCTGCATGAGTCATGCAGTCCGTTGGCTAACCTCATTGCTCCCACCATGACTCAGGCTTTAGGAATGAGGATGCGAAGGAAGACAGCCAGTACAGGCTAGTGAGCAGCTGCGTTTTCCAATCATCAAGACATAAGTCTGTGGGCAAGTACCTAACCCTGCCCTAAGTCCTCTGTCCCAGCTTCTCACTCAAAGAATGTAAAGGAGGACAGGAGCTGATTGTTCTCAGCAGATCTCACCAAACTGGGAAAGAAGCAGATGAAACAGCTGCACTGATATCCAGCATCCAAAAGAGAATTCCTGTCAGAGCAATTTTTAGGAAGGCCAGACTTTCTTCTTTCATATTTTGAGGTTTCGTTTCAGTGACATCTCTCACAGCATGAAAGGCATTCTGGTGGATAAAGACAATAATTTAGTTTGAGGATGCTGTAAATAATGACATATTATGTTTATGCTGAAACTTCCATCTCAGAATGAAAGTGACCTTGCTGTGATACAGACATTGTACCCACAGTAACCATCACACAGATGGGGAAATGACAGCTAACCCAATGTCACACACAATCTCTCTGTCACAGCTGGGAAGAAAATAGCAATCTGTTGGTCCTTGGTTCCCAAAACAAGATCCTCCTCAACAAGAAATCATTTCTTAACTGTGGCATGGCTAACAACCTTTGTACAGTTTTATTAGCTGTGTTCTATGTCGTCTTTTTTTATAGATGAGTTTGCCTCAACTGCTTGAGAAGTTATGACTACGTATCAGGTGCACTGTACTCTGACAGAGGTTTTGTTGCTAGTCCTTCATTTCTATCACATTTTGGGGGGGTTTAGGTTTTATAAGAATAAATGTGATCTTCACTGAGAAGAAAAGAAACAAATGAAAGCAAATCTCCACAGAGTATATAATCTACAATATCCTACATAGTATCCAAGAATAATTGTCATTTTAAGAAAGGTGTCTGGCTTATCTCAACCCTTTCTTTTTTTTTCTTTTTTTTTAAGTTTTCAATTGCTGTTAAGGCTAATAGTCTTTATTTTACATCTCTGTGTAGCTGTTTAGAGCTGTGCAAAGTGAGTATATTAAAAAAAAAAAAAAAAGAGAAATCTTTCCATTTCATCATGATAAAATGACCACACAAAGTATGGAGTGATACAGAAATTTTTTTCTTCTCCAAGCTGACTAGGTCTATCAGTGTGGAAGACTGAACACGCTGGCATTCAGCTCTGTCAAAAGCAAAACTCCATGATGTGCTCTGTTTCAGCAAATACTGATGTCCTTTGTTGCAAGGCTTTCTGTATGCATCATCAGTCACTTGACATTCTGTGTACCCTAGAAACCCAAAAACAGCAGCATCAATGCTTATTTGTTCATGTATTTTAAGAAACTTCATTTGTGGTTTGACTTCGGTCACATTATTTCACAAATTAATTTTCAAGTGCCTGTCTGAACAGAGAATAAGTGGAGACCAGCCAAACTGCCCATGGCCTTACCATTTTTATTCCTTATTCCTCATTCCAGTGATTCAACTCACCCACAACACTAGGACCTCCAGAGTACTCATGACCTCCCCGAGGCTTGCTAAAACTATTCATGGTTAGGATTCACACACTGTCTGGCACAGAGGGCCATATTCACGATACATGGGTAGAGCTACGTTGCTTTAGCTGTAGGACTTAATCCAGCAGATGGAGCAGCTGCCTGACACTGTGGAAATACCCTGTATCTTTGTCCTGTGCCGTGTGATCTTGTGGCCTGGTGCCCCTGGTAATTATTAACAAAAGTGTGGTAATTATTATTTGCCAGCATCCACAGGCAGGAGAGAGAGCTGTTCCTCTGGATGCTTTGGAAAACTTTTACGACTTCCTGTGTTCTTGTGCTTCCATAAAAATAGCTCCTGCTTTCAGAGTTGGCCATTAGGCTCTTAGAGCTGGCAAGGCAAGTGAGGATCTCTGCCACAGGTGTAAATCTAGTATGTCATCTGACACTGGCATGACCGATGGAAACTGAGCTGAGATCCAGCCCACTGTGGGGCCTAAGAGAAACAGGTGGTACCTGCTCATGTTCTGTAATTACCAATGACTTTCTTTGCAGTCTGATGCACCTTGTAAACTTAAGGACCCCAAACTAATAACGGCAAAACGTGTGGATGCCCTTTACCTTGCATATAAGCTGTTTCACATCATCCTGTGGGAAAGGGAACACAAGACAAACTTAACATTCCCAAAGTTTTGTGTGCTGCTAATACATTTCCTCTATTCTGGATCACTTTTTTGTCTTATCTACCTTTTCCGTCAACCTTCTTAGATGGTGCCGTTTTCTGTTAACAGGGTAAAGTGCTGCTAAATTTATTTCCATCCAGATATTGTGGTATGTGCTTTAGAGATAATGACAATTTTGGAGAAACCATGGCATGATAGGCCCTCATTTTAATACTGCTTAAAAGTGCACATCTTCAGGAAAGCAAAGAGAAGTAGATAATGATGCCATCTGTATCTCAACTATGAATCTGGGTCTGTGAATGCAAAAACTGTAGCTGTTCTGAACACAGGAGCTACTTTTTGTCATGTCAGTGCTGCAGGCAGGGGGACTGCATCCTCACACCGAGCACAAGGGCAGTATCATAGAATCATAGAATAGATTGGGTTGGAAAAGACCTCCAAGATCATCGAGTCCAACCCCTGATCCAACTCCACAAGCGCTGCTCACTGAGCCCACACAGAGCTCATGGGGCAGTTCAGGTGTTACACAGGCAACGTGCTGCCTTTCTCGACAGAGGCAAACTTAGATTGCTCACTAAAGTTTTGTGCATTTATGCTATTTAAAGGTGTACCACAAACATGTAGAGTAGTTGCCAGGGTAGTAACACCTTGCAGAGAGGCAAAATTACTCTTTGGCTTTCTTTTTTTATGACATTTTAATAGGGGCAGAAGACTTTCGAGTGAGTGGTCCCTATCTGCCAGTGTGGCATTACTTCACCAGTAGAACCAAGGGAAGTTCTACCAGCAAAATCATTCTGTTGTGGCAACTTTTCTACAGGTACTTGTTCCTCATGTAGACCACAGGCTAGTTTTCAGTTACAAGTGACTGGTTACAAATCTCTTGTTAACCTGAAACTACTTCTGGCAAAATCCTAGACCTGTTTCCCACTTGTTTTCTTGCTGAGTTAGTGAATGCTGTTGGCTTGGTTGATCACCTGCCAACAGTATCCTTGCAGGAGTTTAGGCTAATGTCATAAATGAGAGACTCCCCGGACTGCTTCTGCTTTTTCCATGCTTGGACTGAGATTTACAATGCATCTCGAAGTGATTTTGCTCTTGCACTGAGCAGAGCTCTGCTTCCAGAGGCAGTCTGGCCCTTTGTGATTAATTCTTTGGTTAAAGCTTAGGTGTCTTTGCTTTAGTTTTTTTGCTTCTAAAGCATCTTCTCATGTTGCAATATTAAATATCTAAACCCCTCAGGGATTAATTAGCAATAAGTGATACAGGATGTGGTCTGAAAGCTGGGAAAGAAATCTTTCTTGACGATATGCAGGGACCATGTTTCAGGCAAGAGGCCGGTGTTTGATGAAGCTCAGGCTCCTACTTTGCATTCCTGAACACTAACTTCTTCTTAAAATACATCCTCCTTTCTGATTTTCTGTGTTGTAGCTGTACCTTAACTGGCCATAACAGAGCAGTCTACTTTAAATACTTATTTTCAAATATCTTTTTAGTCTTCATATAATATTAATAACATAGAAAAGTACAACTGAAGGCTGTGTTCAAATCAAGTATCTTGCCTTGGCTTCTTGTTGCTTCAGGAATCTCAAAAAAACCCCAATATAAAAGATCTAATTTCTTGATTTTCTAATTAGCTGCCTTCCTGACATTTCACAAAGGAAATATATCCCTTGTGGATAAGTCAGTGGTATTTCTCTCTGATGCTCTGAAAGTTAAGCTTGGGTATGATCTCAGTACAGGCAGGACTAACATCCAATCTCTGCATTTTTTATCAAATACTGTCTAAGATGCAGAATCAAACTAAATCCAGTGGACTGGACTTACCAGGGGGAGCCTGTCCTGCCTCTTCACATTTTTATTTGTTTCTCTTTTCTGACCAGCCAAGGTGCCAAGTAGTGCCAGCTGTGTTTTGATGTTATGGAAACTTATCCAGGCAGAACCAAATGGAGACTAATCTGCCATGAGGCACTACGGTGTTACTGAGCCAAACAACTCCCGAAAAGAAGGTGCTAACGGGCCTTGCATGTGTCTTCCAGTCTTTCTATGTGGGTTCCCTCTTGATACAACTTTTGTTTTTATCAGAAACCTGATATTTTCCCCCAAAGCCAAGCTGTAAAAGCATCAACTGTTTGGAGAGTTTTCTTAAGGTAATAACAGGCCTATAGATTTTCCCCCAGAATGAATGAAAACTTCACGGTTTATATGCAGATGTTTAGGATGAACTAATTTCCAGCCCGGGTTTATTATCTTTTTGCAGACCTTGCCATCTACCTGTGCAGTGAATTGTTGTAGTTCACTGGTGAGCCTGCGTTCCTGAGACACTGGTCCCTGCCACCTGAGATGACCTTGTTTACCTGGACATTCCTTTCATCTGGGCAGAACATATCATTTTGATTATTACTTATTTCTTTTTGATTTAACAAAAAGAAGATTGACAATTTCAACTTAATATAAAGGATTTCCAGAGCAGAAATTGCAGACATTTGGGGGTTTTTTTGTTGTTGCTGAGTTTGGGTGGTTTTTTTGTTGTTGGCTTGGAGGTGTTTTTTTTTTACAGTCCAAGCAGTGACCTCTAGCTCTAGAAGCCCCAGCTTACAGTAAGCAGAAAAGCTCATGGAAGCGTTCAGTGGGTTAAATTGTGCAATGGTTTAGTTCTGGTATGCTTCTGCTGGCTTTTGTGGAGCTTTCCCACTAGGGCAGAATTTCTGATCACTCAGGACTACTTCCATTCTCAGCAAGGAGTGGAAATGTTATACGAAAGTGCAGTGAGAGCTAAGAGCTGGGAAGGAAATCTGTTTTCTCAAGATTTCTGTCCATGTCTCTGGAACCCTCCTCACACCTTGGCCAATTCACTACACAGACGAAACAGGTTTCTGGAGCAGTCTGGGACTCAAAAACACAGCTATTCCATTCTTCTGCTTAAGGCAGGATTGGCTGCAACTGTAGTGCTCCTGACAGAAATTTGAAGGAGAGTAGGGTTTGGCAAATACTACCTCTTGCTAAAATACTGTCTGTCTTCTAAAATGCTTGGAGATGGATGAATTCTTACAGCTGGGCTGTCCAGTGTAACCGGTATTTTTTTGATGACATGTTCCTCTGTGAGCTTTACTCGTATATTTATAAACAACCATCCACAGCAAGAGCCATTTTGTCTTTTGGCTGTGACTTGGACCCATAACTTCCAAGGAGATGAGCAAACTCCAAGCTGGAACTCTCTTGTGTGTGCAGCAGACTCAGATCAGACTGAGCTGCCTATGAACAGGCTGAAGAAAAATCTGTAGGGTAGAAAAGAGGATGGTTATTGAAAGGCTTGGTAGGGGTCTGTGAGTCTTGCACAGGTCAGGAAAGAAACTGTAGAGAGAAGAGCCAGGACTCTCAAGCATGGGGCTTTTCTCCTGCAAGATGTAAAGCAGGAAGGAGAGAGAACCATTCACTCTGGGAAGTGCTCTAAAGAGGTGAGGATGCTGACTGAAAGAGATCAGGAGAAGCTGAAGGAGCAATCAAGTGAAACCATGTTACGAGTGACCCTGAGGGAAAATCTGATACCTGGTGATGCCTCACCAGCTAAATCTTTGCTGGACAGCTGATTGTGGTTGTTTGTCATCAGGTATCTCCACCAACTGGGTAGAAAATCCCATGCTATAGGATCTCACCTTGATGGATATGATGTTTCTGGTGTCTGCCCCTAGACTTTGTGTTTGGGAAGAGTTTTGTCTTAGCTAGTGGACTGAACTTCCTGGTGTGTTAGATCCTGATGGATGGAGAGAAGCTGAGGGAGACGCTGAGCAGACATAAGCTGTGCCCTTTCCAGGGCTCTACTGACCTACAGATTTCACAGAATATTCTGAATTAGAAGGGACACACAAGATTCATCAAGTCCAAATCTTAAGTGAATGGCCCATATGGGAATTGAATTGACAATCTCGGTGCTATTAGCACCATGCTTGTAAACTTTATTAGATTTTATTAAAAGATCTTGCTCTCTTGTATGATGAGCAGCAAAATTTCTGACTCTAAAGTCCTCTGTTAAATCAGTGTGTGTCGAAAGTACTCACAGATAAACAGAAGTCTCAGAAGTAATGCCATCTTCTATAAAATTTAGCTGAAGATCAGGCAGGTGTTATTCTGAAGGTATGTTAGTAAATACACCCTCAGTCAAACAAACTGAAAGAAATTTCTTGGTTTAGGAGGATAATGCTAATGAAAAGCAGCTAAGATATACATCCAGAAACATGCCCTGTTTCCAAAAGGAAGACATTTTAAGTCTGATTTTGAAGAAGGTATTATCCCAATTGTTGGCATTACAGGGAAGTAGTGGTCTTCAGATATACTTTCACACGCTGCCAAGTTTGAAATTACTTTTGCTTGATACAAATATGTCTATACGTAGAGCCTAGCTATAAACTGCTTCTTAAAAATCTCTATTGCTTTACAGTAAGCTGAAAATTAGATAAGCAAGTCTGGCTTTACAGTTTGAGCAAAGGCTCTTCTTGACTTCCCTGTGCTATAGTAAACTATGAAGTACCTGGATCAGTTTTACTGAACTACTGACTTCTGAAATATCTGCAATTTATTGTGCTGCCTTAGAAACATTTTGCTCTTGAGTGAAAAAAAAAGATGCTTTAATTTCCTGGAGTACCTTAGAGGCAGAGCAGATGGTAAAAATGTTTGTATGCTTGGCAGTGTCATCAGCACTCTAAGAATCATTGAATATCTGTTACTTTATTAGGGACTATGAGAAATGAATCTCCAAGTAAACTTTAAATATGCTACTTTCTGCATGAATAAACCAAAATATCTATTAAGTTCTGAGATGTCCAAAAGCCAGCCAATACTACTTATCATTTACTTTGTTCTGTATTTCTTTACCAAAAGCCTTTGTTACACAAATTCCTTTACATTTGCTTACACAATTTGCTGATAAAGAAGGCCAATCTATTTGAGTCCTCCTAACCACTCCTAACTTCCTTTTCTTTTCTCTGTCACTTGGCCACAGAGCATTACAATCTTTACTCCTGGTCCAAAGAAAAGCATGATTGTCTTTTTGGGTTTTTCCCTTAAGATTTAGTTTCCAGTTTAATCAACTATAGTGTCACTTGATTGTGGTTGTATATAATTAAACCTCTCTGTGTGTTTTTGTTCTGTTTGGGTTTGTTTTTTCTGTAAGTGCTCTGGATCTTGGCTATGGCTTGGCTACACTGGTTCAGCAGCCTTGTAGCATGACCCTGAGAGCGACTGATCCCGAGAAGAGGAAGAAAGAAACTGTGAATTTTGCAATATACCAAACTGCATGTGTTAGCATTCTGCACTGTCTTTCTCCAGAGTAAGGTAGCATCCAGAAGCCTCTCCCAGGATTAGCTGGCAATGTGAGAATGCAGAGTGGTCTAATCTGCTCAACACAGTGCAGGGATCCTGCAAGCAGGTCAGGAATGAGGATCATGAAGTCTAGCTGTGGTTATTGCCTTGGTTAATGAGGCAGGTTCTCAAGCAGGATCTACTACTTCAGGACTTAGCCTAGCTTCAAGTCACAGCTGCAGAGAAAGCCTATGGGTGTAGAAATCTCCCTTGAATGTGTAGCAACACTGAGAAGATTCAACTCTTTTGTTTGTTTGGTCTTGAGAAAAGAAGTAGTACTACAGCTGAGTTAAGTTATGAGGATTCTTACAAGAGTAGTGAGAGGATAGAACATGCCATACTCCATAGAAACACTTTTAATGGAAATTACTATAGGCCTATTCTAGTATTCTAAAATTATATTTTGGAATATGTTGGAGTGCAAAGTTTGTCCAAGTAAAAAGAAGATGTTGAAGTTGCTAAAAAAGCAAGGTGAAAGGGTTTCACTGGTGTGCAACTGAGTAAAAATGGTCCAAGATCTGGATCTCAGCATAAGATTACCAGTGAAGTGGTCAGTGTCAGACTGTAGTACAAGCATGAAACCTCCTTGCTCATAACCTTTTAATGTGCTCCTCTGTCACTGGTTTGTAGGTATGGTGTTTTACTTATTTATGCCCAGGTGATATATGAGAATGAGAGCTGGCAGCAGATGGTGAATAACGGATGAAACACCCAAATTCTGCTCGTGGCAATTTCCACAGCATGGGAGTTGTGCTGAGGTCTTGCTGCTTCCCTGGCTGAGCACCTTGCTATTGTTTTCCTGCCAATAGCAAGAAACTTTCAGCAAGTCCTGAGGTGTCTCAGTGAAGTATGTCTTACTGCAGAATATGCCTTGACATCTATGTCATGGTCTGTTTTATTTTCTAGCTGATTGCTCCCACTTCTAATGAAGGGTCTGACTAGCACTGGTCTACAAGAATAGTAATCTCCTCTTTTCACTACCTTTTGCAGCACTTTCAAAGTCCATCCTTAAAGATTTTATGCACAATTTTCAGTGATTAAGCTTTGCTAAGAAAGACAGCAGAAAGGTTTTAATTACAGTAACTTAATAGGCTGGCTGAGATCTGAATACAACAGTGGCAGAAGATCACTGAAAAGCTTCTGCCCTTATCCTGCCTTATTCATATATCTTGGTTTCCAGGGCACTTGAAAGCTTTATTTTGAATGCTTCACAGATTACACTGACTAATAGGAGAACAGGGTCATTAGTATAATAAATCTCAGGTAAGTGTACAGCGAACCTTAGGGAACCTTTCTATATTTGGTTCTCTGATATTGTTTGCTCTGTGAGTCTATAAAAAAATAAGTGTTGACATCTGGTGCAGGGTACCAATACACATGTCAAACGCTAATGCTGCCATTTTTACAGCAAGAATAGGCCAGGCAGGTTTAGCTTTGGCAACAGGGCTCTGTAACGCACCCTGCTTGCCTAGAGGAAGCCAAGCTCTTCCTTGCTGAGCACCAGCCTATAAAAGACTGATAATGCTAAATGTCTGATTACAGTTCAGTGCCTTGTTCACACATTAATTTTTTTCTCCACTAACCAAGGAACTAACATCTAGCACAGCTGATGAAATAGGTATTTATAACCTCATTTGTAGGAGGGACGGGAGCTGTTTGAGCTACAACAGCATGGTTAAAAACATCTGACCACCATCACACGAGCTGTGGTCAAGGACTTGCTCAGCTTCCCATTTTGGCCAGATGGGGCTTAACCTCAGTTGGACTTGATTTGCTTCACTCATCTCATGACCCCTGGGCTTGCAGTACGTGTGGGAGGGGTGCTGCCTGGCTCCTCTATTTGTTTTGCTCTTCAGGACTGTAGGCTAGTCTCAAAGTCCACACCAGATAGGAAGGGCTGGATAACCTGTGGAGAGGAAGAAGAGGAACTTGCCTGTGGTGGGACTATCAAGGATACAACCCAGCAACATTTGCAGTAAACCAGCTGCCCTCTATCTGTGGCTGCTGTCTTAGGCAAATTAGTAAGGAAGGGGTTTTAATCCTTTTTAATCCCAAACTGTTGGGGATATCCCATAGTAAAGCAGTGATGGAGAAACAGCTACCCTTCCTCAAGTAAAGTGATCAAATATCACCCAAGGAAGTTTGAAAGCACACCAGCAAGAATATTTAGCGGGCCTGCCTTTTGGCAGTGTGATTAAATTGCTTCCTAATGAGTTTGTTGCTAATTCCATGGTAGCTTGCTCTGTTGCTGTAAACTGATGGAGATATCTCTGCTGGCTCCCTTGCTCTGGCACACAAAGGCTTCTCTGTGTATGTGTCTGTAACAGTGTCGCTATTTTATTTCTTTTTTTTTTTTTTTATCCTTCACTCCCTAATGATTCTGAACAGATTGCTTTCCCCTCTGTATAGCTTTGTAAGAATAATAAAGTAGCAAAAGCAGCGGGGGAGCTGTGGAGGAGAGAATTAACACTCTGTTCCTTGCTTTAGGATTACTGACCAGATGCACGAGGGGGAACTGGCTCAGGGAGGTCTGTTTTCCTTAGAGTCCTGATGTGGCTCCTGCTCTTAGGCTGGAATGCAGCTCTGCTATGCTTAAAACCTGAATGGCTAAGGAAAGCTGAATGAGAGGAATGGGGCAGTGCTAAATTGTGCATGTGTGTCATTGGGTAACCTCAGCGGGACAAATTCACAAAAGCCAGTGTAATTCTCCTACAACACGACTGCTACCTGTTTAGGGCTCTTTCCCATCGTTTGTCACAGGCCTGGAGAAGCCTCATTTCGTCTCTGACCAGTGAGTTTGTCAGGAGCTGCTCCCTTGTTTTGGCTCTTTGGCATGTGCCCGCCAGCTGAGGGGGATGAAGAGCAGCAGCCAGTGGGGGTAGATCCTGTACAGGGTAGTAACACCCAACACAGGGTGGTTCAGCCAGGCCCAGCGCTATGGCACAAGGGTGGGAGATTGGAAAGCCTTTCTGTAGGACAAGGAGTAAAGGATGGCACCAAAGGGGCTGGGGAAAATAGCCATCCATTCTCTGCAGATGTGCGGTGGATCCACCCTGACCTGCACGGCACTGCTGGGCAGGCACTTCTGGTGCTTGCAAGTCATCTTCTGGAAAGGGGAAATGGGGCACAGGGGTTTGTCTGTACCGATGGGAGGGTTGGTCTGAGAAAATTGGCTTCCCTCTCCATGAAGCTGTAGCATAAATAATGAACAAGGTAAATGATGTTTGACCTGAAAGGACACCCTTAGGGCTGGAAACACCAGCTTCCTCAGACCACTCGGAGGCTTTCCCTCAGTTGCAAAGATGCATCTTTCCTACTTACTCTGTCTGAAATTTCTTACTGGATTTTCAAGAGATTTCAGATAATCACAGACCCTCTCTATTCCCCTTCACTGTGGAAAGTTAGACTTCAGTGTCTTCTGTTCAAGAAAAAACTAATTAAAATATGTAGGAAATAAAGCCTGCTTTCTATCCCTCTCTCACATACTAGATTTACACTTCAAAATGTCTGCCTGTAATTACTGCTCATCCTTCCTGTGGAGAAGGTGGCCAACCACCAGCCCCAGTGGAATGGGCTGCTGTGCTCCAGAGAAGGAAGCTGGCTGCTTACAGATACCTGGCTCACACTAATAGGGTTTCTAGCAAATATCTTTAAGCAAATCTTTAGTAAATATCCAGAGCTACTAGTAAGAAGACAGAAGTTTCTGAAGTAGTTTAAATAATTCTGGTCCTCTGTGAGGTGGTGGTGGTAAGGGCTTGGGTTGTGTTCCTGCTCCGCCATTACAAAGTATTGCTTTCAGCATCGGGCATTTTTCAGGAATATCCCATGTGTGACTTCCCTCTGCCTTTAAAATAGTCATGCTCACCTTTAATCCACAACGAAAATGCTGATTCAGCATATAACACATGCTGTGGTGTACCTTGCCCCCTTAAACTGGTTCAGAGAGAGTGAAGAGCACTTTGGTTTGCTTTGTCTTTTTAATCTTTCCAAACCATGATTTTGCTTTAATCTGTTTTTCTGGGTTACCCAAAACATTGGCATTTAACAGTAACTGGGGAATCCCACTTCTGAGTAAAAACCTGATGTTATTTATATTAAATATGTTTGGGAAGGGTTATAGCCTTCTATTTATTTTTTGGCTTTTGTGTTTATTTATGCTTGTACACACCTACTTCAGCTTTCTGAAAGGAACTAGACCACCTGTCCAGCAAGCAGTTGTCTCCAAACCCCAACGGCAGGCATTTTTTGGGGACTTTCCTCCATGGACTCCTTCCAAGTTTGCCCTCGCTGTTCCTCCCCTGTCATATCTATTTCACTGTAGAGCTTACCTTTTTGTCGTTAGTATAAATGGTCATTGTTCAGCAGTAGAAAATAATCAGACCAGAAAACCTGGCTTTGTTCCATCAAGTCGGGTACTTTTTTTATAATGCTTGGGAGTGAGGGGGGGAGGAGAAACGAACCCTTCTTAGCTATGTTTTCTAAATTGTTTTTTTCAGCATCTGTGGTGGTTGTTTTGCCTTATGGATGCTGATAGTCAATGGTGGAGAAGGAAAATGTCTTATCAATGCCTCTCAGGGCTGCTCTGAGGAGGAGATGAGCGGCAGCTGGCAACTGCCTGTGCATAAAGGCACAGAAACCTGTTGCAGCACTGTATGTGTGCCACACCATGGAAGATGGTTACTTTTTGTCTTCGAGTAAAACACAGAGAACTAGAAATGCTATTTCTGAGGTGAAGGGGAGGAGCTATGGCTTGGGGGAAGGGTGATGTTTTCAGAAAAAAAATCAAACAAAACCTACTTTTTTTTCTCCCTCCACCCTGTTGTCTAATAATTTGACTTTTCCAAAGCTGAAAACAATATTTCCAAGTTTTGAAAAAAAACAGGACAGTTTGACAGGATTGCTATGGAGCTCTTCTTTTACTTTCTGAAAGAAGTTCAGGCAGCCCCAGTGACACTCACGTTATCGTTATTAGTCACCCTGTGTGCTCATGGTCTTTCAGAGGCTCTGTTTACTCTTGGTAAGAAAGGGGAAAGTCCAGCAACAGTAAATCTGGAAACATGAACACATGCTTTCATATTTACTTGGATTTTATTCCTGGATTTGGCTTTTCTGACGTAAAAATTAACTATGCAAAATGCTTCATCCTAATCTACTATTGTTTACTGATAGGTAAGATCTTATTTAATAAAGACCTTATTTGCTTCTTCTTTGCCCTCTCAAGTGCTTAGCCTTTCCCTAGTTTTTAAGAGCATACGGTGCTTTTTAGGGTCTGACTATCAGCATTCAGAGGAGGCTCGAGCCATAAAAAAACACCTGCAAATTTACAGTTGTTTTCGTTGAAATTAGCTGCTGCTTTTTCAAGTTTTCTGTTTTCCTTCTTTATTTAAAATTTAAATACATGTTTATAATGCCCCTGTTTAATTCCCTGAACTACACAGCTGTCTGAAGATGTGATGTATGTCTGAAGGTTTGCTACTCCTCTCAGCAGAACAAAACCTAAGGCAAGCCATGTGGGCACTGATGCCTCCAAGGGCTAGTCCTCTGCTGAGGGTTACTAGAGTACAGCTGACAACCCTCTGAATAGGAGCCAAGAGGTTTGACCCTGTAACTTCAGTGACATATCCAAGAGGAAGGTACTGAGAGGATTAAACTGTCTTTAAAATAGAGCTTTTAGAGTATCAGGCTTATAGTTACATCTCTTCTGCTTGTAACCTGAGTCTAGTCTGATATTGCAGAAGCTTGACTGTTAATTTTCTTGCAAAGCAACTCTCAACCTCTTTACCTTGTAAGGTTTTAAAAGCATTGCTGCATTTGAAACTGCAGTTCATGCCGGATAGGTCCAAGCTGAGGTCATGTTGCAGATTGGCTGAGTTTGAGTATTCTGAAGGTCCAGAAAATCGGGTTAACAGGTCCCAGAGTTGTTTTACCCTGCGGAACCGTGCTTATCAGGTTGGCAGGAAGATTGTCTTTTAGCGCAGTCCTTCACTTGTGGTTTGTAAGATTTTAGCAGATGAAGAGGAAGGAAAAATCAAGACCGGACCATCATATGTATATC
The DNA here is from genome assembly GCA_035584735.1 of Pseudotriccus pelzelni. Taxonomy (NCBI): domain Eukaryota; kingdom Metazoa; phylum Chordata; class Aves; order Passeriformes; family Tyrannidae; genus Pseudotriccus; species Pseudotriccus pelzelni. Next base: position 66,417,825 of record JAWMRA010000078.1, read on the forward strand.
ATTAGTCATGTGAGCAAAAAAATTTAATGGAGGTATTAGAGTGAAACAAAAGCAATAAGTGAACACTAGGATTAATCTAACTTTTATATGGCTGTTAGTGAAAAGTCTGTGATCTTGCTGTGTAAGACTTTTTTTCAGATCCTTAAATAATTCTTCCACTTAAAAGGGGGAAAAAAAAAAAGTTAGGAAATGCTGACCTAGCTTGTATCTATGAATAGTCTTCTCGGTAAGCGTTCCAGCTTGTGAGCAAAGGCTTTGAAATCTTCCCCTGCTTGTAATGGAGCTGAATGAGTTCAGCGGTAAATATGCAACAAGTGTAATGCCCGTTTCCGTTCTTTGTTCCCCTGAGAGTCATTTAAATGAAACAAATTCAGTGCACACTAATAAAATGGGTAGGTAGCTATTGCAGCTTAATAGCTTGTGCTCAACCATTTTACTTGGCAAGAGTTTAAGCAACATTTCCAGCAAGGTTATGATATCTTCATCATGGACTGTTATCGGGAGTTGCATATCCCAGTGTCAAATCCTGGTGCTGAACATATGATTCTCTTTGGGAGCCTGGGACTGCTCAGGAGACACAGATTTACCCACAGATTATGTGCTGCTCCCCATGGCCCATTGTTATTGCTGAAGTCTTTTCCACTTGCGTTCAGAATGTTTTCCAAACAGAGAATTGGGAATTTATCTGTTTGGTTTGCTTTTCTTTTTTTTTCCTTTTTAACTGTCTTTGAAAATTACTTCTGTCTAGCTTAACCATTTTTTGGTAATTTTACTCCTTTCTTCAGCTTCATATTAGTGCATAATAAATAATAATTAGTGTATAAATGTTCTGCTCATGATGCCTTCTGGATTTGGTGCTCCATGTTCAATGAGTAACACACACGAGTGTTGAGAGAATTTGCTTAGCTACAAAGAATGATGAAAGTATGTGTTCCTTCAGGTCATGCCCTGCCCCTCTGGAACTTGCCCACTTCTGCTGTAGGAAACAGATGAGTGACGGGACACAGAGGATGGGGGATGGGGTAATGCAGGAAGGTCTAAAAACTGTTCCTCACTGTCTTGTAGGTAAAATAAGTGGGGACACATAAGGGGGGAAAACTAATAGTCACTATGTCCTCACTACTTGTGTTGCCTTTGTGGCCCTTGAGCTGTGTGCCTCCTCGACACTCCTCTGCAGAATAAGACCTGGGCTATACTTTGGTCTGACCTCATGCCAGTTTTGCTGCAGCTCATTTGGGCAGCACCCCCAGCCTAGCACTGCCACCTCCCCTGCACAGCTCAGGGACTTCTCAGTGGTGACTCTCTATGCAGGCAGGAAGTGGGCACAGCAGTTGCCTGAGCCAGAAATGCTGCTGGGATTTACTTGGTGAGCTGTCCTCTAAGCTGCCCTACCCACCCCCTGTGCAGATCTCATGCTGGGCATGTGTAACCAGTGTGAAACTCCCAGAAAAAGGAACAGAGTCATCCTTCATCTGCACACGCTGTGTGTTACTTTTTTGGTCTTCTAGTGATCTTTGGCAAGTGGCGAAAGAAATTAGCTCTGTTGTCCTTCTCTGGACTCACTTCAGGATCTCAGCGTCTATCTTGTATTGAGGGGCCCAAAACTGAGCACAGGACTTAACGTGTGGCCCCACGAGTGCTGAGTACAGAGGGACAATCACTTCCCTGGTCCTGCTGGCCACATTATTTCTGATACAGGCCAGGATGCCACTTGTCTTCCTGGCTACCTGAGCACACTGCTGGCTCATGTTCAACTTCTATCAACCAGCACCCCCAGCACCTGGTCTTGTTGAACTTCATACAGATGGCCTTGGCCCATTGATACAGCCTATCCAAATCCTACTGTAGAACGTTCCTACCCTCCAGCAGAACAACACTCCCACGCAGCTTAGTGTCATCCACAAACTTACTAAGGGTACATTCTGTCCCCTAATCCAGACCATTGATAAAGATATTAAACAGGACAGGCCCCAATACTGAGCTTTGGGGAACTCCACTAGTGATTGTCCACTAACCAGACGTGGCACCATTCACTACTATTCTCTGGGCCTGGTCATCCAGCCAGTTTCTAGCCCAGGAAAAAGTACACTGTCCATGCTGTGGGCTGTCAGGTTTTCCAGTAGAATGCCGTGGGAGGCAGTATCAAAGACTTTGCTGAAGTCCAGGTAGACTACATCCACAGCCATTCCCTCATCCACTAGGGGGGTCACCTGGTCATAAAAGGAGACCGGGTTGGCCAGGCAGGACCTGTCTTTCCTAAATCTGTGCTAGCTGGGTCTGATCCCCTGCTTGTCCTGTAGGTGCAGTATGCTTACACTAATGACGATTTGTTCTATGACTTTTCTGGGCACTGAGGTCAGGATGACAAGCCTGTAGTTCCTCAGATCCTACTGTTGGCCCTTCTTGTCAATGGAAAGCAATTGGCAATAATTAACCTTTGGCTTAACCTCATTGGCTATGATTCTGCCACTGTGTAAAGCAAAGCTCAAACATTATTTTGTGTTCAATGCTGCTGAGAGTAGCTTGCTCAACTTTGCACACATGGGTGGCTGTTGTTTATAACAGTTTCTGTAGCTGAACTCTCAAGAGTCATTTTTTTGCCTCTCAGAACAACAGTATCTAAAATGCTTTGTGTCAAATGATGTGCTTTGGAGGTTGGTTTTATGTGCTCTACTTTTTCAAATGGCACACATCACTGATTTAAGGAGTTCCGTGTAGTCCTTGCTGCTTCTGAAAACCCACCCATTGCCATTAATACTCACCTGTGGATACAGGGCCTGATTTTTTAGAATGGTAGCTTAAATGTCTGCATCGCATCTTCAAATCAAAACAGGACTCTTTTTTTGTGTCAGTGGATGTAGTGTGCTCCTTTTGTGTAGCACCTGATTGCACCAAACTGTACAGGAGCAGGGAAAGGTGGTGAGGTGCAGATATGGATGCTGCACCCTTGAGCATGCTGAGATTGAGACCACCTGTGTTCCAGGTTGAGGAAGGAAGAAATAGGGATTGGTGCCCATGGTCACATCAGGATAAAATGTTTCAGAGGTCTGTAGCATCTCCCACAAATTGCTGCAGTGTCAGGACTCACTGCTGTTGCAAAGCCTGCTGTGTGGTGGTCTTCTGTCCTGCTAAGGAAGACTATGTTTTGCAGAGGACATGTTGCAAAGAGCCTGCAATCTTGAAACATCTGGATGTCTTCCAATTTCTATTCCCAGAAGTCTTGTTCTAGCAAATGCTACTGAATGTATGCACAGTACAAGGGGGTGCAGGGGTAGGCTCAGCAGAAGATGGGATCATACAAAACATTATCAGTCTTGGAGTGGCACAATTAAATAGTCTTCAATAGATCTTTTTTTAGTCAAGCTGGAGTGATTCCTTTTTTGTAGAATCCCATTACCTGACAGAGGCACATATGTGATCACCTACACTTTTGAATTTATGGACTTATTTCCCAGTCCTCCTGTAGGTCTGCATGTGGATTTCAGGATGCACCTAGGGGGGAATATTCAACTTACGTGAGAGCCACTAGCAAAAAGTCAGATGTTGGGAGTTTCCCCGCCCACTCCTGCAGATGGATACTTCTCGTTTGTAACTCTAGCACAAGGGAAAATCTACAACCCCCCAAACTTTCTGCTTCCTCTGTGTGAGGTTACAGTAGTTGACAGTCCCCAAATTGTCCAAGATTATAATTGTTTCCTGTTTATTTGGGTTTTGAAATTCACAGACCCGGTTTGAAAAATGATTTCCTTGAAACTCGACATGCAGAGCCAGGCTCCTTTCCCATATGCTCCTGAGCATATGGTAACAAAAGCAAATGCAAGGCACACCCCAGGAGGAATTAAAGAACCACCTTGAAAACAGGCATATTGGAAAAATAAACCATAGCAATATAAATGACCAAAGGAAGAGGAGCACAAATGTATTAGTCATCTCCTAATTGCTCTAGGAATCCAATATGCTTAACAGCCTGAAATAGAAAGCCCAGCATTTCAATTCTGCACATTAGCAATTTAAAAAGAAATAAAGTGAGATCTCCTGAGAATGAAATCATATATATCTATTCATATTGTCAAACAAGTATTTTTCCTGTTTGCAACCTCTCATCTTAATCCTTCATACATTATTGTATTCAGGAGTTCTAGGCAAATTCTTTATTGGACAAGTGGATTATTTTTTTCTGGGTTTCGAGGAAGCTAATTTCATATTGCATGACCTGAGTGTGCCAACACGTTTTTAGGAAAACTTCTGAATGAATAAACTTGTGAGCTGACCAAGAGCTCTCAGGCTTGAATATTTCTTGCTTCACAGAAGCCCATGTATCAGAAGTGAAGACACCTAAAGATCCATTCAATCAAGCAGAGCCACCAGGTGTCCATCAGCAACTGGGCTCCCATCTTGAAAGCATTTTCATTTCTCGGCTGTCAACAAAATCTATAATTTCTCATGTAGCCTCTTCAGCACTTATCAGCTCAACTCCCTCTCTCTCTGCTGCACAGTAAACATAAAGGAAATAGTAAAAGTGGGACTGTTTGTTTTGCATTTAATAGATGTCGTGATCTGCCCTAAAGACCTCCAGGGACTGTACATTGTTCTCGTTCCTTTGGTGTATTGTCTGTGCCAAAAACATCATCTCTCTGCTGTCAAAGGACATTTCCCCCTCCCTTTCCTTCCTCCCACTGGCTCTTTTTCTTGAATTCCTGCTTCATGCAGTCGTAGTATTTCAGCTCTCAGGAGTCTTTGAAATTTCTGAGCGTCCACTTTGATGCACTCATTCCTCACATACAGTTCTGGTTTTGAGGCATCAGTCCTTTCTGCATGATGTGCTGGGGCTATGAAAATGGTAGCCTTTTGAAATCAACATCTGTGTGTATTAATTGCAGGCAGAGGGTTAATGCTGTTGGCATCACAGGTGACCTATAATTTTGACCTATAATTTTGCTCAGTGTTGCTCACTTAACTGCTTGCAGCTGTAACCAAGCAGGTTTGCTGTCTTTTCTATATTTCTCATGAGGTGTTGCTTGCAATGATATTTTGACCATGAAGAAAACTGGGAAAAACCTTTAGTGATCATAATTACATGGCTGAAATTACGAGTATTGCATGAAGAACAGTTGTTATATGAAAATTATCAATAACGTTTTAAACTGAAGTGGCATTTCTAACTGTTTTCTTAGAAATTAATGTCTAGTGCTTTATTTAGTTATTTCACTAAGAATGTGTGGACACATGTATTTCCATGAGTTTTAAAAGTACTTTTTAGCAGTAGATTAACAAGTTATTTTAAAAGGGGCCAGAATGATTACCAAGCCTTTCCACTTCCGAATCACAAGTCTGTTCTTTGTGACAGTTGTTGAAGAGTCTTTCAAAGAAAAAAAAAAAAGGGGGGGGGGTCTGGAGCAAAATCTAAAGTCAGAACTCTGATAGTAGGGGTCTGAAATTAGGTTTGGGAGGTCAGGCTGATATTTTGGTCAGAATCCAAGCTGTCCACCATCAGCACCGCATTGCCATCACAGACACCAATGTGGCTTGTGATTTCCAGTGCAGGAACCAGCAGGACCTGAAAAAGCTGTTTAGTCTCAGAAGAAATGGTACATGACCCAAAAAACTTTAAAGTAAAGTGAATAAAACCAATGAGATAACAGCATAAAGGAAGCACAAAGACACAAGAGTGACAAGACTCGTCATCCCTGGAAGCAGAGACCTTTGAGGCACATAAACTGCTCAACAGTTGTCCAAGCACTGCGTAGTCCACACTACAGGAGGAAGACAGAAAAAGTGAACAAGATGGATACAAGCTGGGTGTGTAGAATTGTACGGGGGATGACTCAAGGAGAAAGCACGAAGATGCTTGTTCTACTTTCTAATAAGAGGACTATAAAGTGCCCTTTGCCCATAAGAAACACACATTCAGACTTCAATATATCCTCGTAGAGAGGCTGAGGCCAAATACTAGTGGGTTTTGTCTCTGTACATTAATCACAGCTTGGAGAAAGCTCAGCTGAATGGTATGTCTTGCTATACTAACTCCAAAATGAAGCATAATTTCCTTCTGGAGTGCTCCCTGTCTCAGTGCACTTCATCAGACCCAAATGCCATTGCACTGGTCCCTCAGATGAGCTCAGTGGGAGCAGTGGCATTTGCAGCATCTGTTGAGCTGACTTTCAACCCTCTGCTGCCAGTGGATTCTGCAGGTAACATTGGAGACAGAAGAAATATCATCATCAAAGGGAAGAAATGAGGTTTATAAATGCAGTTGGGTTTCATGCATCTTCACTGGTCCTGTATTGCTGAGAGCAAATACTTAAACCAAGGGTCACTGAAGGAGAATGAATGGGCAAAAGCAGTTTTTGAACAACACCTGGAGAATAGAGTCCCTGCTATCAACTTTGTACAGTGGAGCCAAAAAAAATTATTTATTTCTAGTTTGTACCTGGTGCTATGTCCTACAGTCCAAGACTCTTCCCTTGTTATGTCAGAGAAACTGCTCTCAAGTTTAGTTGTGAGCAAGGGAGCTGTGGAAAAAAAAATAATTCTTTTAGAAAAACAGGATATCCATAGTGTGCTGGGCTTGACTTTTAGAGCGGAGACATGGCATTGGCAGCACTGACAAGCTATAGCTATGGAGGGAGTCTTCATCTTGCCTCAAACAGGAGGAAGCTGGACATAGCACACTGCATGGGAACATGAGAAGTGGCCATGAGGCTTGAAAGGCTGAGCTCCTGCAATTACTCTGAGCAATGCTTCAAACCCACATAACATGGGCTGTGTTTTTGTAGTCAGTGACTCTGGAAAGCTTGTAGTTTTGGGCTTGTTCTGGTGGTTACCTGCATCTGCTGGATGGTTCTGGCAGCTTAATGGCAAGATCACAGGACAAGCTTGCAGGGGAGAAAAATGACATTATGCCTGGTGGAGTATCATGCTGACACCCTGGTTTCCTGCTGCAAAAACAGGAAATGTTGGGTTTTTTTGAACAATGGTGGACTAATTTCAGTGCTGGGGTACATTCACAGAAGTCCCTCCACCTTTACAAGTGGGCAGTTTTTTGTTCCAACTGTCCCAGTAATAACAACTAGAGAGAAAAAGCTTTTAAGTAGGTTCATTTTGTCTTGTCTGTAAAAGGCTGAGACCATGGGGGTTTGTACGCTTTGGTGTTTTAGCCAATCTGCTCCTAACTGGTCCAGCTGGTTGGACTCTTACTAGCTGTTCAGAGACACTACTCCATAGAGTGCTTCACTGCAATTTTTTTCAGTACTGAGCTTAGATTTTCCTTTACAATTTCCCCTGCCTTTTCCTGGAGCACTTACAAGATGGCCAATGCGTATCAATAGCCAAGCTAGGAGCAGGGATGGCCAGGTGGTAGCTTTTCCCTTCCCTTCCCAGCACTGAACTGTCAAAACTGCTTGTCTAGTTTTCTGTTGTAAACATCCCTAGGTGTGAATTGCTGAAAAGGTTTTTTTTATGAGCAGCAGTGAAATGAATTGTTTCAGATAATTTGGGAAGTTTACAATATACATTGTTAAAAGGTATATTTTTTTTCTTCTTTTATGATTTTTGCTCTCTGGCTATTTATTATTAACAAAATTAATCTGTACTGGTAGAATATGAATACTGTCCACTTGTCTAACCAAAGGAATCTGGAATATCAGCTATTTTGCCTGTGTGGGATGATGATGCAGAGGTAGAATGGAGTTAAGTGTTTGATACAACTCTGGGGCAATGAAATCAGCAGTGCAAGCTTTTGAAGCAGTATCACAGAACACAAATATCTAAAAAGACTGAATACACACTAGCTCTAGGAGTTTAGTTTGTTTTATTTTTTAAGCCAAACTAAACTTGATTTGAGCATAGTAAATAACATAAATAATTTCTTTCTGTCCTATTAAACATTTTAAAATAATTATCCCCTCCCATCCTTAACATATATCGCAACACTTCTGCCGGATAGGTGCATTTAACAAGCTGAAAGCACACCCTCTCACAAATAAGCATGGCTCTCCAGGCAGAAGTTCAGTCCCTCACAGTGAGCCTCATCCCAGGCAGGATGAAGCAATCAACATCAAGATCTCCACTGAGCAGAGACTCACAGGGGGGAACTTGTTGCTATTTCATTCTGCAGCTGAAGAAACATACAGTAGTGGCAGGGAGCCTTGGGGCAGCTGATTTAAGGATGGATTTTACAAGATGTTCCTTACTATCTGGCATTCATAAAATTCAGCTTGAATAACTTGATTTTCCTACTGAATGCTTAAACTTTACCAAAAGAGCATCCTGCTGGCTGAACACGTTCAGACCATCTCTTGAGCTACACCAGATGGTAGAAAATGCACTGAAATGTAATGAGCAGGGATTTTTTTTTTTCTCTGTCAGTTATAAGGGTCTGCTCTACTCCTTTCCTGGGAATTTTGCTAATGTGAGCAGTAAAGGCTCTCCCCAGAGAGAGCCTCCCACTGGCTTCAGCTCTGTACTGAGAAAATGAGGTAGGATTAAAAGAACACAATTGCTTCTGGGCAGTTGGTTTGTGGCCAGACACATGGTAGAATAGCTTGGACATAAATTTTAATTTAATGCAGAGTTGCTAATCAACATCAAACGTGAATGTCAGTGGCTGATAAATTAAGTTGAATGTTTGTTTAGGAGCATTGCAGGAAGTATGTGTTGGAGGCATCAAAGAGTAAGTTTTAGAACTTCAAACAATACTCTGGTTACGTTTTTGGGAAGGGCTGTCACCAGATCTGTGCTGTTTGGCTGCTGCAGTGATACCTATTGCATCAGTTTCTGAACTCGCACAGCACTTACTAAAATATGCATGTACATAAATAGACTTATGAAGAACAATATGCATGTATGTAAACAGACTTATGAAGAATGATGTTAAAAGAACATCATCATGGCGGGCAGCAAAGACCTGGCTAGGAAATGCAAGCATCAAGGATTCCTGCCAAATCTTAATTTGCTCCTCCTTTCTATCCCACTGCCATATATTGTGGGCACAGTTCTGGTTTGAGCACACACTACACTCCTAGCAGGATCATGAATGCACAGAGTGGCTCTGGTGAGAAGCTGGAGCTGTGGGAAGAAGCCAGCTTCTCCAAAGGAGGACACATGTGCTCTCTTCGTCTGCAGTGGGTAGGGCAAAAGATCTGAGCAATGTCAAGGAGATACAGGTTAAACTTCATAAAGAAATTGCAAACAATTCTGCAAGCAACAAAATGCTAGCATAAAGTCACCTGGAAAGATGGAGGAATTGCTGGTCCTCGAAGTCTAAGGTAAGGCAGGGCTAACTCTTTCTGCACCATGGGAAGTGAGTCGACTAGACAGCTTCCAGGTTCCTTCTACACATTCCCATCCCGTTCACTGTGAATCCTTCTTTTCTATTTCTTTATCACTAAGAAGAGAGTTAAAAGATACACAACAAATGGGGCAGGCACAGGCAGAAGCAGAAGGGAGCCTTTGGAAGCTGAATGCGGTCCTAGAAAAAGGCATCCCTTCCGAGCCCATGCCATGGAGCTACTGCGAGGTGCTGTAGAAGTTTTGCAGCTCTCAGTTGTTTCCAGTTGGCACCTGCAATCTCATTTGCAGGATTAAGTTTAGACTGAAATTAGCAGAATATGCACTCTGAATATGTGATTTTGACCTTTCCAGAAAACTACATCCTTCTGTGCGTCAGCTGCCTTTCTGTAAAATGAGGGTAATGCAGAATTTTCAGCAGGATTGCATAAGTAAGTTTGTTAATTCTTCAAAGCATTTGGATGCTGTAGTGATGTGCGGTGAGGATGAGGCCTCAAGGAAATGATGAATTTTGTCCCCACAGCGGGGACTGAACAGCGCACCATAAAGAAAGCCAAGGGCCACATGCTGGGTGACAAGAAAAACAAAATATTGGATGACTGCTGATTAAGTAGGGTCTTTTCATTCATTTTGTGGAATGAAGCAGGAATGCCAAGGAAAAAGTAGTATGTAGTATCTTATTGAAGACTGTATTACAACTCAGTCTCCTTTTGCATTAGTAATTAAGTGGGTGATTTACCTTGTCCTTCTGTGAGAAATGTAAAGCATTACTATGATATAGATAAGTATCTACCTTAAGCTAGGAAATACAAACAACCCAAACAACAGCAAAAAAATCAGCTCTGTAAATCTGATGTCTGTGCAATTTGCCAGCTGGTGGATCCCTCAGCCCAGCACGCAGGAGAGCTGACAGCATTGACAAGCTGACCTTCTCCAGGCCAATCAGTGCTAGAGATCTGGAACTCATTTGCCAGCAGTTGGACAAATGTTGATGCATGACAGGGGAACAGTGGGATCTGGGTAGCCTGCGTTCATCCCAGATTTGGAAGGTGTTATACTGAAGCAGACATAGACTTTTTTTTAGTTCCAGTCCTTGCCTTGTTTTCCCTGAAAGGTCCTTGATACCTCCTGTAGCCACTGTCTTGAGCTGCCCAACTGTGTTGGGTCATTTTAGGAATAAAATTACAAAAATAACAACTTCTGACACCCCCATCCTACAGAAATGGCGCTTTTCATTAGCCCTTCCTGTCAGCAAACATAAGTCAGTCAGTCTCTGGTTCCCAGATTTCCTCTGAACTGCAGGAACAAATGTAGAGCTTCTGTCAACCATATAAGAATTGCTATGACGGGTCTGCTAGAAGAAGGAGCTATCAGCCTCTCCTACAAGATAACCCTGCTCTGGTGATTAGAATTCAGGAGTAAAGTTGAGTCTCTTTATGGTGCTCCTGGGAAGAGTACATCTTTCTGGGGAGAGCATGGGCTGCTTTGTTCTTCATTCCAGCAACCTGTCTCCAAACAATTCTACATCCTTATTTTGCAGCGCACAATCTGGGATGAAGTAAAATGCCAGGCACTGGCAAAGCATGTGAGAAATGCTGTGATTCTCCAAATGAAATAGACTGTGCAACGGACAGAGAGCAAGGTATAGGTTTCCAAAGGAATGTAACTGGCATACATATACGACAAGAAAGTATAATGATGGGCTTCTGTCAGGTCATATCTAGCCTTTTTTCCAACCTCTTAAAGAAAAACCTGAAAGAATGATGCAACCTCCAGTAAAACATCTCATTCCTTTTAGCTGTCCTTCTTAGGAAATGATGCAACACCTGAGGTTGTTGACACATTGAACTGATCTCACAGCTCACTAATGAGAAGGCAGTCAATAAAAGGCGGGACTATGCCCGTAACTTGATTCAATGGACTTGATTCTTTTGTACAACTTCTTATGATCAAATATTATTATATCAGCAGAAAGGAAGACCAAAAGAGATTACACTCCCCTGGGGCTCCCTAGTTTTAGATTAGACAGTGAGTTAGATAAGAGATGCTTAAAATGAATAGGATCATCTTTCATGCATGCTTGGGAATTCCTTGCTTCAATCACAAAAAATCACTAGTAAAGCAGGGGCAAAGCAAGCACTGAAATTCTCAGTCAACTTCTGCCCTCACTTGCCCTGCTGCAGACACATCAGTTGGCTGTGAGATCAGTTCACTGTGCCTGGTGCCCTGGCTCAGCTGCAGCCAAGGACACTAGGTCACGCCTGAAGGATCTTTATGGATGCTGCTGATGCTTGCACTGCAGAGCACCGTGCCCAATCAGAGATGAAAAAATCCATATTTTAAATTTTTTTAAACTGAACACATTGCATCCAGTGGTAGAGACACTGTAATTACAACAATTTGTCACTGTCTATAGTGTTGCTTCTTTGAAAAATAAACAATGATCCTACAGTCTTTCAGTATGTGATTTTAATCAGCTTTTTCGTGATTATAACTATCACCCTCAGTAGGTATTCACTGAATGGTCCCTCTTTCATTGTGAAGCTTGAAATAATAATATTTGGAATATAATGCAATGAATTCAAGGTGTCTTATTAAATCTATTGGAACTCTTATTTTAGTTCCACCAATGTTAATAATGAGACTTCTGAGGGAACATGGATTTCTTTGACATTGTACTCCAAGACTTACTGGTTAACAGTAACGAAGTCTGGCCTGACTTGTCTATCTGGAGTTTCAAGTAAAAAGCCGCTGGTGCAGCATCGACAGCTAATTGACTGAACAGTTTTCCCTCACTGGAGATCATAAAGATAAAATAAAGAGATCGAGGCCTGATTGTTTTCTAATGGAGACAGCTGATACAAAAACTACTGTTGCATTAGCAGTGTGCCATTTTCAGAGGGGAGGTAGGAGGCGAGCTCAGCATGCCCATGTGAGAAGTGACCCATGCAGAGCAGCTCTGCAGTGTCATACTAGGCCTCCTGCAGAACCCCCTCAGGGGTGGATTATTGCTCCTCTGGGAACAAAACTCCAAGTCTGTCAGCAAGGCAGGGCAAAGTCAACATCTGCTTCTGGCGTTACCCAGGCAGCTTAAAGCACAATTGGCCATCTGTGTCTGCGGTACTACTGGTGAACAAGAAGGGAGTCCTAAAGCACCAGCACAGATTCAAAAGCAAAATCCCGTAAATCAAATAAGAGTCCACAAAAGAGGTAGGGAGGAAAGGGCAAGGGCATCGAATGGCCTCCAGGATATTGTCACCCAAACATTAATATAAACCAAGAACTTCTAGGCCAGGTACCTTTATGAATAGCCCAATCTCCAAAGCAAGCCCCCAGAGTCTCACTAGCATGCATGTGAACTGCAAAGGCTTTGTTGTTAAAACAGTCCCACCTCAGACAGACGGCACACCAACATGCTCCAGCATCCCCAAGGGTGATCATATAGAAGGATGTACAAGAGCCCCACTCCATAATCCTCCTCATCTCGGTTCGACCCTAATCTTTAATAACTGCAGGCTGGCCCAAGGCCTGAAGCATAGCATTCAATCTCTCTTATGTTAGCATAATTATTTGTAATGTTGTTCTCGATAGTCACAAAAATTATTCTCTCTCTGAATTCTGCTGTGTTCACTGGCACCTGGGGCACAGAAGTCCTTGCTCTTTGTGAAGTGCTCACTCTTTCTCTTAGTTTTGCACCTTTTAGAGCCATCAGCTGTCCCCTTGCTATTGCGTTGCTAATTAGGGAAAGTAGAATTTCTATACCTTGACTCATTCATAATTTATTATACTTTCATCTCATGTTTCTAGCTCCTTCTTAGAACAAGAAACTCCATGGGCTTGATCACATGAGCTTGAGTCTTTCTAGGTCTTTGATTCCCCCATTTTTCCTATTTGAAAAACATTTGATTATTCAACAGCCATTTTTTTAGGATAAGTAACACCAAGCATGCTGTTGCAAGAGGCCAGCCCATCCATTCATCCGTTCATTCATCTTATGAGAACATGACATTTTTTGATGATGATCTTCATCTCATTCCTCACAAATTCATCTTGTTTCCTTTTGAAATTGGAGATTGAGCATAAAACTTCATTGAACTGTGTAGATTTGAAAAATGTGTCTATTTTCTCTGATTTACTTATAAGATAGGGACTAAAAAAAATCTGGGGAGAGGAAAAAACCAGAATTTACTTATCACCTGCCCACATGACAGGTTTTTGTTGTTCCATGTGAAGTTCATGGACTCGACTCACAGATGTGCAGTCTTCACCTACTTGCAGTGTATGCTTGAGGTAATTAGGAGCAAAAGTAGATCATTGGAAGACTTGCAGATTTTTATTTGAAACAAAATCTGTATCAACATAAAATATAATCAGAAATACAAATCTTGTTTTCTCATAGCATTTTTCTACAGACTTTCATTTCTGTAACTCTGCAATACTGCAACAAATAATGAAATCACAGAGTTTGAGTCAAACTATAGCCAAACATATAACAAAAGATGCAAAATATTGAAAATATTTAACATCATAGCATTATTAACCTTTAGCGTCATTTAAGATCTAGTGGATAATTATAGTTCCAGGCTTTTACATATATACTGATGCATTTGGATATCAGGACTTGTGATTATAACTTTGTGTTGATACAAATACAGTGTATTAACCATCCCCTGGATGTTGTTCTACACTGTCAGCAAGTCATCTGCTATGGGATGAAACAGGAATGTGAAAGCACTACTGCTTCTCGGTAGCTTGTCGCTTTACTGTGCAGCGCTCACAGTAATCCACCTGAAAATGGAGAAAGGCTCATGCAGTATTCAGGATCCAGAGCAGGTGAGAAATTAATGCATGACAAGCTTGGTAGCCTGCCCGAGTTTCGCACAGTGGTGCTTGGTTTGCAAGTTGTAGGATTTAATAAGGCAAGGGAAAGGAAGGGGTGATGGAGAACCTCACCTAAACCAGATTAGAATGCCGAGCTCATACTGCTCTGCAGACTGGCACAAAGCAGAGCATTGACCAGAGCCAGCAGAACCACTTGTTTCGTTGGTGGTTGCCAGGTAGCGTAAGCCTTATGAAGGGTTCATTATCCAAATAACAAAAGAGGAGGGTAAGTTTTCACTGACATAGAAAGATTACATTGCTGAGGTTCATCTCTGCACAACAATTTTCTTCCTGTTGTTGCTTATTTTCTGTCTTCTTCTAAGTACAAATAGAGCGTATCAGAAGTGGGAAAAAGCAAAGCTTAGCCTGTAAAAAGAGTGGAAACTTGATTGCAGACTGATTTTAAGATATTTCAGAGCTTTTCTAGCACCAGCAGTTTGTAAGTTTGAGCTACTTGCTCACCCCAAAACTGCATTTGAGATTGCTGAAGTCAGTGAAGCTGTGAAGCAGTCTCTTATCTATGGAGAAATATGCACCCCAGAGTAATTGCTTTAATGAGATAATGGCTGGCATGTGATCTCCCAGCTCAAAGTCCTGGTTTCCCAGGATAAGGGACATGGTCAGCATCTGTATGTTTGGCAAAAGCGGGACACACGTTTCTGCCACTGGTGCCACCAGTGTTTACAAGGACATGAGCAGGTTCATTGGTGAGGGGAACTGATCAAAGGAGGTTCCCCTGGTCTTTTTCCAACCCCTTGCATGACCTCTTGGCCCGCCTACCTCCACTAAGAATCACAATTATGGTTGTGGTGATTTATTTGAGCTGCCTGCTCTCAAAATTCAGCCTCTAGAACTCAGCTATTTTCACCTTCATATAGCTAAAAGTAAATGTCGGAGGTGGTAGGGATGGGTAGGGTATTTAAACCTTAAAAAAGGCTGGAAAAGTCCAATTCTCTTTCAGCCTTGTCCTCTAGAAGAACCAATATCCCAAACTGATAGCTTTCACACAAACCACTTACTTATTCTGACTGTCTCTGTGAGAGTTACTGACCACAGCTGGACTCCTGTACTTTAGAAATGCTCACTTTAGAGCACGACAGTGTGTTGGGTGAGATGGGATCCAACTGTTGTAAGAAGCAGCTGGACTGGAGAAATTAGTACCACATCTAGCCTAGGAATACAAACAGGAAGGTTATAGCAGGAGAAACAATGAGCAACCTGAGTCACTATGATGCAAATCAGTAATAAAAAAATACATTACTGCAGTCCTTCACTAGTTGCCTTTACTTTCAGCCTCCTATCCCTCTTCTGTGGTATACAACAGTTTCCCATAAAGAATTATTTTTAGTGCTGTTATCAAAATTTCTAACAAGGAAGAATTAACTTACAAAATAATTGTCACTTCCTGCAGTGTCTTCCTTGTCCCATTATGTGTATCATCCCAGCCTGGCCATAGACTCCCACATCAGCTTCCTGCTTCCAGCAGGATTATACACTCCCTGGTACTTACTCCTTCTATCTCCCAGGAGCAAGTCACAGGCCCTGAATGGCCCATGTTGAAATTCACACTCCTGAATGGATTATACCTGTCATTAAAATGGTCAAAGGGCTTTCATATTCAAAGCCCTCAAAACATCAAGCCCATTTTGACCATAAGGCTGTGAGGGCAAGGCTGCTTCTTGATGCTGTCAGATGGCATCCAGAGCTGTATGAGCAGGCCTTTCTGAGGGCCTTCATTCAGTATTGTGAGTAATTCTTGGGCAGAAAAAGGCTTTTTGAAGGACAAAAGAACTTGGAATCACTATGATTTTTTTTTTAGCCTGCTAAGAATATGTCCTATGCAGGCTGCTTTTCATATTGTGTTTTCTTCCTCTCCTTTGGGACAAACACTGCTTTTCTTTATCAAAAGGAAGGATGTAGTTGCTTACAGACCTGGGGAAGAGGGAGAATGCCTCTGCTGGCTTTGTTGTATTCATTTATGGGTTTTGTAGCCTGGTTGCTGAAGATAAGCAAAGCCTGTACAGTTAAGTTGTCCGTCTTCCTACAAATTATTCTGGAATTTATTGGCTAATTTCATTCTAACTTGATAGATGTCCATGAGATACCAATGTTACTATATTTCTGTAATTTTTCAGAAATAGATGGTAGCTCAGCAGGAAAGATTGTGTTAACATCCTTACTGAGGGACAAGCTACTGAATCGATTCTTTATACCAGGGAATCCATGTGGAAAATGGTGCCTATACTTCTTCCATCTGTGGAGATACTATAGAAAACTAGCTTACATAACAGAGGGCATACAAAAAATAAATATTGTACTGTCAAGATGTGACTAATACTAAATTGCATATGTAAGTGCAGCACACGGTATGCGTTGGAGACAAGGTGGTGGTGTGGCCATTTCAGCGGGCAAGGGAAAGCACAGCACACTTGTGCACGCAATAGCCAACAACACTTCTGGCTACAGGAGGCCTGCTGAGGAATTTGGGGTATGACTACTTCCTAATCTGAATGAAGAGCCTTGGGGAGGACTCACCAGCTTTCTGTCTTGAAAAAAAGCTGCTCTGAGCTCTGGTGAGGGTGGTGCCAGTGCAGCATCTATGGTATACTCAGACTGCTCATGTCCTCATATTAATCAAGAGCAACAGCATGAAGGGCAAAGGTATTGGTTGCAGAAAAGGACAGTGGGTCAAAATCACTTTTGTCATCTCCTATAAATCTCACAGTTCTACCTCTAGGACTAAAACCTAAAATTGCCCAGTGTGCAACTTCTGTGTATAACAGCACAAATCTTAAATTGCTGGCACTGCATTACTCTGCACTTGAAAACCCACTGGCTGTATTTTTAACTACACTTAGGTTGCGTGCTGTCAAGGGAAGTTAGAAATTCTATCTCTTTGAATTCAATTATATTGATGATCCTTTAAATATCAGCAAGGTTCTTTCTCAGTGGTATGGCAGCTTGTGATTTTTTGTGACTTTTCAGTACGTACAGATGAGGAAGCTCCTGTGAGTTTTTCTCATGGACTTATCACCAGTCATTACAGAATTATTTCTCTAATAGTATTGGTCTAATTCGTGGCTGTTTATCTAAGATAGTTGGAAATTTTGTTAAAATATTTTTCTTTAAAAAAAAAAGCCATTCTGGTAGAATAATCCACCAGATGTGTGTAAGTCACAATTAGGATGGGCTGAGAGCAAGTTCTCCACCGAGGCATGAGAAAAGCAGGGGAACACCTGCCACTGTCTGTACAAATGGCAGGTCCCAACTGTGGGGAGGGGAAGGAAAGGCGACCTCGGTGATGCACCTGGTTGAGGCAAAACATCATACTGATGCAATTAATAAAAGAACCGGCATACTGTTAGACACCAGTTCAGTTATTATGGGGTCAGAACCACCTTGGGGGGAGTGTGTGTGTGTGTGTGTGTGTGTGTGGAGGGGGAAGGGATGGGTCGAACCTCCCAGAGGTGTCCCTCATGGCAGGCCCCTGGAGCCCACATGGGGAAGCCCTGGCTTAGCTGTCAGTCACAAACAGCCTGGGAAAACTGTAACACACCACACCTCCTGGATCTAAGCCAGATTCAGATTGGCAGGGACAATGAGGACACTGCCCCTCACCCTGCCGTGGACCGCAGCATGACTGGTGAGTCAGAGACCACGCCTGGAGGGGTTGGCCAAAGGAACCAGAGCAGATAAAACCATAGGTACATGTTTGCCTCATATCATAGCCCTGGCACTTGGACATGTGAGAGCCAGTCTTCAACAAGGTCTCAGTGATAGCTATCTCTCCCTCTTTCTTCATCTCTCTTTTTATTCCCTCTCCTTCTCTTTCTTTGCTCCTTTCTGGATGCTTAGGGTGGCTTGGAGCTGGAGGGATTGGATCTTGACATAAGTATTGTGGATTTACTGGATTTTGACTTAAGGGTTGTGGATTAACAGTACATGCTGAGTCAGTATTGTGGTGGAACATTTTTGTCTGAAACAGATTATGTGGTGTCCTTTTGAACTTTAGCCAAGTTCCCTTATTTGCTCCCCTAACTTAATAAAGAAATCCCTGGGGAGCAAGTCAGTGGCTTATTCTCTTGATGCTATCTCAAGGTAAAAAAGAACGATATATCTCTATACAGAAGTAAAACTCCAGGTCAAGCCAATGAGCCTGCAGCTCCAGGGGCTGGAGTCTCACACATACTTGCCACGGAGTGTACTTGATGTGGTCTGAGACCTTCTTTGTTGCCGTAACATACCTGCCACTATTAAAACCACTGCTGTAGCTTAAATCTCAAGTTCAAGGCTGCTGAGTGGCTTAATGGGTTGGGCCAGTTGCTGGCTTATTGTAGGACTGATGCAGACTTTCATTCCCATCCTAAGTCCATGATCTTACCCCCTTAAGGATGTCAATTGACAACCCCATAGGTCACTTAAAATGAGCTACTTGACCTGAGTGATGGGAACAGGGCTTGCCCCAATGGAAAATACTGCAGAGGCAGCGCAATGTCTGTCAGAGGAGGAAGCAAATCATGTTGTTCCTAAATGACAGCTATAGTCAATTTAAAAAGGAGTGTTTATATTCTGAAAAGTAATTACTGTCCAGTGGTTTTTTGCCCAACCATGACCAAGCACTTTTTCTGGAGGAGCAGCAGTGCAGGAGGAAGGCATTGCTTGTCAGACCTCCAGCAGGGAACTGGAAGATTTGCAGAATAAATAACATCAAAAGCCTAATCAAAGTTGATTTTTTTCATAGTAACACTTTGGGATCCTTCTTCATTTTGGCCATCTTTCGAGCAGCACACAATTACTAGCCAAAACAACCAACATCTGAGAGTTGGGCCATTTGGGTGGAATAATTAAGCTTTATTGGCTGTCTCTTGGGGATCATTACTATGCTTACAAAAATGGACAGTACAGCACCACGTGTATTCTCAGTATATTTTACTGGAGTTCCACATGTCTACAGTCACCACACCAATTAGAGAGTCTCCATGAGTGGTTTGGGAGTGCTAAAGGGGATGGGGGAGAAGGCTTTTTTCAAATACAATTCTTGACTCTGACAGTTCTTGACTTTCAGAGGGGAAATAGAGTTAGGGAAGACGGATGGGTGAGGAGAGACTTGTCTTATGTGCATTATGCCCCTGGTAGTGACAATCAGAATCCCTGGATCCTCATGCCAGACTTGGCACCATCATCGTGTGGGACCTTTTCTTGCTGTGCCTGCTGCATCACTACCTCTGTGAAATGACCCTGGGGAATATATGACATGGCATGCTGCAAAGATTAGTCTTTGAATGTAGATTTGTGATCTTTGAATGAAGCTTACGGTCCATGTAACACGTAATAGTAAGCACAGCGGTGAAGTGAGGTTTCTTTTGTAGTTGTGTGCGTGAGAAAGTTTCTATTAGCATGTGTTTTGCCTTGTGGTAATTTATCTATGCATTTAACCTCGCTGTCGAAATTTCTCAACTTTAGCTGCTTTCTGTGTCAGAAAGTGGATGTCAGCTAACTATTCCTGGGCTCACAGCTATGCACTAACTAGCCTGGAAGACAGCCCTGGTGAAACTAAAGCCCTGTCATATGTGGGGATGGTAAAAAGTGAGCTCAGACAGAAAGAAGTCAACGGACCACAATGGGCTCTGTATGAAGGGACAAAACAGCCCAAATTTGCTTACAAAGGACTAGCATTGAGCTACTGAGGATTTATATTCTTATGTGTTGTGCAACGTACTGATGCCAACTGCTAACCCAAAAGAGCAGACAACAGAATTCAGGGGAACAGACACGTATGTAGTTTTCCTGCTCTACCTTAGAGAAAATAATGTAATGTTCCGTTCAGAAAAAAATTATTTCATAAAAATACTAGTCTGGTAAAATAGGAACTTAGGGCCAGACCACCACTGGATCTACTGCTTTATTTTAATATTCACTTGATTTAAAATTCAAAGTGTTACATGGGTCTTTTTTCCCTCTGGTTTCAAGAGATTTTTGCCATTTCTCCAGTAAGCAAAAGGAAGATGACAGCAACATTCAAAGTCTAATGTACTGAGCTCAATTTAACAGTTTACTTGTGCTGAACTGGTAAGCTGCACTTATTGTTTAAGTTCTTAACTTCTTAAGTTTCAAGCAGACAATACAAGCTCCCTCATACAATTGCATGAAATACCACTTAGCCTGTGGGGACACTCTCGCTGTGTCTACTCCTATTGTTTTCATCTCATCTATTTCAGTGGTATCTCCACCATTTGCATGATACCAGCTACTTAACAATCCATTCTGCTCTTGCTGACAGCTTAGTGTAAGTTGTCTAAAAAGGGATGTGGTGGTTTTCTTTGCATGTTTCACCTGATAGATGGAGAAGCTTAGCACAGCCATACTATTACAGCACACAGCTACATACAGCTACACAGTCCATTTAAATCTTGATGACGCATTCAAACTGAAACTCGGAAATGCATTTATTCCCGTTCCTTAATTATTCAACAAAATGCGAGCAGCTTGAGTGAGCTGTGAAAGAGTAAGCTTGGGATCCGTGGGAAGCCTGGCTGGCTTTCTCTTAGTTTCAGGAAACAAATAGAATTTCGAGTGCAATTCACTCCCATGGAGAGTATCGGCACAAAACATATGCATCTTGAAAATCTGTTTTGTGGATTCAACCAAGACTTAATTGGTACATTTTGTGGTAGGTCATTACCAGGCATGAATTTCAGTTCAAGTAAGCACAACTCCAAATTCAGGATTTTGTTTTTTGGATTTAATTTATTTTAAGATCTTTACTTTTGCTTTCAAGAGAACAATTTGAATTCTTTTCACTGACATACCAGTAAAATTGTTCTCAAATTCCCAGTGAAGTACATTGTTCAAGTCCTTTAAAAATCCTGAGGTTTCCATGGTGTCACTAAAAGGCATCATTAAAATGAATGTCATTTGCCTTACATAAATGAGGGTAGAAATTACTCAGTGAAATTTCATTTTTACCATCTTCCATGAGGAGCTAAAAAAAAAAATCAAGAAAGGCCTTACTTGAATGCAGTAACCCCAGACTCCATCTTCAGCAGTGGCAGTTAGTTAGAGAAATTATCTTTTCAGTTTGCATACCGAGCATGTCAACTGCTGGGTTACACCATGCTGCTACTATTTCTGCTGCAGTGCAGAACAATATTTTCAGATGTGAGCTCCAAAGAAGTCAGGTGATCCAGATCTAGGGCACACTGAACTTATGTCCAGGTAGCACAAAACCCAAGTGCCATCCTACCATCCCGTCAGGTCAGCTGAGTGCACCTCTGTTTCCAGGCTATGAATGTACTGGTTCTCTTCTCTACATGTTGGCACTGAACCTCACAATTAAGATAACACAGGGAAAGTGCCACTTCACCCCATGTAGCTAAATTGGGGGTTACAGTCAGCAGGTCTTTGTGCCCTACACGCTCCTTGGAAAGCCTGTAAATTCACCCATTTTGTTTTCCAAGGATGCCTGGAAGGCATCACTGCTGTAGGCAGTGGCTGTCATGACTAGTTTAATTAGTACTTATGCACTCTAGTCCTACTAAATTTAGCACCTCTGTCTGCTAATCTACGAGGCAGTTGGAGGGCATTAGATATCAATGCAAAATGGAAAATAATTGCTCTGGCCTTGGGGATTAAACACTAAAATATAGTGGAGGATTTAGTAAATAGATACTATTTTTTCTTTCAGGGGAAAAAAAAATTATTACAAATGCCTGCAAACAACAAATGTGCTGAATACCTACATTCTGTTCACGCCCAGTAGAATATATGGTACCATTAAATGATTTCCAGATCAAGTCCCAAGTAAGATTTTACAGACTGGTCCTATTAATTACCACCTATTCATTATCTGGAAGTAAGAACAAGGAGGGGTTTGTATATGGACTCTGGTGGAAAAAGGTCTTTCAGTACATTGTCTCTTCTCGTGCTGTATTTAGGGACTGAAAATTCACAGCCACAAGGTCCCTATGAGCAGGAGGCTGGACATATTCGCTTCCGCTACTACCAGGAAGGACAATACATTAACAAATAGTTAAATGTTATTTTTCACACTCCCTCCAGAGACTCATAAAATTTGTTCTCTTCAGGCCCGAAGGAGTACAGATTCCTGATAGCCTCAGAGGGATTTCAGACAGATCATCTGTCCCCAGGGTATCAGCCAAGTCTTAGTAGCACAGTCCAGGCTGAAGATCCACAGGATGTACTCTGATTCCATTCGCTCCTCCTTGAAAACTGAAAAAGTGAAGAGCAAAAAAATTGAAAAGCTGAAAAGATGCCACATCTGTACTTGAAAAAGGCTATTCTCTCCTTGCTCCTTCCTCTCCTCCTGCACCAAGTCCACACCAAGTGAGGAGATGTGGCCACTCTATTGCCCACAGAACCAAGGCCAAGTGAAACAACTCTGCCTCTGCTCAGCATTCCTGCTGCTTGGTGGGAGACCTCATCTCACCAAGGAGAGTGGGGAGCGAAGGTGATGTGGGAGCCCTGCTTCACTGGGGCTCACTTTTGCATATCCTTACACTAGACTCACTGTGTCAAAACACAAGGAATGAAGGGTATGATCTTGCTCTGCCATCTAGGTCTTTTCACTTTACAAGAAACCACTTAAGCCACCTTTACAGTACAATCAATAGCTAAGGAACAGGGTTCCCAACTCACCACATGACAAAAAATACAGCGCGTGTGTGTGAAGCCAACAAAATAATTACTTCTAGCTGGATATTGTAGATTTTTTAGAAAGAGCATTTTCGTTAAAATCCTGAAATCCTACACTATTTTTACTGCTGACAGAATTTGGAAGAAAAGCATATACTTGAAGGTGAACCATGCTAACATGGCTGATTGAAAAGGATTAGTGTGGACAGAAGACATGCAACAACTGATGTAAGGCATGTAGGTTTGTGTACTCCGTGTAGCTCTCTGGAGGCATCCAGCTCTTACCCTCAGCTGCAGAGGTATGCCAGGCTTCCACCTTCAGGCATCTGTATTGCATTTAAACTTTCCTTGCTGGAAAGGCAAGGGAAACTGGATATTGCTCAAAATGTCCCCCACCACTGGTGATTGGAATGAAATGCCAGCTGCCTGTTTGGGGTTTTGAGGTACTTCATCAGCAATAATTTATGCTTTATTTCATCTGTAGCTCAGAAAAACATGGCTTTTCTCTCTGTTTGCCCTGGTTTATTTGGTTTTAATTCTGTTTTTTTCCAGCAGTGTTTCCACTATTCAGAAATCAGGTGACAGAGATTTAGTTTCTCTAACTAGAAATTTCAGGTTCAAATTACTTGTAAAGGTGCCCAAGAAAATCTTTTACATTGTTTCTGTTTCTTCTTTTGCGGCTGAGAAAAAAATATTGCTTGAGACAAATTCTGGAGGTGTCAGGCTGTCATATACCCCTACAAAACAGATGCTTCAAAATGAACAAAGCAAGTCAGTGATACATTAAGTTTTATTAATTCCAGAATATAAGAAAAGGAAAATGATAATGTCCTGATTGAAATACTAAGCGCTTTATCTTGGGAAAAAAAAAGAAAAAAAAAAAAAAAAGAAAGAAATAAAAAGAAAATACTTGCACTGCCATTATGCTGAACAAGGTGAAAATACGTCCTTAAGTGGAGATGTAGACTTGAAACTCTATTCAGCTGCTTTGTGTACAAGCAGCCTGTGACCCTGGTGTTTCAGAGAGTTGCAACAAATACTCAACCTCATTTGTTTAAAATGAGATAATGGAAACCATGGTTCTTAAAACCACAAGGGAAGTTTAAAAAAAAAAAAAAGAAAGGACAAAACTGTGGGGGGCAAAATTACAGCACTTTCTAAGAAAGTACAAGTGGTTCTGTGCCTGCTATATGGGGGTAACAGCATGAATGTTTCTGGATCATTCACTGAATTATAGAAGGTAATTTCAGGATTGGTATTGATCCTGCAAAAGCTGACTTACCAAATTATTGAGAATAATATTACAATGCAAATTCTGAAATGGCAACCCACAGATGACCGCAGTCAGACTGTCAGGGAACGCTGTAAGCTGGGAACTTGGCACACAAGGAAACTATTGCAGAAAGTATTTACCCAGGGGATACTCTTGAAAATGTTAATAAAATCTGAAAACAGAACTGAATTGAATATTTAAAGGAGAGGGTACACTTTGGGACATGAAATGTAAAATGTTACACAATTTATTCCTCTCTACACAATGAAACAGCTTGCCAGCAACAAAGCAGTTCAACTTTCAGAAACTTTGTTGCATTGTACTTGATGCAGAAGGTTGAAAGAGGCTCAGAAGTTCAGTAAATACTCAGAAGTTTCAGCAAAAAAAGTATACAGTCAAAGCAGTTATACAGCGCTTTCACCCCCATCCCAAAAGAGCTCAAATTTCCCCATGATATTGGACTGGATTTTAAAAGGAAGTTGCAAGTACTATGGACTTCATCAAACCCATGTCAGAAGCTCTGCAAGGAGAAGACACATCAATAAAAACCTGTTTACATCAGTGGTCTAACAGATCGAATCCACCAGAAGAGTGGGAGTCTCAGAATTTCCTTCCTTCTGAGGAACTGGGATTTTCCCAGAAAAACGCATATAGAACAGGAGACCCCAAATACCAGAACTTTACAGAGTATATGTCAAAATTCATCTCCTCACAGAGATTATGTGTTACGTACAGTATACAATCAAAATCCAATCAGAGACTCTATTTTACCAGAGACTTTATTTTAAAGCCTGAGAACATCACAGCACCAACTGCACCAGCAATGCAAGATGTGCTACAGATGTATGGGTTGGATTTCAGCCCCGTGCAACTGGTGACTCAGCTTTGCCTGTTGCAAGCCAGCTATCAGTTTGCAGAAGGTCACTGAGGTCCGCTCTAAAATATTTTTTCTTCAGCCAAACCAAATGCTGACTGTTTTGCAAAAAGGTGAAGCTGACATTATTGCTTTTCATGATTGTAGCAGCCAGCCCTAAAAATTGGAGGAATATAGATGTCTAGTATCAGTCACAGCTCAGGAGTCTGAACTTCATGCAATGAAAATTCTGATTTAAACCTCACAGGATTTTTAGGTAAATTCACTTAAAGAAAACAGCAGCCTCTGAACTTTGTCCAGCTTGGACTCCATTCCTCTTTTTGTGTTTTTAGAAGAAGTAATTATTAGCTTTGTACCATTCCTACTTTGTCCACTTCTAAGATGGTAAAGAAAAGAAACTTTGTCCTGAATTTTTAACCTTACTATTTCTAATTTTCTTTCTTTTTTAACATAGGCTAGTGCTCATTAAGCCCTGCACTGGTGTGCTCTGAGGTCTTGGAGCCTCAGGTAGGATGCTTCATTCCCAGCAGAGTGAACAACATACTTTACATTTACATTCACCAGTTGGATAAAGGTTTGTCCTCAAATCTGAAAATAGTGGAAGGATGGGTTTAAGTATATAAGAGGAAAACTTTAAAATAACTGACTCCAGGAGCATTTTCCCATAGCAACATGCTTTTAAAAATAATTAAGAGAGGTTAACAGAGAATTCCTGCATAATTACACACATTTTTATCTTTTACCACTGAGTTCTTAATCACAAAAGTGTGTTGCAGAGGAGAAGCTGAATTGGGCACTGGTTAGTCATCTGCTCCAGGTAGGCTTATGAAAATAAGCAGGAGCCACTGAGGTGCCTAGTCAGGATAACTGTCTGACACTGAATAAGGAGATCACACGTAACTCAACACTACTCTGAAACCAGCCTAATAATCTCCCTCCTGCCCAGGAATAGTTAAATTAAAGTTAATAACCATACAGAGCCTTTTGTCAAAAGCCAAATGACCAGGAACATTTGATCCTTATGGAAAGGAATTGGAGATAAGAAATGTCCTGCCTAAGATAGCTGGCAGGACAGCTAAGCTGCACAACACGGAAGGCTTTTGCCAAGGTGCGTTTTGACTTATTGCCTATCTCATTCCAAACAAACACGAAACTGGTGGAAGCCTTTGATGTTCTCCCATGGCGCGGTCACAAGTGGGAACAATTTACAATGTCTGCAGTCACCAGTACAGACTTCTTTATGTTGTAAATCCTAGCTGCTTTAAACTCATTGCCCAGCTGATGTCTTCTTGAGGAAGACAGCTGAACCTCCAGCATGCCTGAAATGAATGTTTGCTTGACACGAAACACAGGTTTGCCAACAAGACTCAGCCTCCTCCTTGCTGACTGAGGCCATCAGTGTTGCCTGTTCTGCTGGCTGACCATCCACTGACCAGCTGAGGGGGTAGGGGCAAGCAGGGAAAGGCCACAGAAAAAGCTGCTCATCAGTAATCATTTGTTCTTTTATCTCTTAAACACAAACAGAAATATTGTAACAATAAAAGTCTAATTTCTCTTTTCACCATCATCCTATATCCTTTTTTTTTTCCTTCACAGTATTGTTTACAACTTACTATTTTCTTTGGGGGTTTAAGCCTGTTTTGGATTTTTTTGTTTGTTTTGTTGCTGTTTGTTTATTTTTAATGACAAACCTCTCCAAGCCAAGGCATTTATTTCCAGCCGACTCCTCCCTTGTAGCATTTCTTCTTGATCCAGGTGTAAGCTCTCACTCTCTGATTGCTGCTGGCAGTTTTTTCCATCCCAGCAAAACATTTCTAACTAGATGTCTCCAGCTGCAAAGGAACTTATGTTTTCAGACTGTCTTCTGTATTTTCAGACTCCCCAGACCCAGCATCCCCACTGGGCAGCAGAGGAAAAAAAGGCTGGGACAACTCTGCAGTAAGTTATTTGTTGCACTGTACATGGTATGACTGACGCCTCTTACCTTTCCTCAGATATGCTGGGTGTGTGCTGAGTAAACATCCTGGCAAGCTGCATGTGTCAGCCAGACCCTACTGGACCAGAACAAAGCTAGCTGGAATTGCATCCTTTACGTCAGATGCAGCAGGTCCTGGGGCTCTAGTAGCGTAAAACCCTTTGGATGAACGAAGGGACCCACCTCTCCCCTTCTCTCCCTTTTTCTCTCTTTTTTTTTTTAATTAATTTCAAAACTCCATGGACTCCTTGATTACAGGCTGTATAAATTCAGGTAAAAAAAAAAACAAAAACAAAAAACCAAAAAAACCCAAACATTATAAGAGAAGTGCTTGGCATTTCCAGGGTAGAGGCTAACAGTTCAAGACAGCATTGCTAGCATGCTAGAAAGGGAGTTTTGACCTTTATGGGGTAAGGTATAAATCAGTGGTTATGCCTGAAGAGACAAAGTCTGCCAGACTAACCGCACTGCAGAGCTGTATTTGCACAAGCTGGCTTGGGTTCCAGGTAACTACAAACTATTTAACTCTAGCAGTACAAGCCTCTTACCTCTCAGATCTTCAAATGTTGATAGAAAATACAACAAAAATATTAAATATTGCGTTACAATTTTTTCCCCAATCTCTTTATTTCCCTTTCATCCTTAAGATCGTTATTTTTTCGTAACAATTTTCTTGAGCAAAATCAACATACTCTTTGTACAACTTGAACTAATTAATGTTTCTTTTTCCCTCTTAAGCCATATGTGCACAGTCATACTTAGTTTGTATGTAACGATGAGAGAACATGCTCTTCTCCTTGACATTTCAGAAAGGATTTATTCGAAAGATCCGCGAGCTGAGCTGTGAGCCATGCGTGCAGGTGTCCCCCATGGATGGGCAGAGGGAGGGTATCTAGGGCTGCATTCGTTCAGACCAAATTTAGCAAGCTCTGTGCAGGGAACCCAGTTATTCCTGCCTGAGAGCAGAACAGAAGAGTTGGAAGGGACCTACGATGATCAGCTAGTCTAACTGCGATCACAACTTGGAGGGTACAAGTAGCAGTGAGTGCCAGGTAATGTATAAATAGATGGATGGATGTCAATATCATGTAGCTACACAACATAGTTTAATTAAGACTTTGCCCCTTCTCAGCCTCTCCACATGTAACATGCAGTTTGGGCCTGTGTTGAAGGATAAAAGTGCTGTACCTTGGAGCTTTCTCCCAGCCCATGTAAGCAGGGACTGAAGCCAAAATCATTTGGATGCTAGGTGAGTCTGAGCTTGCATATACAATATAGGAGCAGGCATGGAAAGAAGAACTCCCCATCGAGAATGTCTCTTAACCAGGTGTAAAGCGGGGGAAAAAAATCAAAGGCAAATATTTAATATGCAAATCAGATTCTTGATTATAGGTTCCATTTTTATGAAATATTCCAGTTAGGTTCTGCAAGATTGGAAAACTTGGTGATTCATACATTTGAGGCAATTAGTCTTTGAGCTGCCATCCTTACACTTGTTTGGTTACTTTCTGTAGCATATACACATTCTTGCTCAGTTAATCTGCATGCAAGGTTTAATTTATCTGTCTGAGGACTGCACTCTGAGTCACTGGGTTCCCTCAGGGTGTCCTGATTCCCTTCCTCTGATAATCCTTACGGAATACCACAGGTGCTGTTTGGTTTTTGCTTTCCCTTTAGAAACTGAGTTATACACTAAAAGTGACAGTAGACACCTGCATGTATCTGGCTGTGATTCCCATCATAGGTGGAAATGCACCCATCTTGCTCCTGAAGTAAGTATTACTATTTCAGCCTCAGTTTTTCTGTTAAGAATCTGTCAGCAGCCTTAGAGGATGCAGAAAATATATACATGTATTTGCGCTAAGTGGTTTTTCAACATCAGATATTCAGCAACCATCTTCCAACCAAGGGAATGTAAAATGACTGCTGTTAAAGACTTTGGTCTTTTGAAGCAGGAATCCAGCTCAAAGTCTGTTTAATTTAATTTAATTGTTCATTTAATTTCATTTATTTAATCCTAGTATTTGAAAATCTGTTTAAAATAAAAAAGCCACTGGACTGACTTAATTCCTGCTTGATTTCACTGCATTCCATTGAGGTATTCAAACAAGCTGTGTCTAAAGATTATGCACACTGTAGAACTTGTGTAAGCACTCATTAGTTGTTTTGCATTGTTTTAATGTATATACACAGAGAAAAACCCCTACATTAAAACACCATGAAGAACTCAAAATTAGGCACTTGAAAGTCAGAGACTACACAAGGTAAAATAGCTTGTGTAAATCTAATTTGGCTTTCCTGTGTGTTCAAATAATGGCTATGTGTTACACATATATATATAAGGTGTATAATATTTACGTATGTACAGTGAGAAAAGCCTTTAATTACATGACTACTTACTGTTTTGTCCACAGTGTGTTTGCTTTATTCAGTGAACAGGATAGACTTGCTTTACATGTGGGTCACCTTAGTGAGAAGGCAGCTGTTCCCTACATGGCACTGCCCTGTCAATTGTAGTGGTAGGTGAATCAGAAGTGAGGTGGGAGACTGGATGAGGAGTTAAGGGGTGTCACTGCTTCTCCAGAGAATTAAACTCACAACTTAGAAAGTCAACTGGTTGGCTGCCGGCAGGTATAGAGGTATCTGAGCAAGCTCTTGAGCTCCTCTCGAGGAAAAATATCAGGATAAGGTTATATAGTTCTTGTTGCTGTTCTGAGTAAACTTCACTGATTTACACTATTGTAAGTAGGGGTGCATGCAGGAACTGCTCTGCAGGCGAGCTGGAAAGGAAATTAATTTCTGTCTAGCAAATGGTCAAAACAGTTGGTGGAGGTAAATTTTTCTGGTGGCACAGGTGTGGTGTAATCTTGGTCCAGGTTGTTAACATCTGTTTATCGTTCTCACTGTACAGTTACTAACAGTCTGCATCAGTACCATTGTTTTCATTAACCAAATTAGTAAAGTAATTAAAAAAAAAAAAGGAAGTGTAACAAAGTATATCTTCTTTAAATGCAGGTTAACTGGCTCTAATTATCTTACCTAGTTTTAATTCTTTATTAATCCAGTGCTACATCAGCTGCTACGTCATTTTGCCCAGGAGTGATCTCAGGCTTCTTTCTCTTCCTCAAAGCACTGTATGATGTTATTCCAATTGCATTTGTCTAATTTTGTGAGTGCACGCCTTGAGACTCTGGAGTCAGATTTACAAAAACGCTGCCCAATCACAGTTGCCAACAGGAACTGTGCTTCAAAAATGCAAAATGCTGCACCATACCCTAGAATGATAAACTGCTAGGAGCTGCAAGTACCCAAAACATCAAGGTTTTTACCTTAACCTACATGCCCCTGAGATTCCCAATATGAAAAGAAGGTAATAAACCTTCCCCTTATGGAGACACTTTGAAAATAAATGCATTAATATTTGTGAAACACTTGGATACTTCAAAGGGAGAATCATAAAAAAATCCCATGAGCACATTAATCATTAGTTCTTTCGAGCAGGGTTTGAAGTTAGTGCATTAAATAAGTCACGGGGCTCCATACTGAACAAGGAGAAAACAAAATATTGAATTGCTCCTCATTAAGACCCAGATTCTCCAAGGTATTTTAAATGCTTAAATCCTTCTGAGAGTCAAGCATACCTCTAAAAAAAATAAATAGTTCTTTTTATTTTTAACTGAACAAAACAGGAGATTGCAAGAAAAATTGTAAGTAATAATGTAATTATAGGTTGCATCATAATGCACCGTTCATTAAATGTTGCATCAGAATGCATTTGCACTGATCTGGGGCACAAATTGACATTGCCCAAGCAATCTTTGTTGCAGTGTTCACCAATGTCAGATTGCTTGATTTTGCAACATGTATGATTTTTTCCAGTAATCAGTGTACAAATAATTTTTTCTGGTTTTAGGATAATAAACAAAGCCCCTGACATTCCTGAGCATGCTCACATCCCCAGCATACAGAGGATGGGAACCCTTCTCCAGCTGGATCCCTCCCCATATGAGGTGCATTCCTCTGCCAGCAGAGTAGATGACACAGATAATAGGTTGTCACCTTCTATTTGAATCAGCATCAGAAGGGACAGAATATTTTGCCAGTGAGTTTTGCTAATTTTTGCTAATATCAGAACAATGGTGAAAGTCAGGTGTCTTTGGTTCAAACAGGATCAGAAGAGAGCATGTTGAAATAAGCACAGGCTTTCCTGCCTGTTCCCCAGGTGGCTTAGCCCCTTTTACCAGTTTGAACTAATTCTTCTTTCTTTCCATTTATCTTGCCTCACATGAGTTGTCACAGTACTCATCCTGCCCTCCTGAGCTGAAAAATCCCCTATAGCATTTTGATAAAGCACTGCACATGCAAATCTGACCCTATAACTGATCCTGCTTCAAGAAGAGGTGAGACTAAAGACCTCCTGATCCTTTGCAACTTGAATTATCACGCGATCCTATGAAGACACCATGCTTTTCTTCAGTATATAAGTAGTCTTCATTCCAATAGATGATATTATTAATCAAACTTTGTACCAAGTAGCTTTGGTTTATTGCACTGTCATGTTTTCACCTCTACAGTACAGGATTCCTTTAGACAAAAAAGGCAACGAAGCATACATCCCATAAACCAATAAAATATAGCTAGGATTGTTGCTGTGTGGAATGAGGTTGTTGCAAATTCCACATAAACCAGGAATTTATGCCAGGAGTTCTTCAAAGTACTGCAGCTGGCCTTTCAGGAATGTGAAAATGTTAATGCTAAGGCTAAGGGAACTTGATTTTTTTTCTTCCTTTCTGTAAACATAATGATATTTCTCTGGGTTCTGGCTTCAAACGCTCTGAGCTGTGGTGGGGTGCCGATAGACAGGATGCTCATTCGGCAACAGGAGGCTTGTTCTGCAACAGGGCAATCAAACTGCTCCTGTCAGACTAGGCCATATTCATCTTCTCTGCTCCTCCTTGCCAAACTGGTGAGAAAGCATGTTATAATGGTATTCCATTTTCCAAATATAACTCAGTGAAAGTGGAAAAAATAAGCCAAAAGACATTGATTCATTATCTTCTGGAATGCAGCTTATCTCTTAAATGGTATCTTTCTGCATTCCAGTGAAGGGGTATCCCAAAGGTCCTGTGTCTTCTGAGGTCAGAGAGGCACTGTTGGAGCAGCCTTGCTTCATCACAAAACATAGCTCCTCATGAAGCCTTGCTCAGGAGAGAGAGGCTTGCCTCTTAACTCTAGCATTTGCTCATGTGTGGGCTCAACCACACAGCTGGAATATTCCTTTCAAATGTTTTTCATTTCCTCATTTAAACCAAAATCAATTTTCACATGAGTATGTAAAGGCATTTCTGTTACTTGAAAGACATTTTTCCATGAGGTTTTGCTTCAGTCATACTTATTTCATCAAAAATGTATTTCTTAGCTCCTAGAAGTGTGTTTTCTTTCCTCTTTTATTTGCAACCTTCTTCTATGCAGAAACAGTCTCTCAATGATCACTGTGCCAAGGGCAGAACTCCTACTACGTAAAAATAAGTAACCTTCAGGAACATGTTACCTTTGAAATATTTCAGTTCCAAACAAAAACTCAGGATGTAGGAGCAGCCCAGAAGAGGCGTTGGGGATGAAAATGTTTGATCAGCTTGAGTAAGGGTTGTAACCTCTCATTACGGGCTTTTCATTTTACTGTATGGCTTTATTATCTTTCTACAGATCTACTCATTCACAGTAATCCTACTTACTTCTCTAAGGGCTCTTCTTTTCCTTCCCATCTCTTCCCAGTTTTCAGTTCTTTGCTTTCTTCAGCCAAATTTCTCTTTCCTCAGAACTTCAACTTGAGACCTCTGCTCCTGAACTCCTCTTCCCCTCAACATTTTCCTATGCCAATCTCAGGCCATGATGAGGTCTTTCCTCCCTGTGGGAAAAGACAGTGAGTGGTACCTAGGAGTTTCTAGAAGACCTGTCTAACCCAAATGATCCCATTACAGAAGAAATCTGGGAATGTCAGGAAGCAGATGATTGGGCTAATCATGAGCTTATGAAAAGCAGGCACAGAGAAAGCAGATCAGGCTTCCATGGGGTGAGGGCAGAAGTGCTGCTTGCCAAGAACAGATAGGGACAAATACAAAAAAGCCAATTCAAGAAGCAAAACCTAACTAGCAAGAGCTTCACAAGTAACAAGAAATCGTTTGGTGAATACATCAGTGGTAAGAAGTCAAAAGCTTTCTTTCATCAGAGAGAGAAAGCTATTGCCTGATGCCAAGAAGACAGAGTGCCTTAGGACTTCTTTGCACCAGTCTTGGCTAAAAGAGGCCACTTGTGATCAGTTGATTGACATAATACATATTAATGACAAGGGAATAAGGTTTCAGCCCAGAATGAGACAGAACTAGTTACAGCAGTATAGGTAGACAAATTGCAGCTGGTCATCATAAAGAAAACATGGCATAGGGACATGATAGCAGCCGTCAGATGTAAAAGGACACTGCAACACAGAAAGAGGATACAGAGGATACTTCCCTGGGCAGGGAGCACCACATTCATAATTCAGCAAGGCATATTCAGACAGGAGGATAAAGTGTTGCCTGGGGAGGCTTTAGGGCCTCTTGGGTACTGTCTGTCCCTCAAAGCAGGATTGAGGGAAGCCCCAGAAAAGGGATCCAGAGCCACCCTGAAGTGGTGTAGATGGGAAACTCTCTGGTGTCCTCTGTAAGACAAGGAGTTAAAAGGAGTAAGCTTGAAGGCATTAATGGTGTACAATTTGCTTGCAGAGACCAGATCAAGTAAATGAAAATCCACCAACAACTTGCTCTTCCATTTATATTTGGCAATGATGCCGGTCCTCTTCTAATGCACACAAGCGTTTTCTGCTCACTAGCCATGTTCACGTGTACAAGAGTATATTGATCTGTTGTCTCTCTTTCCCTCCTTACAAAGGAAAAAATAACCACACAGTTCAGTAATGCACGGGCTGTGCTCCGCGATGGAAATAGCGTGAAGCACTTACACGCAGAAGTAAATTTAGCTTAACATAAAAATAACCTTCGAAATAAAATTCGAAATGCCTGTTTCACAATTAACGTCAGGTGCTAATTTTTTTTTCTGATGCGACAGGCTGGCTGAAGCGATCCAGACACATCCCTTCGCAGCGCTCTAGGTCTCAGGAATGCCCCCGTCGCCTCTCGGTCCTTCCCTGCAAGTCTCGTCCTCTCTTCAGCCACCCAGGGTGCTCCAGAGGCCCGGCGGTGCGGTGCGGTGCGGTGCGCTCCCGCCCAGCCCGCTGCAGCCGCGCTGCGTTATTAAAGGCACACACACACACACCGCGTAAATAATTGATACGGAACCAGCGCGCTGCAGAGCGGCAGCGCCTCCCCCCCTCCTCCTCCTGCCCCGGCGCTGCCCGCCCGGCCGCCCCACCTGCCCCGTTCCGCC
>JAWMRA010000078.1:66452350-66744272 GCA_035584735.1 Pseudotriccus pelzelni
CCCGGCGGCACCGCGGGGGCGGAGCGGGGGGCGGTGGCGCCGGGGCCGGGCCGGCAGGTGGGGGCTGCCGGGAGGCGGAGGGCGAGGAGCCGGGCGGGTTTTCTTGCCCGCCTCTGGAGGTGCGGCCGGCGGTACGGCGCGGGGAGCGGGCTGCCGCGGGAGGCGCACGGCGGCAGCAGCGGCGGTGGTGGCGGCGGTGTCGTCCGCGTCCGCAGCCCGGGCCGCGGAGGGGCCGGCGGGGCCCCTTGCTGCAGTGCCAGATGTGCGGGACGCGGAGCTGCGACGGGTCGGCGGGGAGGTGCTGGTGGCTGCCGCCGCCGCTGCTGCCGCGGCCGGGGGGGAACCCTTAGCTGTGCGGGAAGCGGGGAAGCCGTGTCGGGAGCTGTTATTTTCTTCTCCTCCTTCCTTTGCCTTCCCTCTTCTCCCTCCTCCCCCTCCTCACCAAAACCGGGAGAGGAGGCGTGTTCGGTGCCTTGCTGCACCGGTTTTGCTTGGTTTGTTGTTGCAGGGTTTCGTTCGCAGGGTGGTTGGGTTTTGTTGTTTTGTTTTTGGTTTTTTCTCCTTTTCCATCCCCCCCGCCTTCTCCCTTCCTTCTCTTTTGGTCCATTGCATGCTCGGATCCGGCTGGATCCTTCCTTTTATTTTCGGCTGTGCCTCTCGGAAGGGGGAAGGGAGAGCTGGGATGAGTGCAGCTTGACGCACAGGCGAGGGGAGGGGGGGCACCGCCGGCAGTTGCAGCGGTTCGTGGCCGCAGGGTGCGGGTGAGGAAGGGAGCGAGCGAGGGGCTCGCTCGGTGCCTCCCCTTTTCTTCGCCCCTCTCCTTCCTTCCCTCCTTCCTCTCTCCTTCCCCTCCCTTCCCCATCCGTCTCCTGCCGGGTCCGGCTGGGAGCGTGTGTGCAATATCTTACGTTGCAAGGTGTGTGTGTGTGTGTGTGCGCGGAGCAGAGGGAGGGAAGGACTCGCGAGGGAGCCGGGGCTGCCCCAGCTCCCCCCTATGTGAGCCTCCCCGGGCGGCTGGATGGCGATAGACCGGCGCCGTGAGACGGGCGGCGGGGGCCGTCCGCTGCCGGAGGAGAACGGCTCGGTGCCGGGGGCCGTGGGGGGGGTCGCCGCCGCCCCCCCGGGGCCGCCCCCCGCCAACGCTGCCGGGGTCGAGATCCAGGCGGTGCCGATGCCACCGCCCGCCGCCGCCTGCAGCCCGCTGCTCCTCGACTACGACGGCTCGGTGCTACCCTTCCTCGGGGGGCTGGGCGGCCGGTACCAGCGGACCCTGGTGCTGCTCACCTGGGTGCCGGCACTCGTCATCGGCTTCAGCAAGTTCTCGGACTCCTTCCTCCTGGATCAGCCCGACTTCTGGTGCCGGGAGGCGGACGGGCAGGGCAACTGGAGCGGGACCCTGGCGCCAATCCACGCCGACCACAGCGGCAACGGCAGCATCTTCCCCCCCCCGCCCGGGCTGCCAACCCCCGCGGCGGGCAACGCCAGCGAGTGCGGCTGCCGCGAGTGGCACTACCGCATCAGAGCCGGCCTCGTCCAAAACGTCGTGAGCAAGGTGAGAAAGGCGACTTTCCCTCGGCACCCCCCTCCCTCGCCAGCCCTCACCAACCCCCCGGCCCGACCCTTGGCCTCCCTCGTCGCCCCCTCTTTCCAAGACAAGGGGAGAAGCTGGACACGATGCAGATCTGTCACTGCATGTTGCTGCCGGGTCAGTCAAGTCCCTGCTGCCAGTGAGTTACCCTCCCACTAGGATTAGGTAAATCCCACATCCCCGCAGTCCTTTCCCTCCCTGGGTGTCAGGTCATTACAAGTCCACACCATGGACACCTGTACCTGGGCACTGGTTGAGGCACTGGGTTGCAAAGTTATGTCCTGAAACAGGATCCTGTGTGTCTCTTTGGGATCCTGGCAGTGGTAGATGTCCTGCCTGTCTCTGGACATGGGTGTCTGTGGAAAAGATGCTGAGTGCATGTGTCCGTAGCTAGTAAGGAGAAAGGGTTGCAAAGCAGGCTCCAGTTGTAATATCACTGATCTTTGTGCAAGTATCCTAAAGCAGCACTACAAACCAAAAACCAGCTTGGTTTTTGGGGAAGCTGAAGAGATGGTGATGAGTGAAATAAGACAAAGTTCTCCTGAATTCTTCTGGTTTTGTACTTGATAACTGTTTTGGCAGAGCAGTTAAAGAAGAAATGTCTCACATAAGTTGTTTTACTCCAGGGGCAGAAAGTGCATGCTGCTCTGTTTTGTGTTTCCTAGTGTAATGGCTAAAGTGGAAAATTTTTAGTGAGAAGACTGTGCTGCTTTCTGCAATCACTTTCTATTTGCAAAAAACCCGCCTTGCCTTTTCACCTGAAAGCTCTTGTGTGTTTGCAGTATCAACCCTGTGAAAACACTGCTGGCTGTGGATGGGCCTTATTGATATAAACAGGCAACTGGAGCTCCTGAAAATATAAAATTAAATGGTTACACCAGGGAAGTAGTTCCCTTAATCTCAAGATCCCCTCCTAAGATCAGCAAAAATTACTTCCTGCCTGGAAGCAGTGTTTTGGCTTAACTGTGTTTGTCTAGTTGGGATAAAGAAATGCTGAAACAAATGGATGACTGGCATGATCGTACTTTGGTCAGCCAGCATGCATTTGTATTGAATCATTGAAAATCATTTTGGTTTCTCTTTGTGTACCTTGAAAGCGTGTGCAACAGGGAAAATGCAGGTAAAGCAAATCCTTCAAAACCTTGAACCCAGAACGGATTAAAAAAAAAAAAAAAAAAAAAGGGTAAACCAGCTACACTCGTTTCATGGGAAAAACACAGGTGCATGGTGGACATGAATGATTTGTGATTCAGAAATATGTAATGATGTTAGATGTTTAAGAGGATCAGATTTTGTTCTGTTTATATGCAGAGACTGAGCTATTCATATGTTTGGACGTTTAACACTGATGCCTTAGCGTGAAAAAATTATCTTGAAATAAATCTTTAGTCTAAACAGTGAAATTACTTTTTTAAAAACTTTGAACCTCTTGAAGGTCATCATCAAGTTGCCCACAAAAGGTCGAGGGAGAGTTAGTTTGCTGTCTTGCATGCTCCTTTAAAAATAATAAAAAAAGTGTTCTTTGGAAGAACTTGTGGTAAAGGGCAGATCAATTTTAAGGGATAAACAAACATCTGTGGCCCCTGCTGTCTTGTTTTCTATTACAAAGAATAATAATCATCTTTTGAGACTATGGGTTTTTCCAGTGTGGAGTTTTTATTTTTATTGTATGCTCACTTCCAAAAACTTGGCAGCTTTTTTGCTTTGATTTGTAATCCCATGTAATTATAATTAGCTTGTTTTCTTGGGGTCAGGATTCCTCCTTAGTTTGTGTTTTGGGTTTGTTTGGGGGTTTTCTCAGTCCATGTTCTGTCTTTTTTTTAATCCAAATGAAGACAGAGGAAAAATTCGGACAGAACAACAGCGTAGCTTGATTTGGACTTCCTTTCTTACCAGCCCCCAGGAGCTCTGATGCTGTGGGAGCACTTCTTGTAACTGCTGACTCCTGTTACATGCATCTCGCTGTCCTTTGTGAGAAAGGGCTGCTTCGGGCAAATTCAAGAGACTGGATGTTCAGATCTTCCTTAACTCCCCTCAAAAATACATTTGTTTCTGTAATGTATTATGCAATGTTCTCATCTTTCTAAATAGAGTTTTATTAAATCTCAGTCTAATATACGCTCATCTGTGTAGTAGCCAGGGGTTATATTGAAATATCATAAAGAGAGCCAAAAGTATATTAATAAAAAATGTACTTTTGTTTGGCCAGTAAATCTTCTTGTACTTGTCTTCAGCGGTCTGAACTAATAGCTGTTGGATGCTCCATCATTGCTTTGTCTTCAGAAACAATGAAACTATTCCAGTTACTTAGCACAAAGCATATTTGATATACATGCACGAGACATCACTGTCCGTCCCCCCACCATCACCCTGCCTTCTTTGGGAATGGGATAGCTATCCTTAAACTGCGTTAAGTTCCATTGTCTCCATAGCCTCTCTCCTAGTGGCACCTTTCTTCAGATGCTGTATCTCTGTCCAGGCATTCTCTCCTCTCGCTTGCCCGATGCCCATTTTCTCCCGGCCTGTGTCGTGCTTGGGATTGAGGGAGTGGAGGTCTTGCTGTTTGCAGCCCTGCTCAGTGCTTTGTTTAGCCCCACTTGTCTTTGAGTCTTTGCTGGAGCCAGGGGTGGCCTTGCACCTTCCTTGAAGACTGACATTTCTGTGTTAGATGCTTCCATTATCCTGACCTCTTTGACTGAGTCACTGGGAACGGTGCTTTTTATAGTGCTGCCAGTCATTAGAACTGGAAATGGTAATAAAGGATGTAGTGCTTATTATTTAATACTGCTGAAATACATACAGTGAAGAGGTCAGATGCATAATTTAACCACAGGGATTCCAGTGGCCATGTTAAATCACCCTTCTGAGCTAATGTCCTGACTTGGCACATAAATCTTGGACTTTAGCTTCATTTCTACATGAATTTCTTCCTTTAGCGTTTGCAAGGCTTTCTCACTGCTACATGATTCTTCAAAGATTTCATCTACTCTTTATCACAACATCACCATACTGCTATAAACAGAGTGCACTGTCCAAAGGAAGGATGCTGAGAAGTACTCTTTTTGCTATGGAGAAACCTGAGATCTCATTTTACCAATTTGCACAGCGATGCTTCAGGTGAATTATTAACACTAACACAGTGAGCAACATAATGACAACTAAACATGACAACTGAATGACAATGACAACTAAACATGAAGCTTAGCAGGAAGTTGGAGTGCGTGCTCAGCAGGGACTTTTCCAACTCTCTCAATAATCTTTAGTGCCTGCATCTTTGGACCATCTGCAAAGCCAGCTGTCATCTTGGGATAACACTTTCACTGAAGCTCTTAGTTACAGAATTCATGGTGGTTGGTTTTTTCCCCTCTGTTACTAGGATGGCCTGTCCTTTCTGATTGCATTAAGTGAGGCTATTTGTTGTTCTGTATGCTAATTTGTATAATGGATACCAAAAGCTGATGATGGGCAAGGACTGAGGCTTGATTAAATTGCAGAGGTTGATGGCACAGCATCCCTCTGTGTGCACCCGCAACATTCCAGATCATTCCACCTCTTGGGGTTGGCATAGAGGGAAGTGATTAGTTGAAGGCTGTGTTTTAATCACTCGGAGCAATTATGTAATAATATTTCATGTCTAGTCACAAGGGAATTCCTGTTGTGGCTGCTTTTATGCTCCAGATGCCTTGTTTTCCTGCAGTGCTGTTCTCTTGGCTCTCAACTTCCCACTTGATTTGGGTTGAGTCATCTTCTTTCCAAAGTAACATGGCAATCATTTTACCTATTTGCCACTGATTTTATCATTCTAATACCAGTTTGGCTGAGCCTCTAGCAAATTGTCCCTGCCAAAAAAGCGAAGCTTGAGCCAGGAGAGCCGAGTGGTCCAGGAGCAGTTCTGTCTTGGTGTGCACTTGGAGTGCTCTTTGCTCCTGCTAAGGGAGATGTCTGTGCCATATGAGTCTTTCTTTTCCTTGCTTTTATTGCAGTTCTGGCACTTTTCTGGGCACACCTTCAGCTGAATCACCTTCTCAACCTGGTAGAAAACTTCCTGTTTAAATACATTTTTTATTAATTTTTTTTCTGGGTGTTCTGCTGAGTTAATGAAGTGAAATTGCTCTGTGCAGTAACATGTACCCTAGTCTGTGATCTTGTCTTGTGGGATTATTGCGGGTATCTGCAAGTAGCCAGAAATGCCACTGCAAACAAATTTCTTTGAGATAATAGTGATGATACATTTGTCACAGCTTGTGGAGTGATATTTCTTGGGGTAGAGTGTAGGGGTGCATTTCAAATGGACTTTCAGAGCATAGTTGTTAATTACTTTGAAGGGATCACTCTGAGGTCCTTCCCAAAATAAGAACTATGCTACCCTTATCTCCTCCCATTTCTGCCCATTTGTAGTCTCATTTGTTTCTGCATATTCTCCAGTTAGCTGGTAACTTCAAAGAGACTTCAGAAGTGCTGATGCTTCTCTTTTTTTTTTTTTCGCCTTCAACTGACAGGATTTGTCTTGTCAGTGTTAGTTCCTGGCTGACCAGCTTCTAACTAGTCCCAAATCAGTAAAAACCTTGGGTTATTGTACCCACTGTGCCAGTTGGGTCAGAAGTGTCAAGATTGAAGCTGTGCCCTTGCTTCCACTGGACAGATTGAAGGGGGTGTGGGGACCTGCAAGGCATATACTTGCAATGGGCAGAAAGTATTCTAAATTTCTGTGAAATTACTCTCTCAGCTCCTGATGGGTGCTGAAGGGGTCAACAAGTCCCTGAGGTCAGAGGTATCCAGAAATACTGGCAGACCAGAGCAAACTTCTACTACTATTTTGTTTTTTCATGTCATCTTCTGCTATGGGAAAGATCCCAAACCTTTTTTTTTTCATCTTCCCTCTGCAAGTTAGCTGCTCTGACCCCTTATAGACTTGAGAAATCTTGCTGTTAAAGATAAAGCAAGGGGGACCTGCTGGCTTGTCCTGCTGCAGCTGTCATGGGGCCTGTTCATACACACTGAGTGTGGTGGAGTCTCACGATTACCAGGGCACTAGTGAACAACACCCTGAAACAATGGGGTGAGTTTCTGGCTAAGTGGCATGAAGGAAGGGGATGGTTGTTTCGGGAACAGTACCTGCAATTTCCCGGTGGTGAAGAACTGTCCTCTGCCTGAGAACAGGAAATAACCGGATGTTTGAGATAACCAAGTATGATATCACCACACCACTTGTTTAGTGAGCTTAGATACTGGTTTTATTTGTTTGGAGGTGTTATGTACTGG
Source organism: Pseudotriccus pelzelni (assembly GCA_035584735.1). Taxonomy (NCBI): domain Eukaryota; kingdom Metazoa; phylum Chordata; class Aves; order Passeriformes; family Tyrannidae; genus Pseudotriccus; species Pseudotriccus pelzelni. The sequence continues at coordinate 66,459,201 of JAWMRA010000078.1, forward strand.
CCAAAAATTCTTGAAGCAGTTGGTCTAGAAAACAGACTGGATTAAGACCAATACTAACATCGGAACTCATTCAGTCTTAGGTTGTCTGTCTGGTAAGGATTCTTTTTACTAAAGGAGAAGTACATAGAATTCTTGTTTATTATCACCTTTAAGATAAAGCATCTCAGTTACAGGAATATGATTTCAGCCTACTGTAAATAGTTTGTAGCACTGGCAGAACTAACAATGATCATCCGCAAAGGTAATTCCATATTGAAATCTCTTAAAGACATTCTCAGCTTTCCAAGACTTGCTACTGAGCCTTTCATATGCCTGATTTTGTGTGTGTTAAACAATTGCCTTTTATTTTTTCTCCCTCCTAGATGGATGTGATATTTCAAGTGGTTGGGGGTTTGTTTGGTTTTGCTTCCACTTCCTAATACATCCTGTATTTCAGTCATTTTATTTAAATACCGACTCTGCCCCTGTTGTGACAGAAGTTGCAGGCTACAGTGAATATTTCCCAGCTGTTCAGGCAGTCTAAACCCAAATTTCTAAAACGCACTAACAGTTTTACCACTTCTCACCCTGGCTACACCAGTGTAATTATAAAAGGTGACCTCATGGGTTTTTTTAAGTGTTTGTCAAAGAGGAGGAACTGGCATTTAGGAAAGCATGTAATTTGGAGACAGTTCTGATGGTAATGTTGAGATGAAGATTATAGGACAGTCAGACATGAATGGGCTCATTTTTTAATGAAACAACATCTGGAATAGCATGAGATTTATGGCTTGCTTGAACTTAAAAACTTCTGGCCACACTAATGGTGAAAAGTCTTAAAGCTTTCCAAATAAATTCTAGAGAGCTGCTAAATTTAGAAAATGCTGAAAGAGATAGAGTGCTTTTGTATACCTCGTCTTTTGTTTTGCCTGTCAGCCTTTTTGCTCCTGCCTAAGTTCCCCTCCACACTACCTGGCATCCCTGCTCAGGACAGCTGCTCTCCCTCCCTCCCTTTCATACTCCTTCCTCCTCCCGCTCTTCTGCAACACAGCCAGGCTGGCGCTGGCTTACCCACAAGTAACTGTGGAATTAATTAGGCTGAGATCTCGCTACAGAACAAAGGACTGGGGTTTACTGCAGATAATATGTGGAAGATCAGAGTAACCTGTCACAGAATATGCTGCAGCTTTGCAGCAGTGCTGGGTGTTTAGTTGTGGCACTGGATTCCCTCAAAGCCGCTTCTCTTGGGTTTCGGTCATTTCACTCAAATGTGTGCCTAGCTCTCATAATGTCGTTTTTTTTTTTTTCCTTTTTTTTTCTTTTGACAGCAGGTGATTTTGTGTGCGTTCTGAACTCCCTTTTAAAGGCAAGGAGGAAGGAGGGAGAAAGGAGTTTCAGCGCCCTTTCAAGCCCTGTCATCAGGGTGTGTTGCAGAGGTCTCCAGGCAAACCCCATGTCAGTGTCTGATAACCACTCAGCACTGTACTAGAGCTGCACCGGTTTGTGGCCAATGTGGGTGCTGGGGAGCCTGCCCTCCCCACCAGCCTGTAAAACCTGGCAGACAGCAGTGATTAATGTGTATGCTGAGTAGTTCCCACCGATCTGTGTTTTACCTGCGGGAAACACACGATAGGTCTGTGCCTATTTCCACCTGGTGGGAGGTGGATCAGTGCTGTGTTTGGTGCGACTGGTGCATTCGAGGGGGTGGGGAGGGAACTCCTGCCTATCCTGTGAGCTGATGAGGCGAGGGTAAATGTGTTCTGGGGGTGATGTGCTGTGTAGGAAAATTCGATGTGTAGTACAAGGCACTGTTACTTTTTTTTTTTCCCTTATAGTCTGGGAGAGCCTCAATTGCCAGTTGTTATACTGACACGCAAGAACAAAAGATTAGATAACTTAATGTATCCTGATACTCATTTCTGGGATGCCTATCTAGGTCCACAAGGATCAGGAATGCTACTTGAGAGATGCAGGGAAGTGGTGTGTTCTCCTTCTCCAGCAGCATGTGATTTATAGTTACCCTTGTGCGTGGTTTTCAGAGCAGGGTGGTCTGATTCCCTAGAAGAGGTTCTTTGCATCCAGTACTTTTGGCCCACTTACTGTCTCCCTGCTACTCCGAAGCGCTCTGGAGCTGCCTGATCCCCCCCAGCCTCTAGGCCAAAGTCCTCAAACATTTAGGCAGTGTTGCAATGTTCACCCACAAATATTATTAAGGATAGGGACTGTAAATTAAACTGTAAGACCTTTTCCCTGCTATGTCCTCCAGTGCTGTGTAAAACATGGTCTGCCTGAACAATACAAGCCTGACAGACCAGTTTCATATTCTGATTTGTAAAACAAGTGGGATATTTTTTTTCTTTCTTCCTTACCCTTAATATTTATTTAGGTCTGAATTAATGCCAGACCCTGGGGGGTTTTTACCCCTCTGCCTCTCCTTTTCTTCTTGCCTGAGTTGCAGTAACTGTAGTCCGCAAACGGTGAGAGGGCAGGGTCATGGCAGCAATAATTGCATGTCAAAGTTAAGGTGTCTGATATTTTTATCTACAGTAGCAAGTATTTCTCACGAGGAATTACTTTCTCCTCTTGTCTACTCCTTCACCCTTCTCCATTTCAGCATTTTATGCCATGCTTGACATTTTCATCTTTTTCCCCCTGGTTTTAAAAAGACCCAACAAGATAGCAAGCTGGCTTTTGCCATATCAGCCCTCTCAAGGTGGCAGGCTACAGCATGTTTTGAGCATGGGTGTTTCAGTAGCCTGAAAAATACCAGTTCACAAAGTGTTAACCTGTTTTTGATACAGATGATAACAAATGTTAATATTTAACTGCACTGTTGGGGTTTTCTTAGATGTGGCTTCTATTTACAGTGCTTAGACCCGTTCTAAATACAAATTTGAGAGCTATTTTAGTTTATTTGCTAAGCCAGTCCCAGCAACACATACATTGTTCAGAGTAAAGGTGGTGGTCAGCTGAAAACTGAGAAATGGCACCCAAACACCATTTTTCAGTGTGTGTCTCAGTCCTAGGGATGGGTGTGGTTGCTCATGGTTTTCCTGCAGCCAGAGAGAGATGAACAGCTAGAAGGTCTTATAGCAAAGACTAGGTTTTAGATTAAAGTCAATTTTGTGACAATGTCTCCTAATCATGTTAGAATGGTGTAGAAAAGATACTTAATTGCAGCACAGAGATGTAAAAGAGATACTGACATATCCTGATGCTGCTCTCTGGAAAATTATGAATATACTGTTATGAATACAGTATTCAGGAAAGCTGCAAGCAAGATCTTGTATCTCCCAACCCTTTGACGTTAGATGATATTATGAAGTTGGGATAAGCGAAGCAGATCACATCAGCTGAGAAACAAGTTAGTTGACTAAACTGTGGAGAGCAAAGGCTGGAAAAGATCTAAATGTCTCAGAATAAAGGGAACTCCTACTGAAAATAAAAGAAGTAGTGATGGAGAAGTGGGTGGTACCTGGATGCTACTGAAGTTGATTTAATCATGTTAAGTATTCAGAAGAATGTCATATGATTAACAAATCATATTTTAATTGTTAGCGTATTAGCAATGATTATTTACTTAGCAAACTTCCTTCTTCCCTCTCCCAGTGGGGAAAAGAAAGAGATCTGTGATGAGAGCAAGGTTGGAAGAGAAGAGCTAATTGCCTGTGATTAAAGTGTGAAGTTGAAGGAAGAATGAAACTTTTCCAGTTTTGCAGTGTTTCAGATGGTATCTCATTATCATGGGATTTTGCTGATGTGCTCGATGGATAGCTTGGAGAGTCTTTTTTGCTTATGGCATAAAGTAAGCAATAATTTAGTGCAGAACGTTAAATCTTTTCCAAGTTAGTTTGCTGGCTCTGAAATTAAGTTGATTTGTGTGCTTTTGCATATTTGAAGTGTTGGACTTGTTTTGTTACTGCAGTGTTTTTTGAGCCATCTCATCACACTGGAAAGATGGCTCTTAAAAGTGAGCCATGACTGAAAGGCATTAGAAAGGCCTTTCTACTGCTTTGGGGCAAATGGAGCCACGCACATGCTGCATGTCCTTGTGGGGCATAGTGGGGACAGCCTGCTTACCCTGAGGTAATTATTATAAGAGGCAATGTGTCTCTGCCTCTCCAGTTGCAAGCAGCTTGATGCAACGTGTGTCTTAGGTATCCCATTATCATGACAGAGTAGAAGCTTGTAAACCAGGAGGAAGTGCCATGTCCTGTATCAGTGTTAATGCAGTGATGTGTGGCACTGAGCCTGCGTGCTTTATTTTTAAAGGTGAACTATCAGACTTAAGAAATGTGCACTTAAAAAGCTAATGCAGAAATTTCACAACTGTCATGCATATCAGAAAATGCAGTTTTGAAGGATGTATTTCAGCAACTTAAACTACGTTAAACTTAAGAAACCATTAAGTAAACTTGTGAAGTCCATGGTTATGCAGTCCTGCACTATTTTGTAGGGTTGGAAACTGTTTTTATAGCTTAATGAAACTGCTTTCATACTATGCTGCACAATCTAATTATATCCTTCTTGGAAGACAGCTAAGCATGTGTCCTCTGGCTCACATGCCCTCCCCTCTTTTTCTTTCCCCACTCCTTTGCCTCCCCATGTCCCAAAAAAGTTTGTGGTAGTAGTCAAAAGTAGTTTCTTTGCATTACTTTTCAAATGGTGTGTTGCCCAGGTGGTTGGTCATGTCTACAGTTAAAGCAACCTGACAATTTCTGTGACCTTGTGTTCATTGTTCACAAGTGATTTTTCTGGGCCGCAGCTTTACTTGCCAGGTGTCTGTCATGGTCAGAAATGGATTACTGGTTTCCAAGAATGAAAAGTGCAGAAAATGTTGTTTCCAGTGCAAGAAAAACAGATTGGATAAGAAGCTGAGCAAAACAAACCCTTGCATCTGTTGAGTTAGTAAGCTCCCTAGTGTATGAGAATAGGGACCCCAGATTTGTTGGGAATGGGAAAAAGGCAGATGTTGAGCTAAAGGTGATACTGTGGTACCAATAATATCTCTGTTGACAGCAAAAGTTCTTGCAAATGTGGATGGTTATAAACCTCTCAAAATAGCAATGTGTACTTGCTCAGTAAAAATTTGTTTTTCAAGTATTTATCTTTAAGGTTCTAAGCACTTAGGCACTGGTCAAAGCTTTTCAGCAAAAGCATCCACTTGTGATAAAGCTGAATAGCGTTAGATACACTTGGCTCTTGGAGGTCTAGCATCACACAGAGAGGAAGGAGCTTGAAAGTCAGGTGTTGACTGTGTGTTGGGTTGAGGCATTCAAGCGTAGGTGGTGTAGGCTTATTTGAGTGGCTGTTCAAAGAAAACAAACAACAAAACCTCTCAATAGCTGGTTTGTTGTTTTTCTTATGTGTTGTTTTTAATGACTCTCCTGGTTTCCAGTCCACTTGTGTCTGATTAAAAACATAAGGAAAGAAGTAGTTTGGGGATGTTTGGTTCTGAACGTGACTAGTAAAAGAAAGAGAAAATCATCAAGTTTTAGACCTTCTTCTCAAGTGTTCTGGGACTATTTCTTTTAGCTTTTTACTCTACTTAATGTCCTCATTTTGAAATGTGACCTTCTTGATACTTCCACTTAGCTAATTGTACTGGTGGTCAAAAAAAGCCGCGTGTTCTCAAGAACATTTTATTGACACTTAAAATACAGATCAGGGAGTGCTTTGCCCAGCTGTGATCTGAAAGAAGAGGCATCCTTACTCTGAACCCTGAAGGTTAAATAGTTTAAATACGCTGATGTTGCCGTGGCTGAGGAGGTACACAGATACCTGTGGCAGTAAAACCGCCCCAACTTTAGGTGTTGTAGTTGGGCTGGCACATGCCTCTGGGAAGCTTCTTCTGCAACCTCTCTAGTGTGGTTTTAGTGCACAGTTAATTTCTGTACAGTTGGGTATCACACCACTTTCTGGAATGCATGCACTTTCTTTAATGTTAAATTCTTTAACGTTGAATGCAGCCACAGTGTCATCTTTGGCCAGCAGTTGAGAAGGGGAGAAGAGAAATGTCCTCTAGTGATCTGGACGGAAATTTTGCTACAGTGGTCTCCTCTGACTGTAACTAGAAGTACTACTCAGATTGTTTAGTACTGGGAAAAGGCATTAGTGGTAGGTAGAAGTACTGACTTCTTTGCTTTTCCGTTTGTTTGGGGGTTTGCTTATAGTGCTTGATCTGCACAAATAAGTACCTAGAGACTCCTCTGCCTTTTTTTATGTATATTATATGAGAAGCATAACTTTATTTTTTTTTACTATTTTATTCTTTTTAAGACCAGCTTTGGTTCACATTGCCTTTTTTTTTTTTTTTAAAAAAAAAAGGTCTAAGAATCTGAAAGCATCATAAATTTTAAGTCTCACTAGGTAAGATATTTATATAGAAGATGGATTCTAGTGCTGTGCGGGGTTAATTGACAGGGTTTGGTTATAAAAAGATGGAGCAGGAAGGAGAGGAACAAAGAAACATGAGACCCAACACACCTGAGTGACAAATGACAGATTCTTACTTTCATTTGTTGGTCTTAAAATCATTATCTAATGTGCAGGCAAGCTGGTGGCTTTTCCCCAGGCAGGCTTTGAGACTGCAGTGGTAAGCTGTGGCATACATCAGCAGCAATCTGGGCATGAATCGTTGGAAACAGACTGTGAACCCACAGTGTGGGAAGAGTGTGTGTGTCCAGTTCCCCTCCCGTGGGCTTTTTGTGCCAGGCTCCGAGCAAGTGCTGTACCAGAGCATCTCTCCTGCTGTCTCATTGCTTTTTTTCAGGACAGAAGATTCTACCTTGCACTTTTTCATGTTATCAGGGTGAAGGTAGAAACCAAATCCTCAATAAGCATGTTACTGTGACCTTTTGACATTGGGTATTCAGTGCGCTTAGATGCCACAGCCAGCCTCTGAAGGACAAGGACTTCTGAGGCAGGAGCCCTTAATTGAGCTGGCTTGTGTTTGTAGTTACAAACTTTGCATTTGTGACTTTGTAACTTCATTGGAAATACTGACTCACTGCATGAAACCTGTCCGGATTTTCACCCCTTGTAAAGAGTTGGAGGATGGTTACTGTTTGGTTGCATTACCTTTTGCCAGGTGCCTTCCCAAGCAACCCGTACCTTAAATTGTCCTCCATCTTGGTTGTGAAGCATAGTGAGTCACAGCGTGGGTGGTGATTCACTGATACCCGTTAAACATTAGGATCCTGAAGGTGTGACTGCTTAAGCTTTGACTAAAAAAAAATGCTGTCACAACATGGAAAAAAACCACTTGCAATATACTGCACATCTGCATAGGTGGCAAATTCTCTATGGTGTACCTTTTCCACCACCATATTTCACATACAGTTGTTTGGGGGTTTTTTGGCATAACAATGCAGTCCTTTTTCTTTAGCAAGTCATTTATCTGATCTCTTGTATTAGGATGATGGATGGAGGACAGAAAGACAGGGGCACACAGAGAAATCCCGGGGAAGGTTCAGCAGCATCCTTCCTTCAGGCTTGGTGCTGTTAACTCCTGAGTGGGACACTAGGGAATTCAGCCAGAGCAGTTCTGGGATTTAATGGTCTCCTGCTTGTAACAGATTAAACTACCTCTTGCAAGAGGTGGTAGAGGATTACTGTCCAGTCTCCAGCCAAAACAATCTCCCAGTGCAGATTTACTTGGAGTGCCAGTGGAATTGTCATCAGCACTGCCCACCCCTTGTTTTGTTCTGCAGGGACGTGGAAACCTGTCACTCCTTTCTTTGTGGAGCAAACCTGAGTGTCATCTTTGTGGGATGAAACTACTGGCGCTTGGAGCAGGACCTGCCATGGCTCTGGGCACAGCCGCGCCGTGTGGGCACATGACAAATAAGCTCTGCTCTGCGGAGCCCAGGTGTATCTAAGGGGAGAGCCAGCACTGTTGCTGTACAATAGTTCCTGCTTTGTTTTTAGCTCTTCAAAGCTGAGGTTTATCCGTGGGGATGGGAAGGGCCAGCGCAGGTCTCCGGCAAAATTTCTGCGCTTTGAGCATGACGAAGCCTTACTGGTTTGCTCTGCTGCTGCGTTGAGATGGGTAGGGACGATATGCTAGCTATTAAATATGTATTTTGTCCTATTAATGTCATCTTTACCTGAGGCTGCTTTTGACTGCCGCATCCATTTTTCTTCTGTCCTCTCTCCTTTTTCTTGTCTCTCTTTGCAAGTTGAATGCCCTGGTGGCACCTACCACTGTCCTGCCAAATTTATTTTGGGTAACTGCTTCATGGTGACCTCTCTGTGGTTTGTAACAGCTGCCAGAGGAGAAACCGGGATATACTGGAACTCTTAGTACAGAGCGAGTAATTTGGGGTCATGGCAGATTCTCTGGAATTTTTTGTTAAAGCAACTGTTGATATATTTCACCGTTTCCTAATTTACAAGTTTGGAGGGTTTTGCAGAGGGAGAGGTTTCAGGAAGGTCAGGTGCTGCCTGGTCTGCTAGCACCCGCCTTACACTGCCCGTGTGGGCTCGGGGGATCAGCTCTGATTTCTGCTAGCCTGCAGAGAGAGTGCTTAACCGAGGGCAGGGAAGGGCCAGACGCAGGGTTTGCAAGGAAATAAGTGTTTTTATTGTCAGAGCAGCTGGGGCGTTGGACAATAGCCTTAAAAACAAACAAACAGAGGATGACTTGCAGATAAGTTATCGAGAGGAGTGGGTGTATTTTGGGCACCACTGAAGGACGAGCTGATAAATTGACTTTTCTTCTGCTTTTAAACTCCTACTTTGTGTGCCAGTGGGCTTTGACATCTGTTGTCCTGGCCTGAAATTTCACAATAGTCCTTCATGAGATTTTGGCTCTTCCAAACATAAGCCTTTACCTACATGTGATCTGGTACTGCACATTCTCTGCCACAGACTTGTGTGAGGGCTGGTTATCTTTGTCTAGCAACAGTAATATGTGAAAATGGAAAGGCACCAAGGTATCTTCTTTTTCTTTTTGCGCTTGGAGGACACTACTGTTCCTCTGACATCAATAAATTTAAAAATTAATTATTGAATTTTAAAATGTGTGCTTGTATAAATATGACTGTTTTTAATAAATTGAATTTGTTCTCTACAAAGAAAAATGATTTCTCAGTTTTAAGCAGCATATACACCTTCCTAATTGTGAAAATGAAGCTGGAGCATTTTAAAGCCTGCCTGGAGCTCAGATATATATCCTGAATTTTGCTTTGTTTTTAGCTTGTCTGGGCAGATATTTTTATTTCCTAGTTGGAGATTGGTTCTGGAGTTGCAAGTATTAGTAATTGCATTTCCTCCACTTGCCCCTGAAAAGTCAAGGTTTTTGGAGAGTAGTGCTCACTGCTTTGCTTAGCTGTTTGCTGCAAATAATTCATAGCTATTTGGTGGAAAACAATCCTTGCTCATGCTACTTGCTTATGGTTCCTTAGTGCCTTCAGTCTGTAGGGTGGAAGATTCCACATATATGTCCCAGCCTGTACAGATCAGTGCAGTGAAGAACTCAAAATTCATTTAACTTATACCGAAAGCCTGATCCTGAAAGCTGGTATGTTTCTTTCGGCCACAAAATTGCTATACCTCTTGGTGACATGGTATATTGTAGTGAGGACATCTCTGATGTTGAACCGGAGGGCTGAGTCTTGCCTTATTTGTGGAAGGGCTGTGCGTCATGGAAATGTTCAGTGCACCTAATTGAACTGTTTTGAGGGAAGCTCTTTTTGAAGTTGCATCTAACTTTTAAAAATAAATTGCATACTTCTACTTTGTGTTTTTGCCTATGAAACTTCAGTTACTGGTGTAAGGAGGGCTGCTACTATTACATTACGCACAAACAGCCATTTATTCTGCAAAGTTTCAAAGATATTCTGGAGTATCTGACTCTTCAAAGTTAGCTGTACTTATTTGTCATGAAATGTGTATGGCTCCCATTACCATCAATATTTGAACGCCTCACAAACCACGAACAAACGTATCTTCTTACAGTTATTCAAGGGTATAATAGTAAGTATCCACACTTTACACATAAGGGAGATTAAGTTACATCTCTGAGGGCAATAAAGTTGTTAGGCTAAAGCCAAAAATGCAGTCTGGTTCTTCTGGTTTCCTCTGCCTAGAAGGAAAATGTCTTGGAGTTTAAGGAAGCCTCACTAGAAACCTTGTTGTTCCTATCTTTCTCATGGGAATGAGACAGTACCCTAATGACAAGTTGCCTGAAATGGTTCATTTCCCCTTCCTTTGGACAGAAATGTTAATTTTAGTTTTAGGCATAGCTTTATTGTGGAGGTTCAGAACCTGTCTGGACTCTGAGCTATGAAATGTCACAAGAAGTTGCGTGGCTGTCCCGGGATCTCCAGCTGCTCTGTCTGGCTCTGTGCCAGGACTTGTCTTGACAAGCTGTGCCTTTATTTAGTCTTCATCCCCTTTCCACCACCTGGGGAAATCAAGATGCTTTTCTGAAAACAAAAGCATCTTGACACTGTGAGAGCCTGAAGCTAATGGCCATCAGGGGTCTGTGGCAGAGCAGCTGTTTTTCCCTTTGTTTCCAAGCAGCCCTCAGGATATCAGCTGGAGCACTTGCTCGTAAATTGTCAGGCTTACTGCTGGTGGGCTTCATGGGGCTCTGATAATGGGTGTCTGGGGCTGTGATGGTGAGATGCTGCAGCAGTACTGCCAGGGTCAGTTGGAGATATCCCCTCAGGCTAAACTCCTGTGACCTGGAGAGGGGGGAGACTTAAGTGTTGGATATTGTCATCTTACAATTAAGGGTCTGATAAAACTCACTGAAGTAAATGAGTCTTTAATTTGCTTCTTGAGGTCTTGGGTTTGACTTGAGAGGGAAAGGTTTCCTCTGCTGTTTCCTTGCACTTGTGCTAGGACTGACATTTGGAAGAAGCTCTGCACTGATATTACTATGTTAAAACACATCTGAGAAACTAATTTAATTCAGTTTATCTGTCTCTTTTTTTTTTTTTTTCTTTTCTTCCAGTGGGATCTTGTTTGTGATTCTGCCTGGAAAGTCCACATTGCTAAATTTTCCCTACTTGTAGGATTAATCTTCGGCCACTTGATAACAGGATGTATAGCTGACTGGTAAGTGAAAAATCTGTTAATGCAATGTAACTACAAATAAGTAACAGTATTAGATGTTGTTTTGATTGTCTTCTACTTTATATTCATGAAGAATCTTTGTGTAACGATTTCTCAGGTTCTGAAAGAACCATGATGGACAAACAGTTTGAAACTGTGTTAATTGTTTGAACCTGAGTAATTTATTTCAAGGTAAATAACACAGACTCTTCTCTATTTGGCTTAGCTATTTCCCACTGACACAACTTATTACAGCTGTAAAGCTAGTACAGAATTGAGTATTTTCTAATTATACGAGTGAAGCCTTTAGTTTAGGGTTTTCTTTTGCTTAGATAAGAAATAGGGCCAAAAGACATTGGAAGCGGCATTGATTTCACTGATTGCATGACTAATGTAATGTCAGCCTTGTGCTTACACAGTATCTTTTGGTGAGTTGAAGGCTGTCTTTTGCAAACCTTTCCTTTGTTCTTCTTTTAAAGTGCTTGTTAAGCAAACATTTTGATGTAGTGTTAAGGATTTGGTGACTAATGTCATGCTAGTATCGGGGTATTAAACTTAAAAGAGTAGATTGCAATTCCTTAAATTGCAATAGTTAAAGCATTATTGGGTACCCCAATTATGCTGAGGGTTCAGTTTTTTGGTTTTTTGGTTTTTTTTTTGTAAGAAATGGTCTTGCAGTGCAGAAGAGGGGAAAGAAAAATTAAAAAATTAAAGGGAAAGAAAAATACTCAAGTGATTTCAGTGGAAACTTGCAGCATCTGAAACAATAGCTCTATGATGCTGTCCCAGTCGTTTCAGTGGCTTCTAGCACAGTTGCCAATGTTGGTGCTTTAAAAGGCCCCAAGTTAACTCTTTTGCCATTCACTAAAACAGGAAAGGAAGAAGACTTGCCTATTAGGGAAATCTTTTAAGCCTCAGCAACTCACCAGTTAGTTGGGAGAGAAAGGCCCCCTGCAGCTGTGCAGTAATTTGGATCAAGCATTCCTAGTGAAATTGCATCTTAATTCTTGACTAGTCGCTGAAAGTTCTTGGGCAAGCAAGGAATCATGACTCTTCAGTGAAGTAGGGAACATGCATGAAATACAGTTGAATTTGATTAAAATACCACAGTAAAATGGGGCTCTAAAAACTCATAGGAAGTGTAGAGGGGAAATGAATGAGGGATCTTGCTTGGCTTTCCTAAAAAGGAATCAGTGTGGAGAAAGCAGACTTATTACCAAGTTAGGAAAGTGGTTCTATAATTGACAAATAAGCCACAAATAAGTGAACAACTTGTTGCCTAAGGCACTGGCACTGAGAGAGAATTGCAGTAAGCAAGTTTAATAGCTCTCTGCCACCAAAAGGAGCATCCCGTGCTTCCATCCATTTCTGTCCCTGGAGTGTACTTTGTGCTGCCACAAGCGTTTGTTGAACCCCTCTGCGAGCTGCTTAGCTGAGCTAATGCAGCATAAAATTACCCTGATATTAAAATACCCAGAAATGTCTAGTGAGTTTAGGAGAATCTGGCTTCCAGCTGTGGTGCAAAGGAGAAAAAGGGTAATTTGGTGGCTGGAGGGAACAGTGACCCTTTTGTGGATGACCAGGATGGACATAGTTTGCTGCCACCAAAGCTAGTCCTCATGTTCCTGTTTAGTGCCTCTTGCCAGCTGATGTACCTGACTCAGTAGGGCTTCTGTGCTGGATAGTCTTTTTGTCATTTAGCAGTAGCATTTCGGGGCTGGTAAAAGAAGACCTAAATGGAATTTACTTTGCTGTTTCATCACAACTTCAGTTTCTGCAAAGGTGGGGAGTTGTGTGGAAAGATGGAAACAAAGGGAATTGTACAGAGATGGTACCTGTAGAAAGAGGGAAAAAAAGTATGTCAGTCCCAAGCAAGAGCAGGGGAGATTAAACAGAGCAATGTATAAGAAGTGTTACAAAATTGCAAAATCTGTTTTCGTTTCACTTTTATACCGCTCTCCAGTTTAGAAGATGCTTTGGGTTTTTTATAGCATTAGGGGCTTTGCTTTTCCTTTTTGAAAGAAGCTTTTAAAGCTGTACAAGGCAAAGGCGTAGAGTGTATTAAGGCAATTTTCTAAGTAAACTGAGTGCTTTCTGTTTAAAATACAGTTGGTGTACACTCTGGGATAGCTCTGTGTGGAAAATCTATAGGAGATAAGTCTGTAAACATGCTCAGATGTGTGAATACCGTGTCCAGAGCCTGAATAAGTTACTTGTTCCAAAAGCAAAGTGCTACTGGCAGTTTTGCCAGCTCCAAACTGAGGTTTGTGTGGAAGGCTTGCTTCCAGAGCAGGTGGGCTTGGTGTTCATGTAGCATCAAGACAGTAGGTCTGTGCCTCTCACTGTCCTGTAGTGTACCTGCTCTGATGCTTTTTGGAGCCCTTGTGTCAGTTCAAGTCCCAAAACCGAGAGAGCATGCAAAGAATGTCAGGGGAAGAGCAATTTGATCAGCTGCAATAGAAAGGTACATGCGTAGGAGCATGGGAAGAACAGATCTTGTCCTCAGACCATTCACTCTTCCCCCATGGTGCAACTCTGACATTAGGAATATCTTTTTTATGTGTTTGCTTATCATACTGTGTGGGTTGCAGATTCTTCAAAAGCCTGGGGTTGCTTGTATCGCTAGTTATTTACCTGTGCAGGCAGCAGTTAGCATTTGAACTAGATAACAGCATGCAGTGTAGGCTGAGACTTCCGTGATACAGAATCTTTCTCTGGAACAGTTTGGATGGTAGCAGATAGCATCCTGGGGCTGTTTTACCAGCGAAATTGCGTATGATTTAATTTCTCACAAGCATTTCCATGTACTGTTAGATAATTCTGTCTGCATATAAAAGGCTTTTTTTATGCTCCAAGACACCATCCTGTCAAAACACTGCTGGATCACCAAATATATGGCTGATAGCTGCCCTGGAGCTTTGTTTTTTGAGAAGTGTGCTGCATGCCGTGGTGAAGAACACTAGTTTTGTGTTTGTGAGGAGATGCCTCCTACCAGAGGGCTTATCTGGCATCAGTTGGCTTTCACAGGCCCAGGAGGCCCTTCAATTTTTTGATTTTTCTTTACCAGCAACCATTCATTTGCATAACTGGTATAATGGTAGAAGAAATTCTGTGTCGTAATGATGGATAACCTCAAGTACAGAGGATGGGAGAAGGGGAAGAAGCAAACTGAATTATGCTAAACATGAGGTCTTTTTCAATCAACATCAGGGAATGGCAGGTCAGGCTTGTGATGAGAATTAAGTTCCTAATTCTGAGGGTTTGCATAATGCCTTTCATCTGCAAAACACTTCCACAAATACTATTTGGTATGAATTACAGCTTGGCAAAATGAAAACGGGGCTGCAAAATTCTGTGCAGATTGCTGATAATGCAAAGTTCATTGGCTTTTTTTTCTGTATTCAGTGTTTTATGTGAAGTACTTCCCCCACAAAACACAAGTGCTTTGTGTTCCTTAAATATAAAATCTGAAGCACGCACAGCAGTAACTTTCCTGGTGTCCAGCATGTCCCCAGTGCATTCCACATCACCAATCAAGTGGTGTTATGTTCCTACGCTCAGCTCAGCAGCAGCTGGGCTGGGCTTGTATGCTGATGGAGAGCAGCCTGCTCTGACCACACTGTCTTCAGTTTGCATGTTGGTTCTGTTTTAAAACTTCTTTTAAAAACTTTGAGTGGCTAATGCCAACAGTTTAAATCTTTGATGTGCCCCACAGGTGATGCTACAGGTGAAAATTGTAGTAAACCTGTTTTCATGCAAGGAGCCGTGACATCACTTTTTTAGGTGTGACTTTGAAAAAGCCTGAATGATGACTGGTGCAGTCTTCCAGTTCCCAAAAATGTAAAAAATTATAGCAGTGTCCCTATTTTATGGATCTTGTCCATTTTAAGTAATGCAGACCCCAAAGTTCTAATTGTGAATGCATATATATAGTGTATTTTGTGACTGCTGGTAACAATCTGCTGAAATAATTGCATAGAAATGCAACAGTACGTGAAGCTGGACTAAGTTGTGAGGTTTAAATGCTCTTTATTGTGCTGACATTCAACCTGATGGCTGGCTTGCAGCTGACAGACTGCTTTGAATGGGTCTGTGAAAGCTGCCTACGAAAAGCAAGTTCATGTATTCTTTGTGAAAATGGCATATGGAGCTGACTAAAAGGGATCCTCGGTTCCACTGGAAAACTTGTGGGAGTTGACAAGTTGAAAAAAAATTTGGAAACCTCCAAGTAATGATCCAATTCTTGCTTAAAAATAGCCATGTGCTCTGGTGCTTCGTATCATTCTCCTTGCACAGGAAGAGGGGGAGAAGGGGGAATTATAAACACGAAGCATATGAGTAAGAGATGTAAAAAATCTCATGTTCCTTGAACATAAAAGAGCTAAACTCTGGAGCGACTGCCCCCACATTCAGTGGCAGCATAATTCTTCCTCCTTGTCAGCACTGCAGCAACACATGCAATTAGAGGTTGCAGCTGCAAAGAAGGGCTGCAAGTCTTTGTGCCCGTGTTGCCTGAAATGATTTTTGGAGTGGCCTATTCCTCACCTTCCAGTCAGGCTGGTTTTGTAGGTCTCTGCAGCTGCTGTGGGAATAGAAAGTGGAGGGACTTGGAGCTCACAATTTTTCTGTGAGTGTAACTTTCAGCTCTCTGAGCCTCAGTGAAGTGGCATGAGCCCTGTTTTGTGCTCAGTCCATGTTAGGCTTGCCCTCAAAAATGAGACCAAGAAAAGCAGTTCTTTTGAGCCACCTGCTCTTCCAGATGAGGCTGAAAAGCACATGTCTGTTTGGAAGAGGAGGCCCCTGCAACTAATAATGTACTACACCATATAGCATATAATACCATATACACTCCTGTGCTACTATAGAAAGCTCTGAGAAGTTGCTTTTCATCTCCAAGGAACTTATTTATGGCTTTCTGGTAGTTCCTAGATGTTTCCTTGTTTATCTCTGGTGTTTTGAAAATGCTGGTTAAATCAAGTGGTAATACAAGTGCTGTCTCTGCTTAATCCCATTTGCAATGAACTTGTCAATGCAAAGCTGGCAGAGAAATCTGGGGTTTAGTAAGCAAAAAGAAAATCGAAAGACTGGAACAAGCATTAAAAATGGGTGGCAATGTTTCGAAGGGATTGTATGACTTGTTCCCTTCTTTGCCAGTTTTAGTGATCTTGCATCATGTCCATCCTGGCTTTTAACTGTTTCTCCATAATTCCTTATTTTTAGGGTTGGTCGACGGCCAGTACTGCTCTTCTCTGTCATATTCATTTTGATATTTGGACTGACTGTGGCACTCTCAGTGAATGTGACCATGTTCAGCACACTCAGGTTTTTCGAGGGATTTTGCCTGGCTGGAATAGTCCTCTCCCTGTATGCACTGCGTGAGTATACCTTCATCACCCATACAAATGTAACTTTATCCAAGACATGGTTTGCTGTTCTCTGGCTTCCCACATTTGTTCAAACAGGTCAAACCGGGATCATATGGACTGAAAACTTTAGCCTGAGTTTTGGTAGAGAGGTAGGGATTTTGCAGCTTTCTCTTTAGGTTGCTACGGAGCAGCCTGTGAAGCTGTCTCAGAGCCCATTTTAAAAGAGTTATAAAATGTTTTCAGTTTGACTGTTGTTATTTAAACCTCGAAGTTATCTGTGTCATAGCCATAATGTGTAAGGGGAGTAGATTTCACCTTGCAGTATTGAGCTCAGTAGGAGACTTGCCACTTTTGCTGTCTCTAGCAGTATGCACTCTGGCATGTTTTCAGAACTTTCTCTGTTATTTGGAGCAAGATATCCCGTGTCCCTGCCTCAGGATTGTAAAGTTACAGCAAAAATATGTGAGAAGTGCATGAAGTCCTTTTATCAACTTTTTGTTGTTGTTTCTGTCTGTATCACAAGGGGAAAAAAAAATTCTCTGAGAGAAACTTGAGGGAAAGTTTGTTAGAAACATTTTTATGCTCATACCTGGGGTGACTATTAAACTTGTAGCTAAAACATTTGAAAAGCCCTTTGGGAGGCCTTGCCTTTGGAGATTACATGCATGGAGAGGACAAGCATGCCATCAGCCTAATCTGTGCCCCTTGAATATATTCCAGAGATCATCTTCTGCTTCCTTGGCTATCTGTAATGAACAGGTAGTACCACACCAACTGAGGAAAACACAAAATTTCCTCCTCTTTATTATGGCTCTGTAGAAGTATTTTCTAATTATGTCCTGGAAGTTACTGTACAGAAAGTTGCTGTACAGATCTTCATAAATTTTTATTTACTTCCTATTGTAGATAGCATCTAACCCATCAAGATTTAGCACAGTATTGTTACTTTGTATGGAGTATTTTGTAGTATTAAGTTCACCAGGTTTTGTTTTGGTTTTGGTCTGCAGCAAGGGGAAAGGCCCTGATTGCAGGAGACAGGAGTTTGTTCTGTATTGCATTTCTTTCTTATACCTGATATGGTATCCAAGATACATTTTTTTCCTCCTTCTTCTTGCCTTTGCTCATGTTATCTCTAGTAAGAATTTTTCACCAAACCCCAAAACTACCACTGAAGACATTACAGTTGTTTTGGGAAGTAATTTAACCTGTGGTTTCCATGGGAGGGGGCTTCAGCCATTGCTAGGATAACATTCAGCTGGATAACAGGCTCGTTGGAATTTTTCACAGCCCAGTGCAACATGTTAGATTTTCTTGGTTGGTGGAGTTTTTTTCAACTTTTAAGAGAGTCATTGCAACTGAAGATTTTCATGGGGAAATGCCAACTAAATAAAAGTTTCGTTGTGGACCTTTTTATGATTGGAGTAAAGGAGTGTATGTGTTGCCTTAAACCAGACAATAGCTTGCCAGCCAAGGCTTTCTTTCAGAAAATGGCATATTCTGGTTACTTGGTGCTCTCCTTGGTCCAGGGTAATGATTCGAATATGATATTTTGTCCCCACTTCCCCTGTAATTCGGGTGTTTGCTATAACCACTTTTCTCTGGATAGAGAACACATAAATAGAGCTAGTAGGTGTTGGGAGAGATCTGTGTGAAATTAGCTGCAGGCTGAACATCAGCTCATTTCCGTGGAAGTGAGAAAATGTGAAAGATGCTGCACCTGCACCTCTGATAAGTCTTCTGTTGCAGGAGACAAGGGGAGTGCGTTTTTACTGTATTAAAAACTTTCATTTAAACAAAACAAAAAAAAAGGTTGTCACCTTGGTGGAGAGTAGTGGGAGAGAAGTAATCCCTGAAGTCATGAGAGTGGGAGTAATAGGGGGTTTTTGTATGGTGGTGGTTTTGGTTTTAGCCCTCGTAATCTATTAGGCTTCCTCTCAATCTAGATTTACTATCTTTTAATTTCTACTGGAGATCATAACATGCTGTTCCACTCCTGTGTGGAGTAATCTTATGACTCACCGCCCCTCTTCCCTTTCCCTTAATGGCCTTGATTTCTTCCCCTGGAGGTTTGTTGCCCCTGAATTCCCGGCTGGCTGCCCTGAACAGAACAATAGAAAGTGGGAAGTTTGATCTGCTAGTCGCGGTCATTAGCCAAAGTTTCCAAAGCTACTGTGCAGAAGCAAACTGTATAGGCTTGCATAGCCTGCAAAGGTAATTAGTGTGCCACTGGGATCCTTTTACACTGTGTTGAGCTTGCTAGTTGAGCTTGGATTTATGGCCTGCCTAAGGGAAATTGTAAATAACAGTTCTGGATGCTTTGGGAGTGGGAAGAGCACTAAAGCGCTGCCTTACTTAAAACACAGGGCTGACAAGGTTGAGTTGCCTTCACCGTTCAAACCACACTCCTCTTCATGGTCTAGCACTGTTTTCCTACCTGTCTGTCCTAAGGTGCTAAGTGAGCCCAGGAATGAGCCCTGCCTTCTGTGGAGGCACAGCACTGAGCCCGAGTTGCCTGTTCTCCTCTGCAGGCTTTCCTCAATGTTGGGATGAGCTCACTTCTTGTGGCCTCCAAGTACAGCTTCTTGCCTGGAGCTGATTGGGGCTTGTCTAAAGAAAGCACTTCTGGATGCTGATTTATTAAACTGAAAAGTTTTCCTGCAGCTGCTGCAGTTTTGTTGGAAAAGGTGTTTCGGGTGAAACTTCTAGTGAAGCTGCAGCAAGAGACAGGCTTTGTGCAATTGATCATGCTTGATGTGAAGGAGGGAGGCAGAGGAGCAATGAACCTGGGGCTTTTTCATCCTGGGGTGCTATGAGTCCTTCCATCATCTAGGAAAATGAAAGGCAGCAAATCCTTTTCCACTGAACAACCTCACACAGCTTTGAAAGGCTTTTGTTTCATGCTGATGTGGAACGTGAGGAGCTTCTGTCTTCCAGAAGTGATTTCCTGCCTAGTACCAATCTTCAGTGGGCTCCTGTGCCCCTCATCAGTTGGCACACATCTTGTGTGGTGAGGCACCAGCAAGGTCCCAAGGAAGGTTCTTCGCTCCTGGAGGATGAAGTGATTCCCAATGCAGCACACTGAGCAGTCATCTGATGCACAGAGCTGGAGCTGCCTGTTGTGTGGTATGCTGGTGAGGTCCCCTGCAATATT
The DNA here is from genome assembly GCA_035584735.1 of Pseudotriccus pelzelni. Lineage (NCBI taxonomy): Eukaryota > Metazoa > Chordata > Aves > Passeriformes > Tyrannidae > Pseudotriccus > Pseudotriccus pelzelni. Next base: position 66,478,761 of record JAWMRA010000078.1, read on the forward strand.
TGCTGAGCAGATTTCTGCAGAAATGGGCTACCCCTCGCTGGAGGAGTGTGCTGGGGCCAGCAGCAAAATCTCCTGGGGAGAGAAATGGTGAAGGGATGCTAAGGAGCAGTGGCCAGAAGGGTTGGAAGGAGATGTATGGCCTGCCCAGCAGTTAAATGTAGAAGAGAGTGTAGACTGAGGGGCTGGAGGGGACAGGTTAAGAAAAAGCAAAAGAAAAGCTATTTTTAATGAAGGTGCCTTTTGTTCCAGTATTTGTCACTACGTGCAGATCCAGAGAGGAAAGATGGGCATTCTCTATGTGCTAGCTCAGCACAGCTGGATGCACAGCACCATAACCTGCTGCTGAGCTGAAGAAGGAGAGTTTTGAGTTTAGCCATTGGGGTGGAAAGCCTTAAGCCAATCCTGAGAGGAGTTTTCCTTTGGACAGGCTGAGAGGGAGGGAAAGAGGTGAGGGAGCCCTAAGCAGGGGCACATGCCTGAGTAATGCCTCTGCTGGTGTCTGCTGGACTCCCGTAGCAGTTGAGTCATGCCACTCTTACTGCAAATAGCTCTGCTTACTGGTTGGAACTCGTGGGACAAAGTACACACTAGGCAAATGTGGAAGTCACAGGAGTAAGCAAATCTTGAGTGTGGGGAGGGTGTTGCTTCTGGATCACTTTAGTCTTACTGGGTCATTGCCTTGGCCTTGACGCAGGGCAGCCTTTTCCTGTATCCTTGTGGAGAAGGGGAGATACTGCAGCTGACTCAGCACAGATCCCTTCCTTAGGGCTTGCTGGCATGAGCTGATGCAAGAGGTCTCGTGGCTGAGGGCAGGAGTTCCCTCCCTCCCCATTCCATTCACTCCCTCTCCTCTCACATGCTGCTGTCCAAGTCAGGCCGGACCCAATGTCTTCCTGAGCCCTCTGCCAGGCAAGACACCCATCTTCCCTCTGGAGAAGACCAAATGTGCTATTGTCAGTGGTATGTGCCCTATGATTTTGTCCTTGCTTCCTTTGGGAGATCTGCTGGGCACAATGTCTCTTGTGCTGCTTAAGCCTGGAATATGGGCTCACACCGGGCAGGGCCATTAAATGAATGGGAAGCAAGAGTTTCCTTGCAGCTGTTCACATCCTGTGCTGTATCTGTCTCCTTGCCAGTGTCCCTGCTTTTGTCGCTTTCTGGAGTCAAAGCTAGGATGATGGTACTAATTAAACTATTTAAGGGGGAGGAGAGGAGAGGAAGAGATGTATTTTCCTGGCAAGTGCTAGTGACAGGTTTAAAGAGCCTTCTATTAAAGTGCTGTGTGCTATCACTAATGACTGTACCTGAGCTCAGGCAGCACAAGCCATGGTGTGGATTTGCACACAATTGCAGGCTGTTCAGTAGTTTCATGAGTGACTGAGCTACAGATTATGCTGCAAAATTAGAATGTCTAGACTTGAATGAACCAGTAAATAAGCTCTGGAAATAGCTTTGCTGGAAAGGAGACAACATCTCAGGTTGGAGCAAGGAAGCAGGGGTGTCCCTCAGATGCATAGTAGCAGAATGAGTGGGCATGTTGCTTCACTTTCACTGTTGGGAGAAAAAAAGATAGAAATGCTGTTGAAAATCATAGGTTGTGTTTCAAAAGCCTGGAGAAGCTTGGCAAAAGCTTTCAGGCTGGTTAAGATGTCCGGCTGTGATGTATCTTTCTCATTTATAGCTAGGTCAGTCTAACCTGTTACTCCTGTAAGTTACACAGGCAATGATCTGAGAGGCTCAATGTGGCTTCTTAAGACTTTTTTTTCCTAACATTTATCCTGGAAAGCTATAAGGGTGTGCTAGAAAGTTTGCTTCAGGCTGAAGAATGAGCAAATGCCACAATGGAGCATGGAAGCCTCTGGGTGTTGGGCTGTAGTGATGTGAGATTTGTAAAATAATTTTGCTTCCAGTCAGGTGTTAATATAAAGGATGAGATTTATATCTTTCTTTTTTCTTTCCCCCCCACCTCTCGCAGAAGCATATAGGCTCTGAGATCCTGAAGCATTCCAAGTTTACAATTGATTTTCTTCTCAGTTTTCCTCTCCTGACTTCAGTAGCAAGCATGGCCAAGGCAAGGCAGGTGAAGCACTGGAAACTGCAGGCTCTGAAGCTATTCTGTGTAATCTGAACTGGCTCAATAAATAACTCTGCAAAGTATTCCTAAATCAGAGGATGTGGAAAACATCTGACTCCTTTCCAGTGCACTGACATGTGAGTTAGCTCGGCAGTAATGTCAGTTCTCTCCACTGACAAGTCTGATAAGATCAAGGTTTTTAAGCCACCTACCTTCTGTTTATGTAACCAGCCTTCCCCTCTCTGAGTCACTTGACGCAGATCTGGTAGGAGTGATCACAGAGGGATCCACTAAATGAAAAATCTTAACTGGCTCACTTAAAGCGGCCATTAATTTTTTAAATGATACAGAACCACTTTGTTTAAAGAGCAGCCACATACTGTTCCAACACTGAGATGGGATGTGAGTTTCTGGAAGCAGTACTGCTACATTTTGGATAGCTTTGTGTGAGAACTGTTAAAAAAAATAAAATAGCATGCAGTAGGAGCTCTCCAGCTGCTCAAAAAAAGTGCTATGCATGCCTTTTATCAAATGCCTGGGGGCTCAATTTATGCAAGAGTGGAAAAGGTTATTGGAATTACAGCACTGTCCTTATAAGTATAAATCTTCCTTGCTCTACACTGCTTTCCTCACTACAATCAAATTACAACTCATAATCTGTTTGCCTCTTTCTCCTCAGTACTTCCTCTGAATTTCCTTCCCTTTTCTCATGGTCAGAATGGGCATAGGCTCTTCAAGGGACAGAGTGTCTGCCATTAGGGCGTGGACTCTCATCCTTACTTTAACCCTATGAACTATATTCTGGAGCAGAGGTGCCCTTGAAGCATTGTCCTGAATCCTGGAGAAACTGTTGCATTTGAGGCAGCCAATTTGAGGTTAATTTATACAAAGTCTTAAAGGAGAGTAAAAGGAATATCTTTCTAAAGCTCCTTGGAAAGTTAGATGTTTGATTAATAAAGGAATTGCAACAGAATCTAATTTTAATCAGTTTTTCCATTTTAGTTGCTGAAAATCATGTGCATTGTCAATGTGACAAAAAGCCCAAGGAAATAATTTTATTTGAGGTACTTTTTATATGACTGGTCAATTTGGAATGCAATTAAGATGGAACAGTGCAATTGTTACACTTGTGATGATGACAATCAGATGAGATTAGAGTACACTTGCAATTTCCCTAGTTTGGAACACAGCTTGCACTTTTATCATTTAAAGTGTCTGTCTTTTAATTGTTCCAGACCAGCTCCAGCACTTTGGGTATGCTCAGTATAACATATCTTACCCTCTGTCGTGCAAATACTTGAAACTGTATCTGTTCAGGATTGTAATTACATTTTTATGGATTTTTTTTTTTATTTCTTTTGGCTTTTTTTTTAATCTGAGCAATGTCAAGTAGAATCATAGGTCTGCTCATCCCTGTTGCATGGCTAAAAGCTCACTGCTTTTGGAAGGAAATGAAGAGAGGCTTTTCTCTTGCCCTTCTGAATTCCTTTTCATTGTCTCAGCTGCTTGTACAACCGATGACTTCAGACTATAAGGGAGTGTTTAAGATGGATAGTGAAATCCAGAAAGTTGCCTCACTTGCAACTCTTTGAAGAGCTGTTTGAAGCTAAAGTGGTGTTAGACCCTTACTGCAAGAGTAAACTGTAAAGTGTCTGTTCCCCCTGCTGCTTTTGGTTTGTTGTGGGTTTTTTTTTTCTTCTTGTACGACAGCTGCTAAATGGCTTTTCCTTGCTGTGTAGATCCAAGCTAGTGTTCAGCATTTTGGAGGCTTGCTGGTAGCAAAAGCTTCACATAACACGTGTGCATGCATCCGTGCAAGCCCTGTCCAAAGTGATGGATGCTGCTGTCAGGACGTGGGTGGTCTGTGTCTTGCAGTGCCCTTCAGCTGCTGGGCACCAGTTCAGGGCCCCTGCCAGCCTCCCTCCTGAGAGTGGGTCTCAGTAGTACTGCCAGGGAACCCTCTGGGCGGGAGGAGAGTGCTGCTCCACAGTTGTCAGGTCTGCCCCTTCTCACCAGCAGGTTAAAGCCTTTCCACTATGCCCTGCTCAATGCCTGAGCTCCAGCTACTCTGCGTATTTTGGCTTGGAAACTGTCATATACTTTGCAGTTGCATGGGTTTGATAGTGCATCACTGGTGTATGCCTCATATTGTTGTGGGTTTATTGTTAATCCCATACCTTTGTGATCTGAACGGTATTTTGTGGCTTTGTGTTTTTCCTCAGAGAAATTCAAGTGGTTTGGAGACAGTGATGTGACAGTCTGTAATTTGTGATTCTTTAAATTTTTTATTTTTCTCCTAGCAGGAAACTGAATTTGTTACAGAGAGCATCAGAGAGAAGTAGTTCATATAAAGCATATTGTGCTATGAATGTTGCCTTACTGATTTTTAGCTACCCTCTTCCTTGTCTGTGTCCCTGCATTTGGCAGAACTTGAAAACAGGATGGGATTGTGTTGGAAATGATATGGGCAACAACATTCTCGGGAGTTGCCCTTAAGACAGACAGCATAAAGTGCTGGATATTTTTTTCACCAGATGCTTCTTCCAGTGAGGGCACAGGCATAGGCACGTTTTTCTTATGTGCATGTGTCCACTTTCTGCTGCAAAAGGAAGCACACACAGGTTCATAAATCACTTAGGAATGAATAGTGCTTTACTTCCCTTTCCTGCCTATCCCTACAGGTTAGCTCATCAGGAAAGTGTAAGACAAGTTACGGCAACAGGATGTGCATAGAGGAAAAGCCACGGGCATTAGGAAGGTACATTTAGAAGTTATCTGTAGTGACTTTGAATATTCAAGTCCGGCAACAAATGTCAGCACACAAATTCACATAAATATTTATGTGTCTTTCAAGAGGAACTACAGTTTAACGAGGCTAGCCAAATTTCCATCCCCGGTCACGCAAACATGACTCCTATTTTCTCACTTACAAATAACATAACCCTGTGGGAATTTTACTAGTTCAAGTTAATTAAATTTTACTCAAAGCATGAAATGTGCAGGCAGTGCTCATTGCAGTAATTCTACAAGTGCATATTATTTAGTCAGATACAACAAAAAGTTCACTTTTGTTTTAATTTTTCGACGGTCTACAGAATTTAATCATACACGCTGTACCAGTGCTCGTATCACTTTTTTTTCTCTTTAAAAAAACCCACAAAACTGCTTTAAGTTGCACTGTGAATGAATCTGTTTGTAAGTCTGCTGAAATTTTGATAATGCTCTCTGTAACAAAAAATATGCTGAAATTACTGATGGACCTAGAAGTATAAGCTGTTTTTGTCTTTTGAGAACATCTGGTCCCTTCTTAAATGACTTGTTCATACACTTAGTAGTTTTTAGAGATAAGTTGAGACCTAAGTGCTTGCTAGTATCTTGGAAACTTGTTTATTCATGTTCTTTGAATTCTGGCTATGGTATGAATTGTGAGAGAAGAAGTCAGTTTACTGAAGTCTGATGAATGCTGTGCAAATCTCAATCGCTACTCCAGTTTTGCATATGTGAGCTGTGTGTCTGCTTTAGTACGTACATTCAGTAAGGAGTCTTTCAACTGTACGTAATCTTGAATTTAGGCTTGGTATCTTAGAGAAAAAGGGTGTTTGAAGAAGGTTCAGTGGCTTGGAAATATGTCCCTTGATGAAGAGAGACTGTGCTGAACTGTGACAGGAAGTACTTGCATCAGAAATTCTGGATATGTGTTCCTGTACTTCTCTGGCTGATTTCCCCAGCTCCTGGATGTCCCAGTATTCCTCTCTAACTGGCTTGTGTTTGGAGGAGTTCAGGACAGGCTAACAATCCTTGTGGCTTCGCCTCACAGCTTTCTGTCCTAGCCCCACGGCAAACCCTCTTGGACAGCTAACAGCTGTCTTGTAAAGTGAAGCCTCAGTCCTCTCCCATGCAGTCAGGCATTTAAGTGCAAATACATCTCCATCAGTGGCTTACCTCACATATTCAATATATTAGGTTAAGGACATACGCTTCATTCTGCTGTTGTTTATTCTCTGAGGGGAATAATCTCTCTGGCAGAAGCAGCAGTGGAGCACAGTGTTTGCGCGTGCCTCGGCTGGAGGAGGACTTGAGAAGTGCCTTGGTTCAGTGGAAGAGGGCAAGTTCTGCTGGAGTGCTGTACACCGTAATTGATGCTTTTGTTAAAAATGCAGAGGGCAAGACCTGTGTGCCCTGGTACTAAGACATAAGTAGGTTACTTCCAAACACTTGAGACTAATTCCCTAGAGAAACGAAGAGGGCGTTTTTTCTGTGCAACATTGAGTTCAATAGATATTTAAGCACCAGGGGTTGTTGTCCAAAATAAATAAATAAACAAATCTCTAGAGTTTTCTGCTTGATGTGAAACTGCTGTCCAGAAGGAACAAAGTGTTGGTCTGTCAGCCCTTCAGGGACCTTTGCCAGTTCCGCTGTTCCTACCTCTCAGATTTCGGTCCTGTCCTGGTAGGCACCATAGCTGTCTTTGGGATATAGAGCACTCAGTTTACAGAGTCAGAAAAAAGGAAAGTAACAAAAAACACACAGGAAGCAGAATCAATAATGTGGTGAGGCAAAAAGCAATATAAGGGAAGAATGTTTTTTATTATAGCAAGTAAAAATGGATAGAAGGCAGGAAGGAAAAGTAAGAGCAACCTAAAAAGGTTGTATAATGCTGGAAATAGCTTATGTGGTGAAATTGCAACCAGCGTTCCTAATAAAATCCCATTTTTGTTTCATTTATAGCTTTGACTTTAAAATGTTTGGGGTTTTTTTGTTGTTTGTTTGGGTGGTTTTTTTTGCTTAGAAGTTGACTGACTTGTTTTTCAATGCAGAAAGCCAAATCTGTATTTCTAGGAAGCTTGACGAAAATTAATTAAAGAGCTTTTGAATTATAGATCCATTAAAAATGAGTCTGCTTTGAAAGTTAAATAAATAAATAAAGCTGTCAGAGTTAGTCATCTGTTGGAAAAAATGGCTTCTCTTGTATCTGTACAACAGAGAAACCCAATTACTGCACTCCAGTGCTTTGGAACTTGGGCAGGAGAAGCTTTGATTATATCAACCTTGACCCTACCCACATGAGTCTTTTCAGATGTCACGTGTGAGTTTAGAATTGTGTATCAGCCTAAAGTGTTGCTCCACTCTGCTTATTTTATTTTTTTTTTAGTGTCTGTGCTAGGTCTGGAAGAAAATATGCAAAATTCCATCTGCGTCTTGTAAACCTTTAACCTGATGGATTTGACTTTTTAAGGAGATAAACTTCATCCTTTTTGGCCGAGTGTTGCATTTCAATAAAAAAGTATTTGTGCAGGTGCCTTTCCTCCTTTCCTGACCTTTTCTTTAATGCTGATCTTTTCCTGAGAGTATGTGTTTTGTGTGGGTCTAGGGTCAGTAACATATGCCAAACAGAGAAAAAGAATAGCCAATGCATGACCCAAAGAGGGAGAAGAAAGAAAATGGAATATACAGTATGTACCACAGCTGCCTCTTCTCTCATGCTGCTGATAGGAGACAATGTGAGAGTTACTCTTCTAAAATAAGAAATCTGCTCCTATCCAATGAAGAATAATAGCAGCAATTAAAGATTTCATGTCCTAGTTATTTTGGAAACAAAAAGATGGCCAGACAAAGCTGGCAGCATGTCATGCTAGCATGTATTAATGTGAATAGTACTGCTGTCTCAGTGCTGTCTTTTGCTGGGATCCTAGCTGAGATATTTTTTTAATGCCTGGTGGGACTTGCACTGGACATACTAGTGTTTTTTTCTGCCAGGACAGCTTTGGGTTTGATTTCTGTTTTGATTAGGAAACATGTATTTACCCATGGTCTCTGTCCCTCCACTGAGGCATGCATGTCCTGCTTGCCCAGTGCTACCTGGCTGCAGGCCAACAGCTGCAGTGTGGCTCTGCCCATGGCAGCACAGTCAGGTGAAATACCTCACAGGAATTGACTTCTGGAGAAATAACCCACCTGCCTGTCCAAGCAGGAGAGGGCCTTTTATTTACATGTCTGATCTTTTCTGCCCCCGATTGCTGGGAGTAGTCAGAATCTCAAAATGACAGTGCAGGAACTGGCTGGAGCTTTTGCCCTGCAGGGGAATCTCACAGCAGCTCAGGGACAGCCTAAACTGACCTGGCTCTCCTGTTCTGGGTATGCCCATCCTTCCCTGGCTGGTGCTCCCACCTACTGCTGACCCTGCAGTGATTCAAGGGTGTAAACGAACAGAAAACTGTTTATTGTTTCACTTGGTTTTAAGTCAGTTTTCCCCTGGTCTTTCTCTCCACAAAAGCTCACCTCCAGTTTGGATAAGGCAGACAAAGGAGGAAGGAAGGAGCGGGTGCCTCTGCAGCCAAGGAGAGACTGCATGGGCTGTGAAATAAACTTGCCTTGCCATAACGCCCTGCTGTAGAAGCAGTTTAAGAGCCCTTGTGGCTTGCTTGTAGTGCAGATGACTCAATTCTTACAAGCTTACTGCAGGAACCTTGGGTCAGGAAATTCTCTTGGTGTAAACAGATCAGGCTGTTAAAATTCGCCGTGAAGCTTGACTTTATTCAGTGCGGGTCATTCTTCAGTGTGGGATTTAAAACTTATTTCTTTCAGGCTTTTTAAAGATTAGATAGTGTTTAATTGCATCTTGGCAGAGACAGCAGGTCTAATATGTTTAGAAACATATGTCTTGGACAGGTTGACGCTTCCTCTCAGGATAGCTGTCTTTGAAGTAGTTACAGATGGAAATCCTTCCACCTCTTCCAGGCACTGACTAACTAGACTTCAAGAAGAGTGGATAAACTGGCAGCAGAGAAACACGATTCTTAAAAGTAATTTACAGAGGTCTGTATGGCTTTAACTTTACTTACTTAAGCTTTCAGAGTGAGAATACTGGCTTTGGATTTATTTAAAACTTCGAAAACTTAGCTGGAGAACCAAATATGATCAGGTCCTGATTATGAGATTTCCCCTTTTCTGGCTGACTTTTCTTAGCAACATCGAAATTAGTGAATAAACAGAACACTCCAGTCCACCAAAACCAACAAATAGTCTGTGATTCAGAGTAAAACAATTGTGATCATGAACTTGGCAGTGCTAACCTTGAGCAGCAGAAATATAGACCATCAGTCTGATGTTTCAGTATTGGAAAGACGCAATAGCTTTGAAAAGGTCATTTTCTCGCTGTCCCATCAGTTTTGCTCAGTAAATTTTACCCGTCAACGAGACTAAATTTTATTTTTTGCCTGTGGGATAAAAAAAGGTTAGGTCTTCAACTGAGGGGCACAGATGATGATGTTTGTGTCCAGGATAAAGATGCTGAAAGATGCTCTCTGCGCTGAATTGTCTGACCAGATCATATGACCTTGGTCTCAGAACATTTGCAAAGTCTTTGGGATTGTCACAATGTTTGTTTTGGGGGGGGCTTATTTGTTTGTTGGGGTGGGGGTAGTGGATTGTTGTCAATCTCTTTTGATTTTTTATTTATTTTTTCTTCTTGCTGAATTGATTTTTGATTGCTATTTAGGTGACTGCCTGAGAACTTCTGACTACAGCATATCCACTTCTGTTTTGAAATGCACTGTGTAAAATAGGAAATACAAAGGGAAATTTTTGGATTTATGTGTTGAGGCTTCAGCTCTGTCCTGTTTGTTTTGTTATAAATGATAGTAACTGAAAAGAGTGAGTTTTGCTTTCTCAACACTGGAACGGAATAGTGCTTATTCTTTGGAGAAGACATCTACGAGAAAGGTATGCAACAACACTTGCTATAATATATTAAGAGTATTCACTAGGATTTATGTGAGAACAAATTTTTCTTGATGATTCTGAATTGGAATACCGGTCTGCAAAACGTTACACTCAATTCTAATTTGAAATAAGATTTTAGTGACTTAAATTTAAGTTACTACTGCAAGAAGTCTAATTGCCAAAGCAAATAATCTTTGTCTTTTTTTTTTTTTTAGTACTGCATGACAGTTATACTTGTACAGCTTGTAATTGGTGTGAAACGATACTTTTGAAATGTAAACTTCGAGAAAATTTCAAGACGGGCATTCAGTGTAAAATGCATTAGGTTTAATTTCACTTAAAAACTAAGTGTAAAATTATTACATAATTGAGGAACCTAGACATACAAATTGTCAAAACTTCAATTTTCTGTTTGTTCTGCAAATTTGCGGGTCAGGACAGGAATAGGATATGGTTGGCAAAGCCATCTCACATTGTACCTGGAGAGGTTGGCAGCGACATGGATACCTATGAAAGTGTCTGATCCTGCCCCAACACAGGTACATGTTGAGAGGGGTGCTGTCAGTGTGGTGTGGATCTAGGGGACAGCAGAACTGCTGCCTGTGTGTCCACTAGCACGGTCCTCAGAGTACTAGTGTTTCCCTGGAGGTCTCCAAGGAAAAGTCTTGCCGCATGGGGACTGTGCTGCAACTGCGATCCCAGTAAAAGGCTGATGTTCAGTAATTATTGGATACAGTGTTCCTGTTACTGTGGTCGCCATGTGGGGGAACTGGATTTGCACACTTGTAACTGCACCCTAACTCCCCAGGTGAACCCTAGGGGAATCTCTCATCAGCTTCTGGTGTCAGGAAGAGCAATCCTGCTCACCCACATCCCTCTGGGTAGCTGCTTTCTCTCTGCTGGCTTTGACACTTGCTGTGTTCAGCAACTTAATCCAGCCAGCAAATAAACAAAACCTCACTTTGCTGAGCCGATTTTTCTGCTCTTTTGTTTAAATGTCCAATTAGGGAGCAAACAGATGCAAATGTCAGAGGTAAATGTCAGGGGAGGTGAGAATGCAGGAAGGTGGACTTTTGTGATGGGGTGACAAACTGCATCCTGACCAGCACTATCTCTTGAAACTAAATCTAAAAATAGAGCAAAGGTGTGGTGACACATTACAGCTCTCAAAACACTGCCAGTGTCAGAATTTTCTGCCACATGTTGCTACCTCCTGAATTTTGCCAATTTAACTGGTCTTGTAATTGCACTCAAAATCAGCTGTGCAAGGTGATGTGGCTTAAACAAAAGAAATAAAAAGTACCACTTGAAATATTACACTGTCAGTTCCTCTGCTCTTTTTTATAAGAGATCCACCTTAGGATTACTGTGTTCTTGCAACAGCAGTGGAAATGGTGCAGATAAGAGAACCATAACCAGTAGCGTGCTCTTTCCTTCTCATACCACAGTGCCTGTGTGCCTTCAGGATGAACTCTATGTAGATGAGTTTCCTGGGTACTTCAGAGTACACTTCAGATGGAGCAAAATCAAAAGGGAAAAAAAATAAAAGCATCATTCAGAGTGACGAAAACTGAATTCTTGAAGCATAAAATTTTCTAATGGAATGACATAACCTTGGTCTGACATGGCTACAGCCTTTGCACCCCACTAAAGGAAGTTAAAAAAAGATGGGTGAGGAGTAGTGTGTGTATGGGTTCCAGCTGAGCTGGCCACGCTCCCATGGAAGGGTTAGGGAAGGGAAGAGACTCTTTCACTCAACTATTTTTAATGGCAAGTCATGGTCCTCTTACATTTGCAATTCTGAAATATTAGCAGCAGACTGATGAAGCACTAAATGGAAAGTATGGCATATGGGGGGATGTGTCTTAGAGGAGGGAAGGATTGCCTAAAAAATAAGTGCATACATACATTTCTTCTTATAAAGCTATACTGTGAGATAGAACTTTCTACAGAAAATGTTTTACTTCTCTGTCATCTCCCTGTGCTGGAGAAACTCTGAATGCTTTGTTTTGTGTCAAGTTTAATATCTGTGGTCTCTGGAGATAATGTGGTACTTTCAAATGCTATATGTGTGTTTTTCCTCATGCCTTGATTCCTGGATCACATATTTTCACTGCAGATTCTTTCCCTGCAAACTAGTCTGTTGTATCATGGGAACCCTTAAGCAACAAGGACAGACTGAGGTGAAAGTAAGTGTCAAAATATTAAAATTTCTCATGGGATAAAACCTCCCCATCCCACACAGACAGCATATATAATACATTGTTGGCATAGTCTCTCATGCAGTGCCTCCATATCTCTTCTTCTGCATCAAGTTCTTAGTGACCAGAGACCAGCTTACCGAAAACACTGTAATCCAGAATGGCCTGAAGCAGGCACATGGTGTGACTCTTGGGGATGGTCCTGTGCAGGGCTAACACTTGGACTCGATGATCCTTGTGGGATCCTTCCAACTCAGCATATTCTGTGATTCTGTGATTTGGTGATACTTGTGTGCAGCATGGATCACATGATGTTGCACCTCATAACCCCATGAGTATTCTTTTGTTCCTTCATTCCATCTGGGATAACTGAGGGTGGTAGTCCAGAGCCTCTGCATGGGAAGCCAGAGCTTCTCTTTGGAAGCACCTGGAAAGCCTGTGAGCTGTGAAGTCCAAGTTGAGAGACACAGTGCTACCCAGCTCCTGCTGTCCTGCACGCTGCTGGAATTTACAAATTCCCAAGTGCTGGCTTGGGCTTTTTCTTCGTTTTGTTTTTATCCTTTTTGCAGGACTTGGAAACATTTGGTCTTTCTATGTACCTTATCCCTAAATACAGTGTGGTGAAGAAGCACAAATGCAAACTTAGTTATCCCTGTGATGATAAAAATGGTATGAGATCAGGTGGTCAATTGACAAAGAGATAACACAGGCTTTTTAATGCTGGTATGCTAGAGTGCTTGGTTCTTTTTGCAATGTAAATGCATGTCATGTGACATAAGAGGAGACTTTTGTGTATGCATGATCTCTTAAGCTTGTCTTAAGCAACAGAAATTCCTTACTGTGGCATGGCACCAAGTGTTTTCCCTGTGGACCTGGAGCCTTTGACTGAAAAGGCAGTGTGCTGTAGGATGAGCCTTAACACCTGGGTAAATTGTCCACTGTCCATTGACATTACCCGGCTTCTAGTGGGACTAAGCACCCTGACACTGCTGGTGGTGCTGTGGTGAGGGACAGAGAGGGAGCAAGCCATGCCTTTGGGAACATTTGCTTTCAAAATAACTGCAAAAAATGGGCTGGCACACCGAAATTGTGTGTAAAGCTACGTGCTGTGCTGTGCCTGGACAGCGGGTACACAGACCTGTGCACGTGCACCTTGTATGATAGCCAAAAACTAATGAAATGTGACTGGAAAGCACTGGGAGGCTGTGGGTGGGTTGTGGAGGTGGTATTTTCACTGCTGGTCCAGGCTGTGATCTGCCCTATGCTTTCCTAAAGTAGCATAAATTTTTGTTTTCTGATTTCTTATGTTAGCAAAGGATCACATAAATTGCATGTGTGCAGACTTTGTTATAAAATCATAATAAAAAACACAACAGCAAAATAAAAAATCCTAAATTCTCTGTTAATGCAGTTTTTTAATTTCCAAGTTGGAAAGTAAATTGGAATTATTTCTTAACTTAGGAAACTTTTACTGTTTAAAAGAGAAGAGAAAGAAGGGTTTAAGCCCCAAAGGGTGCTGTTGCCTCTAAGTGTAGGTGTGGAAAAAGATTATGGGATGCAATGCAGTCAGCAAATCCCTTTTGATCAGGTTTCAATGCCCCTCACCTGAACAAAAGCACATAATGTGTGTGTGTGGGTGTGTGTCTGCCTTACTATTGATTCTGATTTCCTGGCAGTGCCACTTAATGGCTTTTGCTTGTTTGGAGGCAGACCTAGGCTGACTTTCCCAGTCATGCCAGTGTGATCTGTCCCTGAAATGTCTTCCACCCCAGAAGTCACCACTTTTCCCGAGGGTGCAGCAGCTGGCGCTAGCGTTGCTCACTGCATTGGGTTTCTTCCTTGACACAGCTTCTTAATGAAACACCTGATGAGTCAGTGTTAACTAATCTCATTTGGGTGTATGGCTGTCACCTCCCTGGAGGCTAGGGAGAAGTTCTGTCTGTGTCTCAAGAATGCTGTGAACCAAGGAGAGGTGGTTTGCATGCAGCTGTGACTTCTTTCTTCACATAATTTTAAAATTCGGTACCTGTAGGGATAGCAAATTGGAAGTGAAACTGGCACATTCAGAAGGAAATGTATGTGTCTCTCACTCCCTCAGGCATCACTTTTCTGTAAGAGGGACACTTTAGAGATGCATATTGAAATTGATTTCATCTTTCTGCCCCATTAAACAAGCAATTGGTTTTCAACAGCAGCTCACAGTTGAATCTGAGTCAAAGCAGGATGATCAATTGGAGGATAGCCAGCTTGGCAATTGTTTGTCCTCTCCTGTTTAATACTCACAGTGTATAGTGATACACACATCAGAGACTTCAAACTCCTCCCTTCGAGAGACAATACAGTAAATTAAGCGGCTGAGAAACTGATGAGATTCCAGCCTCCCTACCAGCTTCTTCATTTAACCAAGTTAAATACTGCTAGCTGGAGTTGCTCAACTCAGTGACGCACAGCCAGTGCTGGAAAACTTTATTTTTGCTTTTTTGCATTTCCTGCCTATAAATGGGTAGTTTGGAGTTCAGTTGGATTGAATATGCTGAGTTGACACTTAGTTCCTATGAATTAATAACAACTATTTCTCATTTGAACACAAGATATACTCTGCTTTTACTCACAAAACTGAGTGATCTTTGCATGTACATGGGTTCTGACATCCCCAGAATTACGAAGACCTGAGGGCATATGTGCCCATCCCTATTCTGAATATCTGAATTTCAGGTATTCTAGTGACTAACCTGACTGCTGAAAGGCCTGGGTGTTAAGGAGTCTCTGTTCAAACTCCAACAAGTCCAGTCTTTAGTCTCCTGGTATGTGTCATCCCAATTATTTTAAAGGAAAATAGATGTATTTAAAAGCTCTTAATGATTGTCATGATCCCTCTTTCGGTTTGTTGGTCAGTGAAGTAAACATCTTCTAGTCTTATGGGGGCCAAGGAGAAAGAAAGTGGAAAGAGGGAGAAAAATGCTACTACTGTGTACAGCATGCCTCTTAGCTATATTTTCTAATTCATTCTTACAAAGGGAAATGGGTAAAAATGGTGGAGTTTAAACTGGCTGTGTTGCTACCTGCAGGGAGGAGGGAGCGAATCTATAAATTGAACTACAAGGTTATTGGAGCATTTATCCACCTATAATATAGCTACATGTCTCGAACTGCTGAATATTTTTATTGCTGCTGGTTTAATAATTAATCTACCCTTTGGAAACTGGAGGCTTTTTGCCTTGAATTAATGCACTCTTAACATCCCCATGTCTACCACCTTGTCCTGAAAGCAAAGTGGTATCACAAGAACGTGCTGCAGGGGGCTTGTTCCGTCTTTGACCACATGTTCATATGTCTTCATAAAGAGCGTTTTTTAATCCTTCTCTGCTGCCAGGTTTGGACATAAAACCTCCAGTGCAGTTCTGCACATCTCTTCTATATTAGCTTGGAGGGCTGGTCCATTAACAGCTATCAGGAGTAAATGACAGGTTTCTCTGAACTAGGCTATGAAAGAAGGCATGTGGGTGACTGAAAGGGTTGTTCCATGCCTGCCTCTAGCTGGGAGTGGGGAAACTCACCCTTAAAACACAAATCTTTCTGTCTAGAGGATAAATACTTTCCCCCATGTGAAGAGCTGAGTCTGTGCAGGGCCTTTCCCATGCTTTCTGGAGAGAGACCTTGCATGGTGAGGTGTTATTTGGATCTGTCAGCAGTCACTGCAGCTTATGGGTGCCTGTGTGCTTTGTGTTTTTCCTGTTCTGTCTTGTTGGCATGGAAAAGTGATGAATTAATACATAATGTCTGCCACATACGTCGTAATATGTATGTAATTAATACATAATGTCCCTCAGTGAAAGTGGGATGAAGCAGGATGCTCAGCTGCTCCCATATGTTTGTGAAGATCCTGTTCGGTTTTCTGGTGGTGTCTTCTAAAATGAGGAGCTCTTGTTTATGTCAGGTGGGAGAATCAATACTGCGTGCTATGCTTTGGCCTGTGCACCCTTCTGATTTCCATTAAATACGAGTGATGCCTGCCATGGATTGCATTTTGTGCATGCTCCAATGTGCAGTTCATGAGGACGAATTTCCATCTGTATGTTGAGCATCATGCTGGGCAAGATGGGGTGACGGCAAATGTCTTTTATGCTTTAAGGCACAATATTTCTGATCCCTGTGTTAAAGGGGAGAAGGGAAGTGAGGCTGGGAGGTTGGCTAAAAAGTGTGGAGGGTGGCAGAGGCAACACACTTGTCTCAAGGTAGCTTTCGTGCCTCTAAGAAGAAAGTGTCTTACTGAAGACAATTGCTTTGGGGCAGTGGATTACACAAGCCCTCTGAACTGTGAGTGGAGGGATACTCCTATGCGAGGGTGGATGAAGCAGAAGGAGTGAAAATGGGAGCTGCTGAAGCTGCATCTGTACACTGGGGAGAGGGAAGGACAATAAAACTTAGGGTAGAAACAAATAATAAGAAGATTCTGACTCAATGACTTATTTCTGAAACCCAAGGACTGGAAAGAGACAAAAAGGTGAAGAATCCTGGTTTCTAAGACGATTTGTTTCCAGGTAGTGCACGGAGTGACTTAGTGGAATTGATCCCCACCCTGCTGTGTTTGTATTTAATTTTCTCATATATGCAGAGTTTAAATTCTGAAGGTCTCTTCAGGACTTCCAGTTGCATCTAAATGGAGTGTTCCTTGGGTGGTGGGTTTTTTTCCTGTTTGCAGCAGCCTATGCAGTTAAGACCAGATGATGTTTACCTCCATGGCTGAAACTGTGTTTTTAACCCAGCTTTCCAGAGGCAAGAGGTTATATTTTTCTGCCTCATTGAACTGTTTTTAATTCAGTTGAGGCATTCTTCAGTCTCCAAACAACGTTGTACAGGTTGTCTAGAAGTAATAGAACAGCTCAGTTGTATGGCTACTGCCCAGCCTCACCAGCAGGCAATTTCTTTCTGAATCAGCAAAAAAAACCAGTTAAACCAGGTCTGTGCTGCTTTATTCCCTGTGGTGCTGTTGTTAACTGCACACACAATGAGTACTGGCTAGAATTGACAGCTAGGAGAAAAAATGGCACTATTTTTCAGTTTGGAGCAATTTTTTTTTATTTCTGTCAGTCTGCAACAGAATATCCACCACTAATTGAAGGGTGGCCCATCAGAATAAAGTCATCATCATTCCTATGGTGATCATGGAAATACAAGGCTCTTCATTTTATTTTAACTGTGTTCGAACACAAATTTCTAGGATTGCTGCTGTATACAATTTAACTTGGCCTGTTCCTGTTGCAGTGACACTTTAATTCATCAGAAATACTGAATTTTTGTTGTAAAGCCATTGGATTTTACATCAAAACCAAAATAATTATCATTTTTATTCTCTAAAATTTAGATTTCTGTAAGGAATAGTTGTATAAAATCAAACCAAAATCCTAATAGCTCACAGTTTAGTTGTGTTGGTGATGTGGGAAACTGAGTTGACTAGCAAAGGCTCAAGTACTCTTCTTTCCAGAAGCTGAAGAAGGTGATTTAGTGCCAAGTTTAGACACAGCTTCTCTTAGAGAGCCAGCATAGCAGATTAGTATACATGGACTCACCAAGAGATTTGAGACAGCACGCTATACTTATAAAACAACCCTTATACTGCTCTGGCTGCAGCCCACCTGCATTGTAGGGGTCATAAGGTGTCCTTCTTGCTTCCCTTTGCATTAGAGAGAGTCAGTTTATCCATTCTCCCTGGCTGCTCCACATGCACCACACAACTTACTGTTGTCTATAATTACCATCTGAGCTGTTCTCAGCTTATAGCTATTTATATGTCTTGGAAACTGGCCAATATTGCCCATGGGATTATTTCTCTTTGTTGTAATTGTTACAGTCATGAAGGTTTAGGCAAAGCAAGGCAACAGTTGGTTTTGGGGGACCAAAGCAATGCAACAGTTGGTTTTGGGGCACTGAAGGCTAATTCAAGTCTCAGAAACCTTGATTTACAGCCCAGAAGTGTGCACTGCCCCATGTACTCTCTTTCATATATGCACCTAATATTTTGTCTTCCTTGAAAATGTGAGGGGTTTTGCTTGCGGAGATCAGTGTTGTTCTGTGGTAAGAGAGCATGCTCTTGGAGGCGATCATGCTAGTCTTTGGCTGACTGACAGCAGAACAGAGCAAGTGTTTGCCTGGTGGAAGGGCAAAGCTGGCATGGGAGGGTGACCTTCAGTAGTCTGGAAATGCCTCATTTATGAACATGGGACAACATTTTGTTATTAGGCACATGTAATTAAGCAGTTCTCGCTGCACAGTGTTTGTTTCTCAGTTCAGCTGCAGTGGCTCTTTCGGTTGGGTTTCTCACTTGTATTAACACTGTCCTAGAGTGCCCCGGGTGCAGGCGTCAAACTTCGTTTGTCCTGAGGGCAATGGTTTTACTTATTTGAAGGCAAAGGAGTCCAGGAAGCCAAGTTAACTTACTGTGGGTTTCAGCTGTGAGATTTCTGGTGCCTTTTTTTTTTTTTTTCATAACAAGAGTTGGTGAAGTATATAAAGAAGCCTTGGTGACCTCATAACTGAATAAAGTGAGACTGCTAATTATGTCTGAGAGGGTTGCTTAGATTGTCATAAATATTTCTCCTTGCATTTAAGCCCACATACTTTCTTTTTTAAGAAGAGGAGAATTCAGGGTGGATGTCACTGCAGTCTGTGGACTTTACTCCTTGCTTTTTCTTTTTTTGTGTGTTTCTGCGTGGACTTATTTGGGAAGGTTAATTGCTGATTGAAACTACCTGCTTTGGCAATCGATAGTTCTGGGCAAACAGAAGAGTTATAATTTTGCTATTCCACCAATGAGACTTGAAAGATTTGCCTTATCTTTTGTTCCCTTGCCCTCTGGAGGGGGGCAGTTTGGGATGCTGCCCTTTGGGTGGTGCCTGCTTGTTCCAGAGGAGTGGGAGGACTCATAGGAGGAGCACCAAAGAGCAGGTGGAACCCCAGAGGCTTCCCTTGCTCTGTTATAGCTCTTCAGCTTTCCTGTTCAGAAATGCAGAGAGGCAAGGAAAGTGCTGTGCTTTGTGCGTGCCTAGGTATTTTACTATAACCAAGCTGGAGGGAAGAGGAGGCAGCTCGATCCAGATTGCCTGTTTTTCACTCTCATCTGGCTCCCTTTCTCTGCTTTCCTACCCACTCATGCCTCTCCCTAACTTCCTGGCAGCCGTATCCCATGGTATGCTCTTTTCACCCCATTTCAGGCCATGCAGTA
Organism: Pseudotriccus pelzelni; assembly: GCA_035584735.1. Lineage (NCBI taxonomy): Eukaryota > Metazoa > Chordata > Aves > Passeriformes > Tyrannidae > Pseudotriccus > Pseudotriccus pelzelni. The sequence continues at coordinate 66,497,980 of JAWMRA010000078.1, forward strand.
GTAGCACAAAAGAGCCTTTGTTTAGCTGGAATGCTGTATCTGAATGCTGTGGAAAAGCATTATGGCAGCCACCTATGTTTGAGACTCTGCGCTTGGGGACACTTCAGAGGGGATCTGTGTGGCTGGCATCCTCTGAGCTGGGCAGCAGAGCTGTTAGGGTGACTTTGGGGATACAGGAGGGATGCTGTAATGTGAACTGCATGGAAACACACTGACTGTCAGGGCTGTGGAAGTGTTTCTGTAAAGCAGCTTTCGTGTGTTGGCATCGCAGCAAAGCAAGTCCAAGGATATCCATGAAATGGAAGAATCTCTTTTATGTCAGGCCAGTGGTACAGAGGCCAAAAAATGGCAGCTGCATCATCTTCTTGCAGAAGGAGTACCTCTTTTTGGGGAACTTCTCAGCTCCACCTGCAAGGTGTTTTCCTTCACTGCACTGCTCCTTGGCCGTGCTGTGCCCTGCAGCAGGCTGTTATTATTGTGGCCCAGCACTCTACCAGAAGCCATTGAGAAGAGCTGTCCTGGGGGGCCACCAAGACTACAAGAAGCCCTATTTTGAGTCAGCATGTTGATACTGTGCTGCAAGTGCATCTTGTTCAAAGGCTGTACTAATTATAAATTGGTCTTGGGAAATAAGGATAAAAATATCTTTAGTCAGCGTGTCTCTGTAAACAACCTGTGATGCTATTTGGAAACGTGGTATAGTTTTCATGTCGCAGGGAGTGCACGTGCTGCGTGTGAAAGGACTTCAGCAGCCACAGTGCAGAGCTTCCTTGTGGTCAGGCTGATGACTAAAGCAGGGAATGAATTTTTTTGAATGCTAGGGATGGCAGAGTGGATATTCATGAGGTTCTTTTCCATGCAGTCTGGGAGAGAATTACCTCAGAATTGGAGGAGGAAGGATATTTGTTATACTTACTGTTTATTACACTTATACCAAGTGCATGCTATAATAGTACCTTCTTTTTTAAATAAGAAAATGCCCTTGAAGCACTTTCTCTGCCCTGAATTTGTGTGGAATCTCTCCTGTGCATTGCAGTAGAGGATTTGCTTCTGTGTGTACAAGAAATCAGCTGTTTCACTGCTGTATCAAATGGCAGCATGTGCTGTCATCTGCAAGGTAACGTGCCCTACTGGAAGGGGGTGCCAGGGGCAAGAGGAAGAGCCAGGTGCCATCTGCCAGCGACAGACACTCAGGGAGCACCCATAAGTGGATCCAGTGAAAATGATGCTGGGTGAGGCTGTTGAAAAGGCAGCCATCCCCACAGCAGGACCTGTCTGCACAGCTGGAAGATGCTGTAAAGAGGAAACCCTGCAGTCTCAGGGCTGATCCTGATAGACCTGCCACTTGGCTCCTAGTGGAGCCACGTCCCCAGTGAACCCCCTCTGTGTGTGCTTCATGCAAACCTTCCAATGCATGCTGGGTGTTTGGGAACATGAATAATGGGAGCATGCTTTTCAAAGAGGTAAAAGCAATTTGCCTTTCCTTTGTTCTCTATCTCCACCGTGCATCTTGATGTAGGTCCTGAGCTGACCTATGTTTTGCATTCTACTTTTTACAAATTGGGTAAAATATGAGGAGGGAGGAGCAGCTGACAGCCACAGTTGGGTATCTTCCAGTTCAATACCTTGGGACTGCATCAAGAGTCTTGAGGAGAAAATGCCTGAATCCAGAAAGGGCTTGTCATTGGAACTAAATTATTCATCAAAATATTAAAAGAGTATGCAAAGATGTGAACTGAGCACACCCCAATGCAGGCTGTAATGAGCTAAAATTATAGTCATGGTCTTGGGAAAAGACCACAGAGTCTCAATTAGCTCAGTGCTTGTGGCTGCCTCAGTACATATCAGCATCTTCTGCATAAGGATGATGCCAAGCATTCATCAGCTTTGTACTCATTTCTTAGTAGCTTAAATGAAGTAGGATTTAGGTATTAGCAATAGATAACAGCAGTGCCAATTAATAGAGTGCTGTAAATCTGGAACCATTTGCTGTTGTCTTATAACTTCCCCTGGTTTTCTCATTTGTTTTTCTCCTTGCTGTTTGTCCTGTAAATGTGTATGTCTGACTTTTCTGAGATGCCAGCCTCCTGTGTGTTCCTTTCTTGCATCAGCTCTGTTTTCAGCTGTTCAATGCATATATGCTTGAATCTGTCTCCATCAGTGTTTTAAAAATTGATGACTTCCTCTTTAGTTCACAGATTTTCTTTTGCTGACCATTTCTGTTTAACAGTCTATTTTCTGACTCTGTTTTAAAGGAGGTGAGAGCCCTGCTGCTCTTGCTAGATTAGAGCATGGTCACTGACATGCATCTTCTGCATTTCAGAGCAGAGGTGAATGATGTGTTGAGAGCTTTAGAATGAGTGAGTGATGAGGTTTTGCTCCTGTTTATTTTGGTCTTTTTTAATGCTGTTGTGGAAAGCATTCCACAACAGCAAAGGTTCAAGAACCAGGTTTTGCAGGGTTTTTAAAATGCTGTTAAGTCTGTTCTCTGTTTGTCATGAGCAGTGCTTCAGGCAGTATCTTTCTCCTCATGAACCTGAAGGTCTTGCCTTAACTGATGGCAAGCTCAGATGTTACAGCAGTGAGATTTAATTCTGAGAAGTGTTATGGCTTGAATAGAAGTCAGTCTGCATTCAGGATAGTAGTTAATATGCTTGAAGCTGTAAGGCGGCATGTTTCCTAGGATGAAGATGCTCTTCTGTGTATTCCTTTGTTCTCCCCTCACCCTGACCCCACTTCTCTCTCTCTCATATATTAATTAATAATAATCATTGTGCGGGTGGGGATTTGTAGAGCCAGAAATGGAATGAACTAGAAATGACCCAGGAAACTTCTGCCATTCTGCATGTATATATAGCTCCTAGACAGCCACAACAAAGAAGATACTGCTAATTATTTTCCAAGTAACTTTGACACAGACATGAGTAGAAAAATGTATGTGAATATTTTTGGAAGATCATCTGAGCAAAAACTCTAAATTTAGAAGTTCGTTGATCTGTTTTTAAATAATGTTCAAGAAGTCTTTAACAGAAACTTTAAAAAAAAAAGAGAGGGAACTTTTCATTAAAGAATGAGAATCAATTTCAGTCTTAAATGAAAATCTGAATTTGGACAGATTTGTATTAGATATACTTGGGAAGGCTGGGGGGAAGTTTGGAAGAAGTCTCTTCCTGAGAAGTTGTTCTGTGTGCACTTGATACCAATATCTCATATGATGCAGAACTTATCTGAAGCAATAACAGGAAAAGAAAGCTATACAGAGAGCTGTAAAATATACTGATTCAGGGATAAGAAACATTTATTTGGAACATTCAGGTTGTGATAGTATTTTAGGCTTCCTTCATTTTTGATGAATTCATTTATATTCAGTTATGCTTCTTGGCAGTATCTTGGTTTCCACACTGCAAGAGAGTCTGAATCTCAACCAGAAAAATAACAGTGGAGGAAGGACAACAGGGGGTCATAGGTAGGTATGCAAATAAAATGTCAATGGCTTTCTGCAAAGGGGAAAACTATCATGCAGGGCCTACAGTGGAAGGCACAGGTCTTTCTCATTATTACACTTAGCCTGGGAGACATTACAGAGTCTTCATGTGAAAGTGGGAAAGTAAGCACACATATTTTTTCTCCAAAATTATTAGGGTTGGAGCTGTCCCTACCTACTTCACCTGGGAAAAAATTTAGTCCTATGTACCCGACTCTGAACTCAAGAACTAAGTAGTTACCATTTCCATCTCCTGTCGCTGCAGCTTTGGAATGCTCTGGTTTGGGTGGATGACATTCTGTTTGTGCAGTTTAGACATCTTTCTGGTCTTTCTGCATTTTCACCTGGTCTTGTGTCCTGGGACAATGCTGTAGTCATTTGATCTAGCCTGGAACATTGCATGTAGTCTTTCAAATTGTAGGAGCCTGCATTTACCTCTGCTCACCATCTGATGAATTCAGGCACTTCCTTGTCTGATGTATTTTAGGCTTCTTGCTCTTAGTGTTCCAGCTAATTTTGCAAGGCTCTGGTTTTATGTCACTTTTAGTTCTGCACAGAAGCCCATTACTGTTCATGTGGCCCAAAGGAATGGGTGAAAGACAAGTGTCTGAATCCTCAGTGCTGGTAGCTTCCAGTATCCACCAGGGTCAGAGCCCTCCATGCATGTAGGGCTTTGACACAGTGTCTCTGAAGATGTACTTTCTGCAAGGATCTAGATTGTTTACGTCCTCTTCTTGTTATAACAGGATAATGTTCTTGATTGCAGCATCATTTAGATTTCTTAAAAGGTGAGAAACAGTGGGTTGTTGACCAAACGTTTTTGTAGTTTTGCTTAATTTTTTACCTGCTCTTCGGGGTTGTTCCATTCCCCCTTCATTGAAATTTGGATAAACTCCTGAGGGAAGAGTGTGTAATTTCAAACATGAAGCCTTTCCTTAAACTTGTATGCTTTTCTTAGGGACTGCCATTCAGAAAATGAAACTTTTTTGTTTTTCTAACTTCTTTCAGTCCAAGCTGTTACCCAAGATGATGCAGGCAGGTTGACTGTGGGAACAATTAAGGGCTTCCATTCCTGTAACTTTAAAATTTACAGTGTTATTACACTACAGTTTGCATGCTGGCCTGTAAGCAGTGATCTGACATGATATGTGAAATCCCTCACTCCCAGAAGCTTGTGTGCTCTTTGGCAAATGTGCAAAGCTGTCTGAAGTAACTGCATGCAAATTGGCTGATTGTTTCGCGTACAGCTGAGGTGCACATAAGCTGCAATTGCATCATGTTCAGGGTGAGAGTCTCTGCCCACTGGAAATTTTTTATGTAAGGGGAGAACAAGTTGCTCTGGATCATAATCTAGAGGCATCAGCAAACTGTGATGTTGCAAGTCTATTTGCTTGCAAATGAGAAATAAAAAAAACTCTTAAGTACCCCAAACCAACCAACAAAACAAACCCCCCAACAAAACACAAACAAACAAACAACCTCAGAAACTCCAGAAAAGCTTCCCAAACAAACCACTGCATGTGGGTTGGCTATGGGTTTGTGGGGTTTTTGCTCATAGCTGCAATATATTTCTCTTTGTGTTTATTGTCATATAGTTGGCATTGTGAAAAACTGGTGTCTTGCATACTGCATCTCTGTTATTTAACTTAATTTCTCATGCCTTTTTTATTAGTAATCATCATGTACCTGTGAGCAGAGACAATGGTAATATTGAAATAGAAGTAGCTCCAGTGAAATCAGATGACTGACAGTAAGGGGGTAGTGCAGGGAAGCTTGCTTGGCTGCCAGCTTGACAAAGCATGTTAGTTTGCTGGGGTTTTTTGTTTGTTTGTTTCCTTTTGTTTTATTTGTTCTTAATTTTGATTCCGTGTTTGGGCTCTGTCTCCAGCTGAAGGGTTCATTATTTACGTAAGACAGCATTGTTATTCCTTCAAGGTAAATGCTTATAGCCACTTGTATAAATAGAAGGACTGGGACTCACAGGATTGATGCAGAAATACAGGTATTGGACTGAATTTTCCTTATGCTCTAAGTTCTCCATACTCTTCTGGGCATCGTCACACCAAACTGTTGCAAAAAGTACTGCTTCTTCAGAGTGTTGTTGTAGGGTCTTTAAGCTTCTTCTAAAGTTCTGAAGTGAAATTCAGTTTGCTAGCTTATCTGTACCGCTAAGCCTTCGGAAAGAATGGGGAAAATATTTTCTTTAGCTTTCATTTTGCCCTGTGCCAGACAGAACTGATAGTCTGTGACAGTATTGAACAAACCCTGCAGAGGGTGGAGAACCCCTGCAGAAGTGGAGGGGGAAAGAAATTTATCCTGGTGTTGTGTTTGCAGTGCTAAGAGTGTTGAGCAAACGTGCTTGCAGGGATTCAGCAGAGTTTATCAAGCAGTAAGTATAAAGGGTTGTGGGGGTTTTTTTGCAGGCTTTAAGTACTACATAATTGAAACTTTGTTAAATTGTTGAACCAATTTATATATCCTTCTCAAAAGCCGGGGTCAAGCTTTCTTGGCACAGGCAAACATTTAATACTTCTTTTTATTTAATCCAAACAATCTTTCCTGCTGTCAGCCAAATTGCCCATATCATTTCATGCTCTGTGCTGCCAATATATTCTCCCTTCTCCACCGTACATATTATCTCATATTGTACTTACTAACTGCTGATTCTTTTCTGAAATACCGAACCAACTTGACCTGAAGGGAGAATAATTTTTTTTTTAGTTATTGCAGCTTTCTCTAAATTTTTTTGTGTTAACTGATTCTATACTCTTAAGACCAAATCTTTCACTAGAAAACAAGTAGGAAATGTAGGGGAAGAGTCATGAACAGCTTATGGTAATTGCTGTGACTAGGTGGGCATCAGAGGATAATGTCTGCCCTGGGTGCACCAAGGCTGAATTATGGATATTTCTAGTGGTTTGTTAGCTAATTCTGGGAGCACAGATCTGAACTGAGCTTTTTGGATGTGGTTCTTTCAGGCAAGTTTCATGGCTTACTCAAGTCAGTGACAGAGTAAATTAGTGTTCATCAGAACAAAGCCATTTTAAACATGCTGGCAGGTCTCCTTCATGTGCCAAGAAGGCCAGAACTCAATCTTAAAGGTGTGACAACTCCCACAGGAGCAATGAGCATTTTCTTTAGGAGTACCCTTTCTCTGGCTTTGCGGTTTAAAAGCAGCTCTATAGCTTGTCTTCTGTGGCTGTATCAGGGGGAGACTTGCCTTGTAAAGAAAATATCCTGAATGAAGTCTTGCTGCATGGTTCTAACACAGACCAAAGTCAGAAACAGTACCCTGAATTTCCCAACTTTGCCTTAAATTTTCTATCTTCAGGCAAAGGTGCTTGTCATTCCACGTAACAACTTTTTTTTAAGGCTTGTTATCCTAAGAAAGATCAACTAATGTAGCCCATTCAGTCACAGTATATCCTCCTCCTGGCTTCACTGCTTTCTCTTTTCCCTATGTTCACATCACTTTTGAGCCTGTTGACCAGATTCAGTCACACAAAAGCAAGACAAAATCCTCTAGGTGGAGGAAGGATCTGGCATGGTTCAGGCTTTGTTAGTGGCTCTGCTTACAAGCAGCAGAAGCCATCCAGAGAGAAGAATAGGACTTAAGGACCAGCACAGTTGGGATGGAGAAGATGCCTGCCTTCTTCTAAGTCCTAACTTGGAGTGAAAGCTCAGCTTATGGAGAAGATGTGGGCTGCCCCAAGTACCATATATGCCATGGTTAATCATGGATCCCTTCATGATTTGATTCAGCCTCCTTTGTTTACAAGGCTCTTTGCCATCAACACACCACAAATTTGGCATGCATCTCTTCGTCATTACCTCGACCTTCTTTCTGAAGCCAGTTCTTACCAAGCTTGAAATTTGGGAAGTCAGAAGGAGAAATCAATGAGGAAGTGTATCTGAAATCAGAGAGGTCAGCAAACTTGCAGGGCAGCATACATTGGCCCACCTATGTGTGTTGTTTTAGGGCAATACCATCCCAGTAATTCAGACATGCTTGGCATTCAGCACCTTCAGAGGACTCTCAGCTTCAGCTGAAGGGCAGGAGGAGGGACTTGCATGTGCTTTAAAAGTAACCAGCTAAATAGGTAAAAGCTCATAAGGCATTTAAGCTTTGCTCACCATTGCCAAGTTTCCACAGGTTTGAACATTGAGTGCTCCTGTAAACAAGATCTCTGCCCATACCCTCCTCCTGTGTAGGTGACCACTGAGGTTTCACTTAAAACCCTGTACGTGCCTATGTATAACCAAGGCAATGCCTGACCTAATGACTCTGCAAACTAATGTTGAAGCCTCATTACATGGCTGACAGGGCTAGAAAATGCTTGTGTGTCTTGAAGCTTCCTGGACAAACTGCTGTGATATGAAATATTTCCCATTGCTGGAGCAGAAGAGTCCACTAAAGGCAGCTGAATAAAAGGAGAAGTAGCACAGCCTGGAGATGAAAGGAAGTAGCCTCTCCTTTTAGGTTAAATATATAGGTGTGGCACTCTAAGGCTGCTGGCTGTTCTGACTTGGTTCACAGGAGACTTTACTGAAACCCATGCTGGCAGGTCTTGGGGTGCCTGGCTCATATGAAGTCTGATGGAGATTCGTTCACTGGTGCAGGTGGAAATAACCTGTTGGCCAGAGATGGTTGGTGTCTGTGGAAAAAATACATCCAAATGTAGCAGCTGAGTTGAGCAAGGAGCAGCACAGCAGTTACAGTGAAGTGTCTGAACCCTCCAGCCAAAGACCATTGCCTGTCAGGACTCCATGTTTTTCCCAAACCTCAGTCTCTCAGTAGGTTCTTCCCTGAGGCAAATGAGTCTCCTGCAAGTTATGTCCTTTACACTTCATATAACTCCTCTCAAACATGGCAGAGACCTCTGTTTCCTGATCTCAAAAAGCTGAAATGGAGAAGATGGTACGGTCCCATTCGATCCCAGATTAGTTCCCAGTCCTATCTTTGGGCTCCCTTTAGATATTGTGGTGGTGCGAGAGAAATGTCAGGGTGATGCCCTTATCCATACAGTGTTTCTGAGGTTCCATACCAGCAAATGGTGCCATGAGCTTTACACTTACACATTTTCATTGGCTTCTCATATACTGCTTACAATATGCTTAAAGCCTCTCTTTCTTAGGCTGCTTTGGGAGCTCTAAGTGTTGACGGATATCAAAGCAAGGCCCCAGCTTTTTTTCTGCCTTGCTGCTAGGGATCTGGAGATGATCTTGAGAAGGAAAGTCAAAATACTGTTTCTTAAAGCTTTTTCAGAGTTCACCATAGTTTGTAGAATCTCTGCATTTCAGATTTTTACTGATGTACGTTTGGCTTATTCATTTGTCTGAAACTGTCGTCTTTCAGAAGGTCAAAACCAAACCCACATGAATGCAAGCATATTGGTTCCCTTTTGTTCTTTTGGAACACGCTGGAAATAGGCTGTTTGTGAGGATATGTGATTTTTTGTTTATCTTTGGACTTCCCCTTAAACCTGAGGATGAGAAGAATGTGTTGTGATCACCAAACTGTGCTGAATTTACGTGCCTGGCAATAAGACTGTTGGGAAATGGAATGAGTCTGCTTTGGAATATATTTAAAGAGGAAAAATGTGGTGAACCCACACATGGGTGAATTTAAATTTTATTTAGTGAATTTAAATACACTTGTCTAATCTTCCTGACAGAAGTGTAATTTGCTTTATAACTGCATTTTACCTGTTAGCTTGGGTCTGTGTGGTTTTAGTTGTGTACTGTCAATTTTTGCTTCTGAGGTATCAGAGCCTTTTCCTTTTTTTTAAACTTTAATGTATGTTAAAAGCTTCGTTCAGAGTTGCTGTTTCTGCACGTTCTTTCTTATATCTCCAAACATTAAATGCCAAAGCAGTGAAAGATATTTGGTGTGGAGAATGTCAAGGATTTGGCTATACATTTTATATTCTTGTCTTCAGAAAGCAAGGCTGAAACTTTACCTTAAAGTCAGAATTTTTTTTATTTAAGATGCTGTTCAAGAGGAAGTAGGTGATAACTGGCTGGTAGTAATTCAGATGTGTTGACTTGTAATTAAATATAGTTTTCACATTCATTTGGCACTGTTCCTGGAGAACTGGGTGGGTGCATGCTGTATGTGTACACAAGCTCACTGAAGTAGTTGTAGGGCTCAGTGTACACTTGCTTAGATCCCTGATTAATGGTTGTTTTTTCCTGGTAGTCTTTGCCAAGCTGCACTTGGATAGAAAATGAAATTAAAAAGCACTTCATTTAAAGACTAATTATTAGTGAAACAGAAGCTTGATAAAATGATCTTCTCTTTAGGCAAAATAGAAGTTTACCAAAATATGGTTTTGTTCTTTCAATTTACCCAATGTCATTAAACAAAGGAAGGATTGTGGCTTTTTATTTCTGGTCACCATGCCCTTCAGAGTTTAGATATAGCAGATAACATAGTGGATACTGAAGGGAAGAGAAGGATAAGCTTTCCACATCCTGCAAATTCCCCATTCCCGCAGCTTGATTTCACGGCAAGTTCAAAGCCCATAATAATATGTTAATTTAAGCAAACTTAAATCTATGAACTGTATTTTGGCTATTTGGGTAAAAGTGAGCTGTCAAAGCTGAGTTAGACCTGCAAACTCTCGTTTGCATTGGTCTATGGTTTCTGCAAGCTTAATGCCAGACTTGCTTTAAATCTTTGAGAAACGAACCATTGTTTGCTTGAACAGTGTTTTGAATTAATTTAGTTTTAATTTTTTTAGAATTAATTTAATTTATGGTAAAAGTGCCATGTTTCAAATGTAGAATTAAGAAGATTTGATTTAGAGATTCAAATAGCTCTGATTTAATTCCAGCTGTAAAAGTGCAGAAAAGTGTGATTTGAATTTAGATGATTCCCCCTCACTCCCTAAACCACCATATACCATAGCAGCTCTTGCTTTTGCTTGTTAACCTTTTCTTAAAATAAAAACCAGCCAACTGTCATACCTGAACTGTCTCCAGATGAAAAGCAACACACCTGAATAGGTGCTCTTGAAAGGAAGACTAGTCCTACATGTTGCAGCACAGTATTGAAGTCAAAAAGTAAATGGCAAGGGAGAATGTCGGAAAATAAGGTGAGGTTTTCTTGGACTATCTCTGGTATCTCTGCAATGCACTTAACTTGTCAGCAGGTTGAAACTGAAGCCTTTTATCAACTGCTGGTTGTGTAAGAAGGAGCATCTCTCACCCCGTCTTGGGAATGCCCAGGTCACTTCAGGGTGCAGGAGAGCAACAACAGAAATTTCTTTTGGTGTATTTGGCTTTCTAAATTTATCTTTGTCCCTTATCTGACTCCTGTGGTGTGCAGTAGTTCTTGCATCAGGGAAGACTATTAGAGTGGTGTTTGCGGGCAGATTGGCACAGCTCCTCTGTCAGGAGTTTGGGAATGAGAAAGGTCATGAAATGTTTATCTCTGTTGTGTAGGTGTGTGCCCTGTGGAGAAAGGAGAAGCAGTGGTTTAGGAAGAAAGGATAAGAATTTTTTTTTTCATGTATTGAATTTCTCTGGAATAAAAACACGAATGGTCTCAGTCTTAAGTATTGTTCCTATTCTTTAACTGTTCCTTGATTTTAAATTTATTTTACTTTTTTTTTTTGTGATGAATGAAATTGCAAAGTCAAAGGTCACCATAGCACCATCAGCTTAATTCAGAGCACTTTAGCGTTTCAACAGGCTTTAGATACTGAAAATAGGAGTGTAGGTCTGTCTTGCAGATTGAACAGAGACCCAAGTGTTCTCAGTGCCAGAAACAACTTAGCCATAGCTATAAAATTGGTACAAAGGATGGTAAGTCTGTACTAGAAGCAAGGAATGTTTGGGGTGGTGTATGGGATTTGGCTGCGGGAAGTGACTGGGTACCAGGCTGCTTGGAATGCAGCTCCTTTGGAAGAGAAGACTGTGATCTCTAAACAAGGATGCTTCCCTTGGCTCACTCCATGGCTCTACTCAGTGCAGACACCTCGCATGCTGCCTGGTTTTGGAAATAAGCAGGATGGTACCAATGAAATAGGCAGATTTTGTATTTTGGCTAGTATTTTCAAAGATGCCCCTTAGGAAGAGGAATGTCTTAATTCCTTCACAGCACTATTCATGTCCTTTGATTTCCCATCCTCCATCTGGTTCCTGAAAAAAAATTGTTCTTCTCCAAATTCTCACTTCTTTAGTCATTTGCCTCTGTCTGCTTATGAGACTTAAGAGAAGAAGATCTTACTTTTTGAAAGAGCTGTCCCAGAGGAGACTCTGGCCTCTCTTAAAGAGGTGTCTGGTGGTGGCTGCTGAAGCATTTCAAATGCACACAGTGCCAAGGCTAGATTTGGGAAAACACAGCATCAAACAGCTAACATAGAAGAAAATGGGAAGAGAGAAAGAGGGCAGGGCAGGCTGCTTCTTTTGGGGGATTATTTATTAAGACTCAGATCTATGCCTTTGGATTAGGAGCAGATTTGGTCCACAGCACTAAGTCTGTAACACCACAGATTGGTATGCCTTTGTTTTCTAATATAAGATACAGAAATCAGCTGCGTTGCCAGCATTGTAAACGTACTAAGAAATTATTTCTCTATTGCCTCTCCTTATTTCATTTCAAAGATGTTAAGCCCCTTAGAGTCCCAGGGTGTTATGTTCGCTCCAACAGACATTGCGTTTGGAGCTCATACAGCACTTTGTAGCGAGCTTCTTGTGGGGAACGCACTGCAGCCGCTGAGAACTTAATTTTTTAGCCATGGCTTTGCTTTTCTAATCCTATATAAAGTGCATTAGATCTTGGGCTTTGGTTCTTCATACCCTTTGTGTATATCTTATTATAGGGATTGATTTTAATTCAAGGAGTGGTATGTGTGGAAAATGCTGGTACTGTAATACTTTCATAATACTTTCATGATCTTTTATGGAGCACTTCATCAAAAAATCTCCTATAAAGCTTTCAGACATCACCAGTTATCTTAAAGCATTAGAAAAAGTATACCTGCCCACCTCATCTCATCTATGTTTGCACATGTATTTGGGAATTCACTGCTTTGGTTGCTCATCTGCCAAGGAATGTGGTGAGGATCAAATATCGCAAACATAAGTGTCTCCTCTGCCATACCTGTGGTGTTTTGGTGACAAACATCATTCCCCAGGCTTGCATAGCGAGTAGTCTTTCTGGCATAGCTTAACAGCTTGCTGTTGAAACAGTAGTGATACGTGGTGTGGTAGGTTTAGCCCTGAACTCAGGTATTTGTTTTGCACTTTATAATTAGAGAAGGTGCCTCTGACTGCTGCCATCCCTGCTCTCCCTGTTTCATCTCCTGCTCCCGATCTTGCTGAGTGCTCTGTTCCCCACGTAACCTCCGTCATCTGCCCAGTGTCAAAGCAGCCCCAGGACCTGGGGCAGGGATGAGAGCCCAAGGTGGGTTGGCTTCTGTGTAAATACCCAACAAACCGCTGTGCTAGAGGGAAGCTGTTCATTACACCGTGGGTATGCACAGCTTCTCCCAAGTGGCCTGTGGTCAGATCCAGAGTGCACAAGATGTTCTCAGTCATGTGCATTTGCAGAAAGGACCACAACCCCCTTGCTGGAGACTGCTAATTTCTGCTCTTACTTATCATTGCCTAAAGTGTGCAGTAGTTTTGTGTGTGTTTTAAAAACAAACAAACAAACGACCTCTTTAATTCCAAAGTCATTTTCTGTGCTCACTGCAAAAAAAAAATAAATTTGAGTGAGCTCACTTAAGTGGAAGAAATCTAGCCCATTTTCCAGAAAAGGGGATCAAATAGTGTGGGTGTCCCGGCAGCAAACAGCAGTGGTGTTGATCATATCCCAGAGAATTTTACAGTTAGCTGTTTTCAGGCGTGTTTTTAATTAATGTGATATTTTAGTTCTGTCAAATTCAGGATAAAATAATGTCTCAAATATTCGTTGTTGCTATCAACTTCTAACCATCCAAACTTCAGAAAACTTGCTTCAGCTGCTGTGGGGCCCAACTTAGGAATCTTTAAGAGGCTGGATATCTTTAATTAACCTAGTTTTTGGAGAGTGACTGCAATAGATGTCAACTGTATTCTGATGCTTACTGATACTCAAATATGTGTAGTTTCCCCTTCTTTTGAAGCATATAAATCATTTCCAAAATCCATGGGCCAGTTGCAGTTACCCTGCTTGAGTCAGAGGAGTCAGGAGATGAACTACTCTTCCTGCAGCCCACCACCTTTCTGGCAAGATGTATAAGAGAAACCCAGACCACTTCATAGTGAGGAAGTATTACAAGCCACATTCATACCTCAGTAAATTCACCATCTCATTTCAGAGCAAGGATTCTTACATATTTTTTATTTGCTGCTTTCTTGAGCTGGGGTAGAGTGTTGCTGTAGATTTATACAGAGCTGCTCTATCCTGTCTCAGGAGCTGGCAGCCCCTAAGCAAACAGGAAGAGACTGATAGAGATTTTGAGAGAGAGTACTTTTTGTGTTAGACTCCTTTGGTAATACAAGCTAGGTAGTGTAAATGTGGATAAATATTAACTGACTGCATATGCTGTTGCACATAGTCATTTAGTGGTTTATGTGTGAAACCATGGAAGGAAGAGGCTGGAAAAGTGACACTTTCTGCTGTTTGATGTGAAATACCTATTGGTGAGAGATATAATCAAGGGAAACACATTCTTGGGTTGTTGGCTATACACTGTACTCTTATTTTAATTAAGACTTTTCTGTTACCTGTGGCAATGCTTGCAGTGGTACAAATGTCCATTTTGGCTCCTTTAACATTCCAGCGTGTTTTGTTGAAGGAGAAACAGTGTGGTCAGTCACTAAGTGCAAGTATAACTGACCTGTTGGGTCTAGGCTAACTTGTTTCACAGCCTGCAGGAGTATTTTTAGTGTAAGGTACATCTTCTGCTGGGCATAGGTTCATTGGTTGAAAATGTTGATTTGCAGATGCTGTGATCTAATGGCTCTTTCAATATCAAAAATAATGTCCATCTGAAGCTCATTCCAATGTTGGCTGGTTAACTGTCTCATTGCCTTATGTTTTGTTTCTGTCATAAAGAAATATTAAATTCAGATGTCTTTATAATTACAATTTCCTATTCTTCCTTGAAATAAATTGTGCCATCTTGAAATGTTTTGAGGAGGGTAATGAATAATTGACTACTGAGAAAGATCCTTTTAACAGTCAATTGAATCTGGTGTGATGTATGAAAATTAGTGGTTAGGCTTAGAGCTTTAAATGTGATATAAATATTTACTATATTTAGACATAAAGATGTCCTTATTAGAAACAATTCCAAACATTGCTCTTTATATTACATGCCTTTCAATGAACTTTAATTTAGTTTCCCAAACAACGAAGCTTAGAGTTTTTGTATTTAGGATTTGTACTTGAATCCAAGGATCCTTGCTACCTTATTTGTGTTTAGGTGAGGGGGATAGTGGGTCTGGTTTTGGGTTTGATTTGGATTTTTTTTCTTTTCCTCCTTAACATTTCTTTCCTTTTTGTTATGCTTCTGCAGGCATTTGTTCAAATTGAAAAATCTGTTTTGAGTCTTTGTACCTTCTAGGAAAGAAGAGTGTGCAAAGATTTTTAAAATGGAAAATATGTTACATCTGTTGCTTTTATAGTTTTTTTATATGTTAGCTGCAGATAAGCTGGTAATAAATCAGTACAAGCCTCACACGCCTACGCTTTTCTTTCTTTGAACAGAACTTGGATATTTTTTGCTCCCCACTCTCCTCTGTGTGGTGAACTGCACTGGGAGTTTTCCTGTGTTGCAGAAGGATTTGGAAATGAAGTTGCCACCACACTTCAGTTCTTAATCTTCTTTGCTGTTTGCAGATGATTCTTTGCCGGTCAGCTGGGTCAATATTAAAACCAAGCTGTGCTGCCTAAAACCGGGAGACTCAATCTATATCAGTTTTTCCAATTTCTCATATCTGGAGTTCAGAAATTGGCTATAAATTGAGTTCCCATTAAAGGGAGGAAGGCCAGGAGTTACAAGGCTTAGCCATCTCCTAGCCAGCGGGCCAGTGAATTGTGCTGCCAGCCCGGGGCAAGGCAGGGGCTGATGATTTGCTTTGTTCCATTTCTGTTCAACCTGGTTTTGTCTTGTCTTTTTAGGAGCTTGCATATCACTTTCTGTCAGTCATAAGTGAGTATGTTAATGTGGTTAAGCTAGTCCCTGGTGGTGATGGTATTATTATTGTTATATTTCTGTGTTGTTCTCAATCCCACACCCTCCTAAGAAAAAATAAAAATTCTTTTTGCTTTGATTTTTGTTTCTGTGATTATGCAGAAACATTGCTCATGATACCAGGACAGCCTGAGAGTAACTAGCTCAGCAGTTCTCAGGCTTTTAAATCTTCAACCCTTCTGTATCCATTTGTTTCCATTTCAAAGGTAGTCTGCCTTTTAGTTGACTTTCTTTTAATCAAATGCAAGTGAGTACGAGGCTGTGTTATGGATGTGTTATTTATAGCCCTACAGTGTCAGATGCAAAGTGATCTGAGCAACAGCTTCTATTCAGGTTAAAAGAAACACCACCTCAGGGTGAAGGTTATACTGATGGCTTAACTTCATGTGGGCAAAGGTTGCAGGTGTGTGATGACTGGGTGGAGGTTTTTCCACTGAAATAGTGATCTTAGGAGGTGGGGGGTTTTTGTGTTTAGAGTTATTACAGCATCGTATGATAATGCAGCACCGAGTAACTCTTTGCAAGCACATTCTCTGAGGCTCAGTCAGGCTGGGCTCTGAGCAGCAGATGTCCAGCACCTCACTCATCTGGAGCAGGTCAGAGTGTTATGTCACCCAGCCTTTGTGAGTGCTTGGCATTTCCTCTCCTTTGGGCAAGAGCTGGAAAGGAAGTCAGTTTATTTAGAAAAGGGGTTTTTTTTGTTTACTTCTGTCTATTCATACTCTTGGTAGAAATGACATTCCTCCTTCCGTGTGAAACATGTTGCTAAACTATGAATGTAAGGAAGTGGCTGAAGAAATGGCTTAACTGAATTGTTGTTTACACAGGGATTTTGTAGCTCTAATTTCTAAATTCTGTGTTTCGTTGCAACTTAGCCATATATAGCCTAATATTCCTGTTAAAATAAGCAAACAGCGATGATAACAGAAGCTCCCACTCTTAAAACCCTGAGCCTAAATTTGGTGTTCTGCACTGAAGCAGGCAGTACTGCAGGAAGGCACTTCCTGGTGCAAACCCTTCGGGAACCACCTAGAGCAGACAAAGTGCCTGGTGGTTCCAGCCTGAATTCCAAGTTTTCCAGTACTTCCAGCACTGGCCCTGGTTTTTAGGTGAGAAAACAGTGATTAAACCTTCCCTATGTTTGGGAATGTCATGCCAATAGACAGGGTTGTGTAAAGAGTTCTGTTGAGTTCCAAACAGCCTCATGTAGTGGCTTTCTCTGAGGGTCCTGGAGAAATTCTAATTTTAATTAGAAATACCATTCAGCAAGACAGAGGAACCGTTTTCATTTTCTCTACTTCTGTAAACATATATAAATGTAAGTGGACATTAATTTTATTTTTTCAAATTATGTCTCCACTGTCTTTCTTTCAGCAAGAACAGATCTTGCAGATTCAGCTATGCTTATTTCCCATGTAACCCAGAATGCCTTTTGGATATAGTTCTTTAGCTGTTAACTCGGTTAAATCTGGATGTAAGATACAAGGTGATTTTCCTAATTGGACTGTGCAACTTAAAAAGTAAATTTGAAGCCAGGAATCTGTTCCTCCTTGTTCCCACAAATTTTTTGAGACAACAGCTTGCAAGTTTATGGTGTGAATGATCTGGTGAAGGGCTCTGCTCTCCTTCCCTGGGGATGCCTTGCCCTTGAGCCACATGCTGCTCTGGAGTCAGAGAGCGTGCTGCATCTTCCGTTGGATATGTGGTTGCCTGCTTGGGGAAATGGTCAAGTCCCTAAGGCATTTCTGTGGCACTTTTCCAGGGGGAACACAGTGTGCTCAGATTTGCTGTTTGCCTGCAGGTATGGGTAGGGGTGCTGAGGACCCCTTGTCCTACCAGGAAAGGCAGGATCAGCCACAGAGCCTTTTTTCCTCCCAAAACTCAACATTTTTCTTGTGGGTAGAAATTCTCATATAGTGTACCATGTTCCTTTAAGTGGTTGAATATGGTTATGAAGCAAATCGGTGTTTGAATTGAAAACTGAGCTGACCTCTTGTACCTTTCCAGTTCAGCCTTTTCTTATCTACTTACTGTCTACACAAGAAAACAGAAACGAAAATTTGGAAACAGTAACTGAATTATTTGTGTTGTGTCAAGCAACATGATTTATTCATAGCTGAGTGTGGGAAGGAAATCTGATATGATAAGCTTTATTATATTTATGAGTTTTTTCCCCCACACTCCTTCCGTGACCATCATCTTTCTGCTGCTCTTCTTCCCTGTCCAACCCTCTTCATGCTTTTCTCTTGCTACAAAAGGGTAGTAAGTATAGGAGGTTTTTTTATTGTACCTGACACTGTTCCCTGAGCAGGGGTGATCCAACACCATGCACCCTGCACCCTGGCATTGCATGCATAGGAAACAGCATGTAAGGGTCATGTTGTCATTTATGTACTATAAGCAATCCAAGTATTGATGCACAAACAAAAATACAGTTATCTTCATGGACAAACTACTTGCTGTGTGCAGTTGTCTTCAAAGTAAGTAGCAGAACTTACTGCAGAGAAAACCTCCCTAGAATCCTCTGACCTTAAGGGTACACCTTGGCCATACCTAGGCAAGGTGAGGTATACACCAGGCTCTGCTAACTGGTCTCCTAGACAGCATTACCTCCATCCGCAGGTCTTGGCTTTGACTTTGTACAGTCACAGGTACGGTGAAGGCACCACTCAAGAGGAACTTGCATTTGAGACAGAAAATTACATAGAGAAATAGTTAGGAACTGTTAAGAGGAGGTTAACAGCCATTCATTTCTCGAGGTGTGGTATGAGCATATATCATCACAATATAGCTGTACCTGTGATGTGCACAAAGTTTGCTAATGTTGTAATTGGAACAAGCGAAATGCATTTTCACGAATTGCAGCTGGATTCTTTCCAAGGAGCTCGATTTCCTTTTAATGTTGTGTTATTAATTAGCTCAGTAATTCATTCTAGTTTTATTTGGAACAAATCAGCAATGTTGCCATATTTGAACTCTTCTGTAAGTGGCAGGAGTTTTCTTGAAAGAGGTCTTTCACTGCAGAAAAGCAAGGATACCGCCATGGCAGGATGTATTCTATCCATGGAGATCGATCTATTCCTAGCCTACTTGCCAGCCTCCATGGAAGGAGAATATGAAGGAAAGTGAGCTTTGTCTTTTCCAAAGTTATTGCAAAGCAATAGGAGGTTTTCTGTCCATTCAGCAGAAATATTTAGCTCTTAACCCAATTTAAACTGGTAAAGCTACATATTCTTCTTGGCTGTGAGAAACTCTTGAACAAACTCACATATTTTTCAGGGATGATCCTGGAAAAACTTTGAATCCCAGTGGATGTTTCTGGGTGGTCTGGTTTACCATTGTATGGACATCTTTAGCACAGCAATTTACGTGGTAATATGAGATGCTGGAAGCATTGTAATGCCAGTTTCCCTTTAATTGTTCTTCACCCCCAAGTCAGGTGTTACCAAATCAAAGAATTCTTGCACTTTAGGGGAAAAGAACTTTTCACAGATGGTATTTGTAAAGATAGCAAGGAAGAAATTTAAGGAATGTTTAAGCTTTGACAATTATGAGTTCATTTTAATTATGTATATGACAGCATCATGTGAGGGATGTTCCACTGTTTTCACCTCTCTGTGTGCAACTACAGGTGCTAGCCTGCAGAGTTAACCTTGGCTTGAAATAGATGTGCTTGAAGAGAGCTAGAAAGGGAATGCTTTTCCCCTGACAAGTTTTCTGCACTGTCATTGAGCCCACTGAGTTATGCTGTTTGCCGCAGAACTGCCCACAAACCAGCTACAGATCACTCCATGTGCACGGTGGTGAAAAGTGTTCTATACAGCATAGAGTTCATGCATTTAACAGAAAATAAAGACCTGTAACTAAAAACTTAAGACTTAGTTTTGAATGAAAAATACAACTTGAATTGCTTCAAGAAGCAGGTCTTTTCACAAGGTTGGATGTCCTATCTTTTTCACTTGAAAATCAGTTGACCAAAAGGAAATCTTCGCTGTTCTTTCTTTTTTTTTTCCCTAGAATATTATTTTTCTTACCTTATGGGAATGTGACTTGGAAAATAAAAGCTCATTGGGAAATACAAGAAGGAAAACAATACCTGTACTGCTTTCTAACTGCATATCATCTGCTTTTGCATCAGGAGGAATTTTCTCAACACATATACATTACCACAGCCTCATTTTGATTTTTGCATCATCATAGGTTTAAAATTAGAGGAGATCTGACCAGGGGCTGTCATGCTTGTACTTATTCTGGCACAATGGTTGAGTGCAGTGTTCAGCACGGTCCTGTCTTGTTGGGTAGGTGTTCCCATTCTGTCTGCCTGCCTTTGCCTTCCCCAGACCCATGTCAGGCTTGATGCTGAATCCCGGAGAGAGAGACCTATTATTACAAAAGGCACGCCTTGGTTTGAGTGGCACCTTCTTCTCTGGTGAATGCACACATTGCTGAAAGCGCCCAAAATATAGCAGCTCATTGGCTCCGAATCCCCCCAGTTCCCCTTCCACAGTGGTCATTAAATGTCTATCCAGACTGCCTGGCATAAATCTTTAAAAATAAGGGTGGCCCTGGGGGCCGAATGTGTGACAGTCTTTCACGAAGAGGCCTACTAATTGCTTTTGATTAAATCGCCTGCATTTCTGCTGGCCCTTGGCGCATGCTTTCAGCCAGCACTGTGGTATTGTGGGCTCTCTCCGATGCTGGGGATGCCACCTGAGCAATTCAGGTCCTCTGAGATGAAATGGGGCTCTTCAGGGCATCACTCTAATTTCCATTGATTGCTTCTGACATCACCGGGGGTTCAGAGAAGGAAAAGGAACCAGCAGCTTTTGCCTTTACAGTTATATATATGTGTATATGTACACATGTATCCATATATATGCCTGTGTGTTTATGTATACATATGTGTATGGGTTACAACTGTCTTTGTGAGAGTTTAATAACCAGCTACCCAAGTGTTTGCTTAGTCTGTAAGCGTATGGAGGGCACGTTATGAAGTTGACACAAGCGAAAGGAGCAAGGTGCTTTCCTGGAGTTGTGCCTCTGGGTGTGTGGAAAAGCCATCGCCCTTTGGTCTGAGGGGGGCAGGCGGTGCTTTGTTAAGACTTAGAGAGCACCAAATACATTTCTTGGTCATCCATTTAGAATTTTCCTCCATGCTTGTCTTTTCTGCTTGATAAGCTAGGCTGCAACCAATTTGAGCTTAGTGTGTTAAATTTGTGTTAGCAATATGCAGTTCTGTGAGAATGTGCCCAAATCCAGGGCTCAGTGCATTTATTTGCTTGTCCACCAGCATGATGGTAATTGTGAGAAGATCCTGCTTGAAGGAGCATCTCATGGGATTAGTGCTTGGGTAGAGAAGGGCTGCCCTGCTGTCTCAGCAAGCTGGGAAACATTTAATAAACCTGAAAGAAGGTGTTAGGCTGTTATTTCTTTGTTCCTGCTTTTTTGAGAACCATCATCCATCTGGAGGTTGCAAACTGAGCTTTATAAACAGCTGCTGTTGGAATATTGGTTGCCACTCGGTAAATCAAGAGACACGCAGATTTCCAGCTATTGAATTTCTTCTCTGTTCTTATTTTAAGTGGCTACAATATTGTTAAAAATTCACGAACAAATACAGATGCAGATCCCTTTCATCTAAAGCATCAAAGAAAACAAGCTTCTCTGATACATCTCACACCAGTTTTTGTTTCAGCTCCTCTCATACGTTCCTGTCAAAAAGATGCCAGTTATGATTTAGATCCTGACAAGAGAAAAGGGGCCAGCTGTTGTGTTCAGCAGAGGTGTTAGATTTGCAAAATATTCCTATAACTGGTTGAGCATTTCCTTTAGAGAAAGCCACCTTTTTGGAACAAGAAAGAATCCAATATATTTCTATGCAATCCTAGTTTTGTGCAAAAATAAACAAATATTGATGTGGGTTTAGAGAGTCTCTTAAGGGGGATAGGAAGTTACAGACTGGAGGTGGAAGAGAAATTGTTTTGTAGATAGCAGTTGACATATATGAAAACATTATGCCATGGCAAAGGTTTTTAATCACTTTTTAATTCCATTTAAATTAAGTCATCTTTATTCTGAAATGAGCGTGTTCTGTACCTACCAGATTTTCATGCTCTTTGTCACTGCTGTTTAGGTTTCCAGGGGCACTCTTCTTGTTTTGTTTCATAATGCCTTTATTCACATACAGGAGCTGTCACCAAAAATCAGTGTTGGCTGGGAGCTGCAGAGATGCTTCTGCTCTGCTCTGGAAGTAGGATAGATGGCAACTGCACTACCACAACTGTGATTTAACATTTCTTTGTTTTTATTACTTGGTGAATGGCAGTCAGCATGGTATGTTAAAGGTTTCTTATGCAGTCAGCCGTCTGTTTTGTAAGATGCTGTATGTCTTGTGCAATGTAAAACTCAGCAAATACAGATGCCACGGGATGAACAGAGGGATGACATGTGCTTCCTTCTCTGCCACTCATGCGCCTTGGGAGACAAGTGGGATCCAGAGCATGATTGCAGGCATCTCTGCATCCCACACACTCATCAGGCAGCCTGTGATCAGGGTCTCTTGTGCCTGGAGGAGCTAAGCTCATCCTTGCCCTGCCCAGCTCCCTGCACAGCAGCATGTGCATTGTGCCTGGAAACTCCACAGCTCCTGCAACTGAGTTAATGGGGATTTGAGCAAACACCCTGCATTGAACCTAAGCTGGTTCCATGTTTGTGGTCCAAACCTTCCACTTGTGGGTAGCTACAGACTGTCTGCAACTCAGAGGAGAGCTTCTCCTGAAATATCTTGACATAGTTTAGCAGTACCAGGCCTGAAATTGGGTTGGTGTGTTACTCATTTGTGCTTTACAGGAGAGGGTCAGGTGTGTGGAAAGTAGAGAGGGAAGGTTGCATCTTGTATTTTGGATGAGAGATGCAGCGGTATTTACTTCTTTTCATGCTTTGCCTCTCCGTGCATGTTTTAGTATTCACAGCAGCAGAGGCTAAGTCATGTATCTAAAGGATATTTTGCCTAGCATCAGTTTTAGAAGTATCATGGTCCTTGTATACCAAATGAACATCTGATCTAGTTTTGGTAAGAAAGGTATCTGTTCTGATGAGATATTTACCTACCAGATAGCTCCATCCAGTAGACACGGGATGTCTCTCCAGGTCAGAAACGAAGAGTGCCGCTGCACATCTGCTGACGTGTCGTGCTGGCTGCCTGCCCTGCTGCCAGCCTGACGGCCCCATCAGCTCAGCTTATGTCAGTGCACGGATGACTGATTGGGCACATATTAAATGTGTTAATTAAGTGGTGGGTATTTATAAATGGTGGGTAACCATTTATTAAATGGTGGGTAATATAAAAGTATGTGTTTAAAAGAACATCTCACCAAATCTATTATGTGTAGACAAGTACCTTTGAAAGAGCACCTGTGTCATTTCATAGATGTATCTTAGAGTAAATTCTGTCCTCATGTGCTGTTGAGGAAGGAGAATAATGCTATTTTTCTTACTAAGCCATTGGAGGTTCAGTCTGTTACTGTTCTCTTTGCTTGGCAATGGATTGGATTTCTCCAGAGAGGAAATTAGATTTTTCCTTCCCTTTCACTCTGTCTCTGTCCTGTGTTTACATCAATTGGTGATTGTCTGTGCACTGCGGTGCATGTGATAACCTTTCCTTCCACAGCCTACTTCATTTGCTCTTCTTTAATAAACTGTATTTACACGTGATGCTTCTTCCCTTCTGGTGACAGCAAAGACAATCAAGAAGATGTGGTCCTTGTCTAGACTCAGCCAGAAGCAAGTGATGGTTTAACCAGGGTCATTTCAGCCAGTACTGAATCAGAAGTGCGCTAATTGGGATGAGAAGTGTACGTAGCCCATGGGTAGGGCTTGCAGCTATTCGAAATTTGTGTCTAGTAACAGAGTGGAAATTTGAGTATAAAAGTAGATACGCTGGATTTTATGTACTAGCAGCCAGCTGCAAACTTATTTGGGAGTTACTGATAGTTTTTGCTGTAGTTTTATCTGGTCGGCTAGCCAAAAGCTAGCTTGGGGGCTGTGTTATTCCAGGACTCTCCAGTGAGATGATTTGTTTACAGCAGAAAGCAAATCCCGCAGAGAATGTTGGAGGAAGAAAAGGTCCCTGAGGTTTGAGAGAGCTTGGTGGGAATTAGGAAACACGGCAGCAGCGGGGACAGGGTCACCTCCGTGCAGTGTTAAAGATCACTGTGACGGGGGTGGTGGAGCTCGCCGTGCCAAAAGGATCAGCTCAGGGAGCATGGAGGTGGTGGGACATGCTGGAAGTGCTGAACAGCTTGGGAAACTGAGTGCTCTGAGATGTTTTTCCTTCCCTTTGTGCTCTCTTAAAAAGCAGAGTCCAAATGCAAAATCCTATCTCAGAGCCACAGCCTGCACATGACTCTTGGCTGAGCCGAGCAGCTGCTGGGGCTGAGAGGCAAACACAGCCCTGGTGCTGTAGGATGCTACTGCCACTAGGAATTTCTGGTGTCCCACATTTTACACGTAAAGCTGTGTTGCCTGAGCATTCTTCTGCTCAAGTGATAGTATGGGTCTTGTTTATCTGACCCTTACTGCTTTTCTCCCTGTTGGAGTAGAGGAACATGTTAGAGGGGTGATTAGATGGAAGGAATTAAGAATACGGAGTGTGTAGTAATATGAAGGAAACTGTCAGAAATTGGGGGATTTTGCTTGTTTGCTTGGTTTTTTTTAATATAATGTGAAACTGTGAATGTGAATCTAGAATCAGACTGTCTCCTTGGGGATTTTTTTCAGTGTAAACGCTGTTAGCCAGACTTCAGGTGCTTTGTCTTGGCCATTTTCTCTAAGGGATACTCCTATATAATTACAGTCTTGGTGGCTCACAGATGGAAACTGGGCAGGGAGAGAAAACTGCAAAGACACAAAAAGCTGCTACCTTGTGGTTTCAGAAGAAGCTAACACTTGGGCTGCAGTGCAAGAACTGCTTTGTGTTTTGAGACTGGAGATGGACGAGTGAATACTAGAGAGTTGTTCAGGCGGTGTGATGTAACCTCTTTATCCTCTCGATATATTATTTGCAAATGACTTACAGCTTTTTTTTTTTAATAAAAGTATTTGCTGTTCATCCTTGTGCAAATATTCTGAGCATAAATGTCACCCTTTTAAAACACACAAGGGTTTCTGAAATCTGAAACAGATTGTTACCAGTGTGCTAATGTAAGATCAAGTGAGAAAGGAGGAGATGTGACTCTTAGCCCCTTCATGGCAATGACAGCTCACCTGGTAGGATTTGGAGGAGGTGGGCTACACAGGGCCGTGCTCTGTGGAAACATGAGCTGATGTTAACCCAGTGTCACTGCAGTCCTCCCCCATCTCCTATATGTCCATCTATTCTAAACAGGCTGCTCCTTCCACAGCTGCAGTTGGAGAGGGTGAGAGAGAAAAGCTGGCTGGAGAGGGCAGAGGGCAGCACTTCAGATGCCAGGCTGTGGCGTACTTGGGTGATTTTAACTCTATTTCCTATTTTCTTTTCAGACGAGGTCGCCTGAAAAATTGTTGTGAAGGATATCAGCCCAGTGGGTTGTCCGTCCCAAAGCCAGGGAGAGCAACTGTTAGCAAAGGCAATTTGCCCTTTCTGATGTTCATGTCCCTCTTGTCACCAGAGCCTGTTGCATTTGCAGTGGGTAACCTGTTGTCTGACCTGTGGTTTTATGTTGACTTTCTCTGCTGATTTGTGGGGCAGCAACCCCCTGCACAAGGGAGCAGCTCTGGATGCAGTGGGGCTGAGTCCCCAGGCCATTGCAGAGGTTCTTCATTAGCTCCCTCTTCACCCATGTCCCAGCAAGTCTTAGTGCTTGCAGTTGTAACATGTCTGGCCCCAGGACTGTTTCCACATTTCCCAGCCAGAGATATGTGCTGTGCAATGAACCTCGTGTGTTCAGTATCTTGTGCCTGTGATGCCAGTGGGGTCCAGGTCTGGATCCCACCTGTGGAAAGGCAGTTTCAGTCTGGGTTGTGCTTGCAGCATGTAGAGCAGTTGTGCCACAGGGTTTGGGCTGGGTCCAGCTTCTGTGCTTGTGATGTCCACGGTTTGTTAGTGCCTATTGACAGAAAGTCTGTCCCACAGGTCCTGGACACATCCAGCCCAAGTACTGCAGGACTGTTTTGCATACAGGTTTCAACTTGCCCCTAATGATCACTTGCCTGGGACTTAGGGAAATCAGGCATCTGACTTGGATCTGCTGCTCTGACTGTGCCTCATAGAGTAGAAATGCTGGGCAAGAAAGCAAAATTGTTTACTTGGCTGTCTCCTTGCTCACACAAAATTTTCCAAGTAGAGCAAAGGGGTGTAGCTGGGAGTTTTTTGGTATTGATGGTAATTTCCACAATTTCTGTGTATGACAAGGGTTTGCTTCATGCTTCACAAAGTAGTTGAGGTGGAAACCTTTTCATTGATTCAGGGAGATGGAGCTTGCTTGCTCAATTTGCCATGGGTGGATAAAGCTGATCTCTGTCCTGTAGTGATTTTGCCTGAGCTGGTGGTTTACAGTGTGAACTGAGTGGAAATTGTTGCAGCCCCAGAGGCCTCGTGCCTGGGTGCACCACAGCGTTGGTGTGAGCATCAGCAGGGTGCCTTTCCTGGGTCTGAGGCACAGCTGCTATGGAGGGTGGCTTTGCTGCAGAGGTGGGAAAAGGTTGACTGATAGATGGTTGCTAAAAACTCCAGTGCTGAATCTTTTATCATATAAAATTGAAGCCAGGTATGTTGGAAAGTCAGTAGGCTGTCCTAATATGTAGAACATTTCAACAGAGATATTTCGTATACTGCTGCCATTGCTTGAAAGTCACACTCACCCAGCTAGAGCAGGGATTATTTTCTTGGCATCTCCAGCTTTCTGAGAGGAAAGAACTGAAACTGATCATATGCATGTGATAATCCAGAGAAGAAAATAGATGCTGGACAATCTCTGAAACTGTTTCTTTTCTATACAATGAATAACTGCTGCATGTGGAGTTATTTACTATGCACCAGTGACTTAATAAAATGTACTTTTATTATTTGGGCGCCTTTCCTGACTTCATATGAAAGTTGATATCTTGACAGGTTTTTTTACCTTATACTTACCTGAGCAATGCAATTGAAATGCCAAAGCCCTACGTATCTAATGCAGACTTCCTGTTTCTATAGCAACAAAACTCGACCTTGTACTTAATGAAGGAATATTGGAGTGTGAGTAACTGTGACTTTAAGGTTTAGAAAAACAAACAGAAGCACTTTATATTTGGAGATTAAAGGAAATAAAACGGAAGTGGCCTCTTTGCGTAGAACAAAAAATGGGATACTTCACTGGGAGAAATGAAACCATATTAATGTCATAAGGAGCTCTGTGTTTTAATCTTGTTTTCCTAATTAAAATGTAAAAGCCTTTCATAGCATGTGAGAGTCTTTGAGGGCTTTTTTCTCCTCTTTCCTTTCCAAAGCTGCTGCGTTTGTGGTTAGGCTAATGAAAATGCGGGCTGCTGTACAACAGATACATTTTACTTCTGTTTTGGGGAAAATTCATTGATAGATTCTGTATGAGCTGAAAATGAAAGGAGAAAAATGTGTGGTGTTTAATCCTAGATTTGATCTATGGGCTAGTTTTTGGTCAGTTAGTTTAAATCTGTGTTACAGTGATAAATGCTGACAAGCTACAGATGAGAGAGTGAATGAAGGAGCAGCTGTCATCTCTTCCTATTTTCTTATAGCTTTTCAATTACGATTTTAATAACCGTTAAATTCTAATTTAAAACAGCCACGGGAAACATCCCAAAAAAAAGCAACAGTGATGAGAGCAACATATCACAAATGTTTATCACAAACATTTATGAGCCTGTTTCTGTATCAGCATTCCAATAAGTACTACACATTTGTGGCAGGTTTGTTGCACTTCAGTATTAATCTGTAGAAGTGAATGTGGGCAAATGGGAAATATGAAATTGGGGCTTCTGTTGCAATCTGACTGGAGAAAAAATTTTTACAAGGTAGTCCAATTTTTCTGTTTGCTGTTTTTTCTGTGACTTTTTAAAATTCTATTGTTAGGCTGTGATTCTGATAAATTCATCTTCTGACTCAATAAAGATAGCCAGAATTCAGAATTTGAGGAGATATTATATCTACTGAACTCACTTGTCAGCAGGCTGCTGAGACAACCAAAGATGCCAGTGATGGTGGTAAATTACCCCACAGCAAAAGGAAGGGTGGAAGGCAGGATAAGACAGATGGAAGGTTGCCTTGTTTGAAAGTTGATCTAGATAAGCTATTGCAAAAAGCAAACCCAGAAACAACCCACTCAGCAAAATCCAGCTTGAAACTGGCTGAGTCGGAGGATATTAAACTGTGGGCAGGTGGCATCCTGTATGAGCTGGGAGCCTGCATCCTGCTGAGAGCTATGCTCTTCTGCCTCCCAGCAAACTGATCGGAAAGGCATGAGAAGTGTGAAAAGGCACGACCCAAAATCTTTGGCTTTTATTTTATTCTACATTTCTTTTTAAAAATAAATATCTTACAATTTGGTGAAATGTTTCTGTAGGCAGAGACTGAAGGAAATCTGGCAATGAGGTTACAGCAGGTTTGCAGGAGAGGCGCTAGGTATGGAAATTGCAATGTTTCACCATAGCCTGCTGATAATGGGCTTTTCTAGAGCTGCTGGGGTATTTGAAACTTAAATACAGAAGGAGGCAAAATTTATGTGATTCTGCATAGCTTTGACCCAAGGTCTTGAAGTACATGAACTCCCTGAAAGTTTCATGGAGGTGCTCTGGGGGTGTCTTTGCTGGTGGGGAGGCTAATGTGTTTGTGTGTGCTCTGTGTTTCAGGGATAGAGCTCTGTCCTCCTGGGCACCGGTTCATGATCACCATGGTGGCGAGCTTCATTGAAATGGCGGGGCAGTTCCTCATGCCCGGGCTGGCTGCCCTCTGCAGGGACTGGCAGGTCCTCCAGGCAGTCATCATCTGTCCTTTCCTGCTGATGCTGCTTTACTGGGTGTAAGTATTTTATCCTCCTGTCAGGTCAAAGGCAACATGAGCTCCTAATGCTGGGCTTGGGATGTGCTTCGCTGTCGGGAAGTGTGTGTGCTTCACAATACATATGAGCCTTTCCCTTTGTTCTTCCATGCACCTTGTGCAAAGACTTGACTTTGAAATAACAATAACTTTATAATCTGCTGTAGCACGCACATAACGTTGCGTGCTGTGACACGGTGGGAACTTGGGAGATGGTCCTCTTTGGTTGAGGTGCAATTTGTTATTCTGTCACTTCTGCTTTAAAGATGAAAACAGTTTTTGAGAGGATGCATCTCAGCCTAGCTGTTGTCAGATTATGACTGCATGGCTACATTTTCCTTTAATACCTGTGTTGCTGGTTTCTTTGGCCTGGGTTATCCAAGAGATGTTAAAAATAGTGTCAGCTCTTGAACAAACACCCTTGGATATCTTGTGTGCATGAGGTAGTCAGCCCTGAGCTAGACTTGATTTTGCCCAAATCAGCTCACTATGCTGAAGTCTGGGTGGGTTATCTGTGCCAAGCAATGGCTCAGGATTGTTCCTACAAGGAATTCCCCACTCCCAGGTGCTCCCGCTCCTCTCTGCCTGCGGCACTGTGTGGTACTGATACAGTTATCCTGAGAGAAGTAGAACAGCTTTCACCTTGGAGATGGTGCCAGGTCTATCCCCACCGTGACTTTTTAAACCTCCCAAAAATCTTTGTTGTTCTGTCTTAATAGTGACACGCAGTGGCGGCATAACACAAGAGAGGCTTATGAGAACAATGTTGTACAAAACCATAACAGTAAGAACAGGCTAGATCATTCATTTTAAAGATGATACTAACAAGTCTAAAATATTAGTTGCTGTGCTCTCAGAAAAATGAGGGAAAAGGCCATCACGCTGTGCGGGAACAAGTTGTTTATGTACCCATGGGGGGCTAGGCTGCTAGCTGTAATGCCTGACAAGTTGCAATGTGTGAAAACTTGTTACAGTATGTAAGAATTTTTAACAGTTATGTTCTTGTATCAACTTCTTACAGAGTTCCCTTGTGTCCATGATGGTAACTCTCAGTGGGGATGTTATTTCCTATTGCCAGGGCAGACATGCTGTAGCATGGGCAAAATGCGGCACGCAGGAGAAAGTTACAAGTCCTTTGCAAGATAATGGCACAGGGGTTTACCGCTGTGTTCCACCATATAACATTTCAATAGTCTCATCTTGTCGATGTTAATCTCAGTGAATAATGAAGAGCGGGGGTTTTTATGCACGATACTGTTCTCCCTTCCCATACCTGCCATATGTTATCCATGTACAGGTCTGCTCCAAAACTTCCTGTTGCAATGCCACCAGCTGAAATGCCTTATATCCACCACTATCAAACTTAATGTTTACAGATACATGTCCAAAAGGACAGTACGCTAGTATGAAGGTGCCGAATGAACACAGTAGATGGCATGAACAGCAGGCACCCCTCAACAGTCTTCTGGAGGTTGCACGTTTTCCAGGTGGCTGTGGCAGGGTCTTGCGTATTCCTGTTGAGAGGTTGTTCCTGGCTGACATTGAAAGCAATAGGAAATGTTAAAATTTATTTTGTAATCTGCAAGAGCTCTGTGGCTTTTTGGCTGTACAGGACAGGCAAACCAAGGAAATAGCTCCCCCTCATATGATGTTGGATATGGCAGCTTGATAAATAGTGGTAATAGCCAAAGGATTGGGATTTGTGTTGCCCGGGGTTTTTTGCTTTTGTGGAAATGGGCTCTGGTTAAGATGCCTGTTTAATTATACTCTCAGTACAGTATGTACTTTTCTCTTAGGCTTTTCTCTTCCATCTGTTGCATATTCTCTGGAAAGTGCTACCATTTCATTGCCTCTTTCCTTTCTTCCAAATGGAATATGGACCCTCAGCATGTGTTATGAATGAAGGAAGAAGACTAACTGGTTGGTAATAAAAGAAGAACACTGCTTGTTAATTCACCATCATGTACCCAAAGCAGGGAGTTCAACAACAGATGTTGTGAACAGCCCCTGTGCTGCCTCCTCCTTCCTTCTCTTTACTTCCATCTCCTGCAGTGAGAGTGTTGTTTGCCTCTTCAGGCTGGGGCTTAGCCCTCTCCCACCTATGCATTTGCTCTGCTTTTGGCCACGTGCACATGGCAGGCTGTACGGTCCCCAGGCAGTGCACGGCTGAGCAGATTGGGTAGCTGGGCATGGAGGGGGGAAAGGGGGAGACTCAGCAATACAGATATGTCTAGGAGGGATGAGCAGGTGGGTTTGGATACACAGGTATTGAGCAGATGCCACTGCTGGGCTTTTAGGTCATTCTGGAAGGGCAAAAGACACCCATGTAAGCCAAACTTGGCACTGGGGTTTGTGACAAGTGTATAAAAATAAGTCAGTAGAAGTTAGACTCCTTTCTAGTGTACATGTATATTAAAGCCATGAGGGTAGGGGAGCTCCAGTTATACAGAGACCTTATTTTCTCTCGCTTGAAGCAGGAAGCTCCAAAAGGGATGATGCCATGAATGTCAGCAAAGGTATCGATAGCTTGAAATAAACTCCTGCTTCACCCTAAGAGAAACTGAAGAACTGGGAAAGGGTGGCCTGCTCTTTTCTGGTGCTGATAGATAGGATTTACCCTCACCAGGACACCGAGTTGGACTAAATGGGCTTATTGCCCTGGGGCAGGCCCCTAATTGACACGTTACACCCTTTTCACTGGCGTCCATTTTCCACTCATCTGTACAGGATCACACTTCTCCTTCCAGCTATACGTGGTATCTTCCTGGTCCTTGTCTGTCAAGGATTCTTCTCTTCTGTTAGGATTTCTTGGACTTGGGATCTTTTTTTCTCCAGTGTCCCTTCCACCCATTCCCCTCTCTTCTCCCAAGCAACAGCAGCTGTATAACAGGAAAGGAATGTCTCCCCCTACCCACTCTGTGTTCTTTTCCCTGACTGTAAAAGCATGGTCCTTTCCTCACTGATGGTGCAGGTTGCAGACTGTCAACCAGCTATGTGGGCAAAATCCCGAAAAACAAAGTTCAGCAGGAAGAAATGCATGCACTGGCTTATAGCATTCACCAAGGACAAACTGTCTGCACACCTTAGCAGCAGGAACATTGAGGAAGCTTGGTGTAGCACTCTAAGGGCGACGTGAAACAAAGGATGGAGTGGCACAGAGGAGTTGCAATCATGCTCTGTTTAAAACAATGCCACTAACGGGAACTGTGAGCCAAAGGAATGACCCAAAAGGTGACCAAAAGCTGAACTTTGCTACGTCAGCACAAAAATACATATTACATTTCACACCCCCCACATATGCTAATGGCTAAAGTCACTCAAACGCCAACCTAAATATGAAATTACATTGGCTGTAGCTTTACCTTTTCCCCTCCCTCAAAGAAAACAATATAAATGTAGCTTAACTGAAGATGGAGGTCAGAGGAGACTCCACTTTTGTATCCTGTACCTATCTCTGCTCTCATTGCCTGTTGTGTAAGAATCAAACACTCAGCAATACCAAGTGCTTCCTCAGGAAATTCAAAAAGCAAGCTTGTGTTTGTGATCATACTTCTAGCACTATTTAGTCCTCTCACAGTTTAATGTGTTTGTTGATGTTTGTATTATTCATATTTTAAGTATTCATGCATGCTTCTGCAGACAATGTACTTATCACCAGCAATCCAAGAAGCTGCATTTGTCTTGCTCAATAAATGACACTTTTGTACCAGGCCATGAGAGTTATTGAATGTGACCAGATTTCTAGTCTGGACATGAGAGTTCATTGGGAGCAACCAGACTCAGTGTATTGGGCTGTTTGTGAATCTGTGACTTTGGTAGTTCTTACTGAATGCAAGTGGACTTACAGTGCTGCTTGGCTCTGCATTTCTGTTGCTTCGTGTTGAATTGGCTCTCACTAAGGGCCTAAGCCCAGCCACCCCTCTGATATCTGTGGACCAGCAGGAGCACAAGAGGGGATTATTTTCTACCAGATGTAATGCAACAGAAAAATTGGTCTTACTCTTAGCATGACACAGGTGTCCACAGTCAGCTCAGCCTGCTGATCTGGGCAACTGCCCACCCTCAGCAGTAACCTGTCTCAGCTTCATTCAATTAGTATTTAATGCCAGGTGATAAAGCATGAGTGGTGAACAGATTTCTGTGCCGAAGTCCACAGAGACCAAGGGATTGGTTTGGGGTTTTTTTCTTTTTTTTTTGGCTTTTGAGTTCATGATGCTGCTTTGTACAGCAACGGAAGGTGCAACAGTAGGTGCATACAGATGACGCTTGGCAGCAGGATCCATGCCCCACAAATGAGCTCAGGTGCTTGCACAGAGATGGGGCGGCCAGCACTTCCCCTTGCTGTGCCTGGTAACCTGGGCTCAAGGCAGCCCACAAGTTTTTAAAGATCCTTAATAAACCTCCCACTGCTCACACTTAACGATGGAGTAGCTGAAAGATGTGAGGCTTTAGCACTTCCAGTTTGAGAAAAGTGCAGGAGCTGGAAGATAGAGACAGCATTTGTCCTGAACCTGCAGTGCCCATCCCTGTGTCTCCCTTTTTTTCTGTAGGTGCGGGTGGTCATTATAGGACTTGTTTGGGACCTTTAAGCAGACTGTTCAAAATCTGAAACTTTTAGCCTAATGGCTGAGGCTGTCCCCTCTCCAGAACCAAGCATGCAGAGATTTTACATTCAAAAGGTTTTTTAGTATTTCAAAAAATGGTTTTGTTATACAAGATTTACTGCAGGAGGATATGCCAAAGCATCTGTGCAGCACAAGGGGTAGTAAATAAGCTGTCAAGCTGAATGGCTGTCATCATAACTGTTATATTTTTTTGTTGGTTAGCATCATTTAAATTGCAGTCTGCCTGACTTCTCTCCTTTCTACTTCTTTTTCAGAAAATTACTTAATACTTTCTCTGTGTCATTTGGAGGTTTTGCTAAGGTGTCTCCTAAATTGTGCCAGCCTTAGAGATAGTACAATAATGGTGCAATTGACTCCTTAGAAGTATAAGAACTGGGCAGCATCCACAGCAAAGATCAGTGGCTTGTAAAGGGAATTTGAGGTTTATTATATATTTGAAGTTAAAAGTAGTTGTTAAATTGTTCGTAGTAAGGTCTTTTGAAAGAGTAGTGAAAGTGAGGCTTTAACACGAAAGAAAAATATACTTGGAGTGAGATCTGAAAGTTTTCATATCTACAGAAGTATGTGAGTTTTGGTTTTTTGTTCTAAGATCTACATATTTCTTTTGGTTTTGTATTAAATTCATCTGAAAAAACAAAAGGGAAGAATAATCAGTTAAGTTCATGAATCTGGTAAAAATCAGCACTTCAAGGAAACAACTGGACAGAAAATAAACTTTTTTAGCTGTGTGCACGTATGTATTTTTAAGGCAACTCAACACAATATTGTCTTTACTAAGGGAAGCTTTTAAAACAACAACTAAATATTGTCTGGAAGTACAGTACTGACCTGCATAAAGAATGACTGCATAAGTGGGAGATTTTTGACATGTTTAAAACCTGAGAAAATTTGTTGCAATATAATCGTAAGAATTAATTCTTCTCTTTCCTCTGTCTTTAGAAGAGAACCCAAATTACTTCCGTCAGCTATTTTCCTTCTTTTGTCTGAATTACCATGTGATAACTGCACATCTCATTCATTCGCTTCTTGGCAGCAAATGTCTTTTGCAGACAGCACTGCCTGCTTCTCCCAGTTCTTTCAAAATTATATTAATGGACAGAGCACCTGGAATATGTTATAAAATTCTAATATGTCGTATTTCCATGGGGTAGGACAGTTCCTCTATCATCTGTGAATCGAGGTAAAAGAAAATGTCATTAATTTACACATTCTGAATTGGTTTTCCCTCTTTTTTTGTTTAACAAGTGATTTTTCTGCATTTTGAAATAATTACATAGCTCCTGAGTGGTTAAATGAGCAGCTCAAATGCTATCAGTTCATCCTCTGACAGAAACTTGGAAGCAACCATAACCTGTTTTCCATCTTTAAAGTATTTTCCCAGAGTCCCTTCGGTGGTTGATGGCTACACAACAATTTGAGGCATCCAAGGAACTGATCCTTCAGTTCACACACAAGAACAGGATGAACACAGAAAGCGACATCAAAGGAGTAGTGCCCGGTGAGTAGAGCAGACAACTGCAAACCTCCCAGCTTTTCTTTAAAGGATGCACGTGGCATTTCTGCCCGTAGTTAAATTATCCACTTATTGCCTGTGAAATCATCCCATTCATTCTTTCATTCACTTTGCTTTTCTTGAAAATCCATTTCAAACTCCAGCACTGTATTTAAAACTACTTGGCCTGTTGAACAGTCCTAGTAATTATAGTCTTGTCTTGCAGTGCCGTATGTCTTTAGAGACATCTCTTGAAGAATTTTGCCACGGCTACAAGAGTGCGCCTTCAGCTCTGTGTGCCTCTGGAAACTGGGTTATAAGGAAGCTGCTTGCTGAGATCCTGCCCATCACCCAACATTTACTTTGTTAGTTTGGAGAAGCAGCAGCACTCAAACCCCCTATGTGCCAGCCCCATGGGAAACTTAAACCACAGTTTCTCTTTAAAGCTTTGCTCCAGAAGCTGTTTTGCTTTCTTCTCCTGCATCATCTGAGTGATGCTACTTTAGGGATGGGGGGTTTCTGCAAGTGGCTGCACTAGGGTGAAGTTTTTGCTTGAGAGTATAAATTATCAATGTCTTGGTTTCCTGATGCTTTTAGAAAAAGCTGGCTCCTCTCATCACCAGAATTGTCACTGAAATAGCCAAGATCCTGTCTCGCAGGTTGCTTTGCAGAAGAGACTTGTGTGTGTGTGCGCATGGGTGTGTGTGTCTCTAATTACAGCAAAGGTGAAGAGTTTCTGGATCTTCATCTCACCAGTATGCCTGTCAGCTACAATGCAGGCTCCCCCCTTCCTTCTCACAAGCCTGACTCTGCCCATAAATACCCATTTTGCACTGTCACTTGCAATCTGCATCAGACTACGCACTAGTCAGAAAACAGTGAAAATGTTTCTTGTTTTCCTGTTTTTTTTTCAAACCCTACCTGCTTTGATCCCAGGGGCTGCAGAGAGATCTCATCCAGAAGTGATGCTCCTGCACTTATCTGATACTTGCTGTCAGAGATCTCTGGGGTAACTGTAGCTTCAGTCAGTCACTGCTAAAGGCATCAGTCAGCACTGGGACAGGCTTCATTCAGGATAGAAAAGTGTCACTATTATCAGCGCCTAGTGAATAAAGCAGTCTTTATCAGTGAGGGGTGAGAAAGCCTGGTTAGGGTCCGTGGTATACATTGAACACTGGTCATTGGTGTGATTTTTGGGGCACACTGGTGGTAATTACCTTGCTTGCATGTAATTGTATGTCTGGGGTTACAGTTCCTGGATCTGCATCACATAACGTGGCTTTGCAATGGAAATGCTGTTTTTCTGGCAAAGTTCTGAAAAGCATAGGAGCATGTGAGCAGCCATTAACCTGGTGGTCTGCATCCCCCCACATCTCCTTTTTGCAGGTCTTCCTCACAGTAAATGATGGATCTTAAGAAAACCTGTCTCTGAGGCTACAAAATGTCTCACACTTTGACTTGGAGTTTTCTGACTCCTAAGTTTGACTTTTCCCCGTCAGCTTCTTGATTTTGCAGATGAAATAAAATGTATTTTAGGGGAAAGAAAAAACAAATTACCTGAGTTTGCTTTAAGGAAAATAATAAAGAGGCAACTGTGTCTAGAGGGATTTATTTAAGCCATGTATGTTATTGCCCATGGAGGAATGCTAAGTGTCAAAATGGTTTTATGACTATTATTTGTGACTGATTTACTTTTATCAGCAGTTTCATGGTAAGAGTATATTCCTGCTTAAGGGAGGGACTCCCTTTCATCTGAAAAACAGAGCATTATTTCACATCTTGATACTGTGCATTCCCTTGACTGCAAACACATTTAGATACAGCAGTTGTCAATACAATGCCTTTTGAAAACTATGAATTATTCAGAACATAGTAATTTCTGCCTCCTTGTTGATGATGGGTTTATTGGGGATGTTGTTGGGGGTTTTTTTATTATTGCTTTCCTCACTTTTTCTCTTTAAACTCTTTCTGCAGCCCCACACTTTAAGGCTTTCTTGACCCAGCTCTGGAGGGATGCTGCATTGCTGTAGGGAGAGTAAGAGAGGAGCAGTATCAAAAGGATGAAGTAAGATTAACTACAAGCTGTTGAAGGAAGGACCTTCTCTCTCATTCTGGTTGCATGGGAGTGTTGATGGTCCGCGTGAGGACAGGAGAAAAATAGAAATCCTGAATTAAGAATGGGATCAAACAACAGGCCATGTGTCCTGCAGTGGGTCAGTATGCAGAAGAAAGCATTTCTCCACTTTTGTGTGTTATAATCACATACCCGTAGTTGCTATAGCAGGGAAT
Source organism: Pseudotriccus pelzelni (assembly GCA_035584735.1). NCBI lineage: Eukaryota > Metazoa > Chordata > Aves > Passeriformes > Tyrannidae > Pseudotriccus > Pseudotriccus pelzelni. The sequence goes on from JAWMRA010000078.1 coordinate 66,535,091, forward strand.
GGGTAAAAAGCTGGTACTTGCCTGGGAGAAAGGATGCCATTCAGCCTGATGCAGATATCCCCTATTTTCCCTTGACTCCATTGTTGAGCTTTCCTGTCTTTGTGGAGGGGGTTTTGTTTGTGATTTGTTTTATTCTTTGTTTTCCATCTGAAAGGGCTGGAAACTGTTTTGCTCTAGTTAGGGGCCATTGTGTTCCTGTTTATTATTCCTCGCTGCATTGTTGTAACAGCCTTCTGTGATTGAATTACTCCCAATACGTTTAAATGATAAACTGCTTACTTGCAGTCCCTTCCAGCAGAAAACACCACTGTAATTTTACTCATACGTACCAGTCAAATTAGTGTATCCAATGTAACAGATCATTACAGGAGTTCCAGTTTCATATGTACCTATTTTGGCAGTTGATAGGAGTTCCATAATAAAAAGAAGAAGCATTCTAGAGAGTGAAGTATTTCTGGGATAGAAGAAAATTGAATTTAGAATTGCTCTTCAAGCAGTGAGCAGGCTGGTTTTCCTTTCTGAAGAATCACGTAATTCCCTTTGCCTGCTAAGAGCTTTTACTTGTCCATTTGGCTGTACTGCCCATAGTGGAGAGTGCCACTGTAGGGCCTGCTTGTTCCTTGGGGAGGTGGCCATTCACATGTTGGGTGGGAAAAAAAGGAAGCAAAATTTATCTGCTGGTTTTGACGGTCCATAGGGCGGGAGTGGTTTTCAAGTGCTTTTGTGGGAGAGGTCTCTAAAGAGAACACCCAAATGTCCAGACAGTGGTCCAGCTAAAGTTGAAAGGTCTGGCAGCTACAGAAACAACCTTTGTCTGGAGAGAATGAGGGTAGACAGATGATGGGCAATGCTCAACCAGCAAGATAGTATGGGGCTGTGCTTACATGGGAAACCAGGTGAGAGAAGGGACATTGATAGGAGTCTGGAGTGTTGTAAGAGTAACTTTGTCCTTACCTTCCATGACCTGTCTCAGAGGTGATGTTGGTTGCACAAGGGGAACTAATTCCTCAGCATCTTTAAGTGGCCTTATTTTTGAGTGATTGATCTACTTTGTGATTTTGAGCAGGAATAATTTGCCTTTGTAAAGAGATCTTTGCGTTATGTGGTTGTGTTTTCTTCTTTAATGATTAAGAAATCTAGGTGTATTAATTAGACCTGGTTAAATCATCCCTAATATGTTTTAAGTCTTAAAATTTCATCAGTTGGCTTAACATTTTGTTTTCTTTTAGAAATAAAAGTTAAAATTGATTTTGGCATCAAGGAAAGTATTTTAGTTCAACTGCATATTGAAATATTATTTTTAAAACAGTTTTGTTGCATTTTGTGGAAAAATATTTCAAAACATTATCCAAAAAAGTCAGCTTCAATCAGGAAAATATGAAACATTTTCATAATATTAATTCAGTACAGGTTTTTTAATACCCGCTTCTCCAGAAACTTCACCATCTCTTCCCTGTTACCCTGTGGAACACAAAACAAACATACATTTCAGTGCAGCTGCAGGACAGTCATTTTGAGTTAAGTGAAATGAATGCTAAGGAAGTATGAAGACCTGTTTAACGAACAGGAGAAAAGAATATTTAAGGGAATTGGAGATCCCAAAGCACCAACTGTCCTTACACCTTTTAAAGGTGTGTTATACTTTAGATGGCTTTCATTATTTTTATAGGATGCATTCTTTTTCTTTGTGTGGGGAGTGGAGAGTCTGTTTGTTGCCTGGAACAGGTTGTATGCTGCAAGCTGGTCTTGGCTGCACCAGCACCCAGCCCTGCCATATCTGGGTGTGCTGGGAAATGCACCCCTTGGGATGCTGTATCATCAGTTACCTCAGTGTCAAACTTGGTGCTTCCATGGAAACCCACCCCTGTGCGGTTTTCTTTGGCTTCCTCTATGGTGGGAGACATTTCAGATGTTCCTTAACACAAAAATAACTGCTTGACCAGACGAAAAAACAAAGCTCCTGTTTTGCTCATCTCTAGATGAAAATACAAACCAGAGTGGTCCTGGGGACAGATAACTTGTAGCTGTTCCTTTCTAAGCTTAGTGAAATGATATAGACGTAGTCGCAAAAGATGGCCAGGAAAGATCAAGTGTTTAAATAGATGCAAATACTTTAGCATGTAGGACAAAACATGGAGAGGATGAAGGGATATGGTGGTGATGAGTACTTTGTGTGTGTATGTGTGTGGATTGCAGTTAGGAAAGCTGTGGTTTTCAGGGGCTTTGCCTCTGAAATAAAAAACATTGAATTATCTTTCACCTTTCTTGCTACTGAGCAACACGCTGCCATGACTTTTCTTTTGTACATAAGCTGGTTTTCTGTTTTGTTTTGCTGTATGTTTTTTTTCCCCTAAGCATGAGTGTTGGATCTATGTCAGTTTTTCACTGCTTTTTCCACTGGATAAATAGCAGAGGGAAGGGTGGGAAAGCCTTGTGTCTGAAAGTCAGTCTCTTTCGCTATAAAGCTTGACTCATATCCTTAGACCATCACACCTATACCTACACTATTGTTTTAAAGCTTGTGATAGATGAAGAGGGTATTAGCCAGAAAAAGAAAGCAAGTCTCCTGGCCCCATAACACAGGTAACGCTGTGTGATACTACTATGTGCAAACCTGACAGATGTGTTCCTTTACCAGATCCTGTTTCTTGGGTGCTTAATGGTGACAAACTTAAACATCCTGTGCAACTCCCAGGGAGTGGCCAGCTAGCTAAGTGTAGTTAAAACAGTTCAAGATGCTGCTTGAAGTTAAAGAAACCCAACCAACAAAACAAAACAGCCAGTGGTTTCTGTTGCCCACTTGTATGTTTAATCAGCTTTCAGGAGGGTCTGGGTTTCTCCTCGTGGGCTCCTGTTGTCCAGTAGCAGGGACTGATGAAGTCTGTGCAACTTTTTCAGGATGTGCTGTATGTGATAGTGTTTAACAAGGATAAAAGCGGTCAGTTAAGTCCTCTTCACCTGACTAGGTCTACAGGAATGGAAGAGGAGAGTCCATGCATGCCCTGACTATATCCCTGGCAAGGTTGGTAGTCATATCTGACAGCTGCAGGTTTTGGAGGGGGCAGGGAAAAAAGGTGCACTCTACTGCGAATGTACCTTTCAATGCCACTAGGAAAAGCAAATATGCTGGAAAATTTAAAGAAAAGGAAAAAGAGGGAGTTGACAACCTCTGTTTAGGCTTGAATTATTCTTTCTCAGTGGTTGAGTTCTCTGCAGAGTCTCACTGGCCACACTCCAGCCTGTTGATTTTTGCCGGGCTGGCACTCTGGGTGTTCGTCCACAGTACTACCTATCCTCCCAGAGGAGCTGGCTTTACAGGGCAGGAGTCATGTGCAGAGGGCAGGCAGCAAGCCCTGCTGCTCCTGGCACTTCCCCAGCCCACAGGCACAGGGAGGGGAGACGATGGGTGAGTCCAGATGTGGATGTGAAGGGTAGGAGAGGAGACCTCAGGGACCAAGTGGAGGCGGAGAGCAGTAAGAGAGGACCAGTGGACAGAGAAGAGATGAAATAAGAGACTTAAGCAAGTTTTGGGAGCAAAGGTTAAAGACAGCTGGAGAGGACTTAGAGAGGCAAAGAAAATGATGGAGACCAAAGGAGCTGTGATCATTTGCTTCCCCCTCTTTCTAGAACAAGCTGTCAAGCCCAAGGATTCAGTCTCCACCCTCTTATTAGTGAAATCCACTCCTAAAATGTGTGCTTCACCCCTCCATCCTGCCCAACTCACTTGCTCTGCCTGCTGAGGTTTCCTCCATAGCTCTGACAGCAAAGAGCAGCAATGCATGTGTGGGTATCTGAAACCTCCTGATGGCTCAGACACAGCTCCATGCAATGACATTTGAGCTGCTCTTTGTGTTATGGGTTTTTTTTTTTTATTTTTTGTTGGGGTTTTTTTTTGTGATGTTAGAAGAATGTAAACGTCGACATGTCACACCCTGGGAAATGGAAGAAGTCAGGTTGCCTGGGCAACCCTTGCTTGGCCTCCTGGCATGAAGGCATGTTGATACAGCCTTTAATAACATGATTACAACCTATTTTTTCCACAGGGCATAGGATGGACGAATCAGTGCATAGGATGGACGATGATGTGGGAATGAAGCTGTTGTCTGTTCCTCATTTGTTGCAGAATTTGGAAGGTGTGTAGTGAATGAGGCAGAGGGTTGCAGGAGGAAAGAGGACAGTGTTGGGGAAATTAAGCTGAATACCTCCCTAAGAACTGTACTTGTTCTCTGTGTCTGACAGGGATGGTTTTGTACGATGATGGAGATTTCCCTGGAATCAGGCCCTTTCAGTCCTGTCACTAATTTCTTCAGTGTCTGTCTCTAGCGTGTAATTCTGGGGCTTGATTTGCAGAAAGCTGGGAGCATTTATATCAGCAACCAAAAGTCGTATTGCTGCATGATTTTTCTCATTCTGGACAAAAATCCTCTGCATTGTATCTCCCTGCCTGCAAAACGGGAATAATCTTTGCCCTTACTCTTACAAGGTGGCAGAGATTATTTCATTACTATTTATGAAATACATGTATATTCTGACAGCACTGCAGGATTGTCTCTGAGGAAATCTATTATTTTTTTGTACTCACTGGGAGGTTTGGATAATAAGGCTGAGGGGCACATTTTCAATGGGAAAGGTAGAGATGTCATTACTACCTGCCCATTTGCTGACTGCAGCGAGCATTCTGGGGGAAAAATTAATGTGTGATCATTTGAATGCTATATCCTAATGCGTATGAACAACTGAAGATTGCAAAGGCAACCTTATGTCTGGCTTTTTTTAACTTTTTTGAATATAATTAGAAATATAGGATTGAAATAGATTATTGCAGTCAGTCCTTAGCTGTTACAGCCATAGAATTACACAGTAGTTCTCATGAAATGAGATTAATTTTAAATGCTGCCAGTGCTTTTGTTAGAAGGCCATTCCAGTCTCCATATTGCTCTTGTACTGGGGTACATTTTAGCATTCAATTCAAATACACTGTAGTTGGCTGTGTTCATTCTTTTTTTCCCTTCCCGTTTCCTCCTGTCTGTGCCTATCTCAAATCGCTTTTTCTCTTTTCCCATGCTTTGTGAGAGGACAGCAGCCCCATTCCTTTGCTGAGATGAAGTTCTACTTTATCTCTCCTCCTTTTATAAATGGGCTTGCCAAAACTTTAGTTTCTTAAATATTGATGACCAGAATTGTAAGAGAGTACCAGCATTTCATTGTCTGAATTACAAATACCTCATGGCCTCAGTGAGCTGGTGTCATATAGTCACTTGTGTTTAAGTAGTACATAATCAAGTCCAACACAGCCTTTGCTTATCTTCCACCAGAAACATTTCCCCTTAATCACTGAGAATCTTACTTTATATTATGAATTTTCACTTGCTTTTGCAACACAAGGTCTTTGTTTCACCTAGTTCCCTCTAATGGCCTATTTCTGTGTTGTACGTACCTTTGGTAATAAGGCGATGCCTCACTTTGTCACCAGCAGACCTTATTGGTACCTTTCTAAGGTTTTTGGCAAGCTCCCTCTGAGGTTATTAAATAAGATTTTTTTTTTCCTTTTTTGAGAATAAGGTAAGTCACCCTGCCACTACTGTCCTACTATCTGCTTGTGATTGCTGTTTTTCTATCCCTTTTTGTCTGCCATCAGTCAGTGTTTTACCCACCTGATAATTTCTGTATGTGACTTGATAGTCTTCAGTATTTCTTCACTATTAGGCTTTTCAAAAATGCAAAGATTCAGACTGCTAGTCCTCCATGATAATAAATAAATAAATAAGCACAAAGGGAGTTTGTGGAGACAGAAGGCCTGATAGGTATAAATAAACCTGTGTACCAGTAACTCAGTCTGCCTGAGAGTAGATTGCTTCAGCTCTGTGTTTTGGACGAGTTTACCTCCTCCTGTAGAGCTGTCATGCTCCCTGGATTGATTGAGCCTCTGTGCTGGCCTTCCATAGCTCTTTTCATGTTCAAAGAGCTACTGACAGTATCGTTTAGTGGCCAGAAAAATCCAGCAGAAGTACGTCACCACAGGACACTTGTCATTTTGGACATTCTTTTTTGCCTGCTTCATTTGGGCTTTTGTCTATTTTGTTTATGCCAAGTGATGCAGAGATGTGTGGCTTCATTTGAAGGTATTTAAGCTACTTTCTGATTTTGAAAGCCATGTTCCTCAAACACAGAGGATCCCATGAGAATTCAGCAGTGTAGGGAGCTAGAAGCTGGTAGGATTCCCCTTCCCATGAGACTTTTAAAGTCTCCCATTGAATAGTTTTAATTTCCACTGAGATATAAAGAGTTAGCTTGTAGACAGTTTTCCTACTGAGTCCTTGAATAGGAAGTCTAGAGTGTGTGTGGGCTTTGGAGTATGGGAAAACTTACTAGGGGCCTCTGAGTAAATGGATAAAAATAATTTTTATTTTCCGTACTCACAACTGAAAACATTTAATGCAAATTCCCTCTGAACTGATGATTTCAGTGCAAACTCAAACAATAAGCTGGGGGTAGGGGGAGTTTTTCTGGTGTTAGTCCTGAGAGAGCAATAGTTTGCTTCCATGAGGCTTTAATAGGCTTCAGCTTGATTTCTCTTTTAACATCTGAATGTTGACATACGGAGTTCAGACAACCTAAGAGCTGTCGCTCTCCTGATGCTCATCACAGTCACTCAGAGCAGGTCCTTTCATGTAAGCAGGCTCCCTCCAAAGACAGCAGGTCATTTACAGGTGACTTAGATTTGGAGTTTTAAAAACATCCTAGAGAGATGGAGGTGTAAATAGCTGGTAGAGCCAGAAGGTTTTTTAGTAAAAAGTCAGGCATTCTTTCGTGTAAAGTTTGAGGCTAGATTATTTTTTTCTTCTTTATTTTTTTTCTTTTGTTTTTCCTTTTTTATTTCCCTTTTTTTTTTTCCCTTTTTTTCCCTTTTTTTTTTCATTAATGCTTTTAATGCTGTTAACATCTGGAATGTCCTGCAGAGTACGACCCCCATCAGTGCAGAAGCAAGAGTTTGCTGAAGAAAGACTTCTGCATGAGACAGGCTAGAGAAGGGGTGAAACCCCCCTCATGTGTGATCCTCGGTGCAGCTGAAGCCGAGGAGGTGTTTGTCAGTTCACATAACCCACCAGCTAGCCATTACTTGGGGGCAGGACAGCAGTTCAGTGGGAAACACTGGCAGGAATAAGTTCAGAAGCACTGATTTATGAGGGAAGTTAAAAGGGGGCCTGAGTGCACATGAGAAGGATGCTTGACAATAAATAAAGAATTTATGGATTATGGGAACCCCTAATGTATGAGCAAAGCAAGAGTGGAGGGCAAAATAATATCTGGCTCCAAAGAGAAGTGTAACCAAGTTAAGTGTTGCTTTTCTAATTTTTTTTAAGTTGTGGCTCAATAAAGCATGTATTGACAATGAAATCTGCTTCCTCTTCTGTAAAAAAAATAAAAATTACCCTGAGAAATTAAAAAAAAAAAAAAAGAAAATCTGAAGGTTATGGCATTAGGGACTATCTTATGCTGACAGAGGATGAGATCTTTTAGTTTGATAGGCGAAATTGTCAATGTGAAATCTGTGCAACGTGTGTTGTTTGGTAGTGATTTTCCTTGTTGCCCTTGAGATGAAATAGTAAACAGCCACCAACAGCCTTTCAAAACCCTTGTGCTTCTAATGCTTGCTTTGACTTTTTTGCTGTAGGTGGTGTAGCTTGGGCTGAATTATAGGCTTTACAGCTATGTTTTATTTAAGTGCTTCTGTTGTTCTGAATTATTTTATGCCCACTTATTCCTTTCCAGAATCTTGCAAAAAAAATAATTTTGACCTTTGAGTACCACCTTTCTTTATTGCTTTTTTTTTTTTTTAATATAACCCAAATCCATTGATGAGCCTGCTCTGGGCTTCTGTAATACGAATATTAATGTAACCAATTTCTTCTTTTGGTCCACCTCTGTTTTTCTGCTTTTGTGATCTTCATGCTGCATAGATTTTGGGGAGAAATGGCCATTATGAGGTAGTAAGGGAAGTAGTATGGCAATATTCTGCTCAAGTACGGTCATTAATACAAAATACCCTTTGCTGCTTTTGTCGGAAGCATTCCCAGTAGTTGCTCTAGAGGAAAGACCAGGAGTGACCTGTGAGCAGTGAATAGCTCAAGTATTTGCATATAAATAATGTTTGCTTGATTTATTATTTTCATGATTTGCTTTTCAAATAACAGCAGGCAAATGTGTTTTTTCTTTAGTTCGTAAATTCAGGTGAATTCCCTCCCCATCCCCCCATCCTTCCCTCCAGCTTGCTTTTATTTTCCTGTGTCTTGCAGCAATTTAAGAAATTGCTATTCAGCAGAGTAAGGCAGAGGTCAGGGCAGGCCAGTGTGGACAAGTGAGGACACCCGTGCTAATTACGTATGCACGAAGGGAACGTGTGCACCATTCAGAACAGGGCCACGCTGCTGCCTTTAAACACAGTCAGTCTAGAAAGTAGCAGAAAAGCAGTCCTAGTCTGTACTCATGGAGTGCATCGTTTTTGTGATGGTTCTTTATAACTGCAGCTTCTTCTGTTTTTATTGAACTTGTTGCTGTCTCACTGATCCAGTAGCTTGGAAACAGGCTGCTTTGGCATGCTTAAGTAGGTGTTCACGCTCTAAATTACTGATATGTGGTAAATAAAATGTCCTTTGTTATTGTCCCACGCCAACAAGGGTGTCAGATGCAATATTTGCAAGGCTTGTGTGTTCTTAATAGCATTGCGTAGAAGTTATCTTGGAGCTGCCCAGCACTTTAAGTTCATGGTGAGACTTTAGTTCTGAAATGCAGAGATACCACAGCTGCTGATACCCAAAGATTTGTCTTTAAGGAAATGTCTTAATGTTTAGGACATCCATCAGAACAACTTTAAATATTTGAAAATGGAGCGGGGTGAAAGATTATAAGCTGACATAATGTCCTAGCCACTTTATTCTGAAACCTGCATTTGAACAAACCTCAGAAGAGTCCAATGAAAAATGAGTTTGAACTCCAGTCCTTTCCATGGCTTTTCGGGTGTGCCTTGCACAAAGACCAGGAGGGCTTGTAGCTGCACAAGCGCAGTTCTGCCTGTGGAGGGGCTTAAAAATTAACAGAATCCTGAAGCTTTTCAAGAAATTTGATGTCATGCTTGCTGAGATCAAGCTCCATACTGCTCCCCTTTTATATATGAATTTTTAACTGGGAGAAGGTTTGGAATGTGAAGGAGTTCTTAAATACTTCTTCTGCCCCGAGAAGGTTGAGGGAAGCCTGAAGGAACAGGAAGAACCTGTGGTGGACTTTGGACAGGCTGTTCAGCATTTTTATAGTTCCTATTAGTGTAATCGATAGTGTCCTGTTCTCCAAGACATCCCTCAAAATATCTGTAGTTTACAAGCAAATCTTCTCCTTCTCATTCTCCCCAGTGAAATAATTTTGGTTTGGTTTATTTCAGAGCTGGAAAAGGAAATCACCAGGAGACCGAAGAAAGTCTGCATTGTTAAAGTGGTGGGAACAAGGAACCTGTGGAAAAACATCGTAGTATTGTGTGTGAACTCGTAAGTCGGATCTCTTTCTGTTTGCATAGTTGTGTGGTCAGTCAACTGGAAGCAGCAATGGGAAATGATGAGGGAGCTCCTTCGATTCCTAGTGTAGGACCCTTCACTAATGTCTCTGATAAATGATCCTGGAAGAACACCAGCCGTTGCAGGGAACCAGTTTTTATGGCAAACATGGAGGAGCTCGTTGGCTGTTTCGGGCAGCAGAACCACCTGTCTTCTCAGGTGCCATGCTGCAAGTGCATTGCTATCATCAGTGGTCTTGAGTGGCCATGTATGTGCTCATATGTGCAGACATCTACTACTTGGCATCCTGGATGGGATTTTTGAAACCTTTAATGCCACAGGAGTGCAGGTTCAACTCGTTTACATCTGATAGGTCTGTGTTGCAGAGGAAGATGTTGCTTGCTAATAAACACCCCTTGTATGTAAAGCCTCCCCCCTTGTATGACAGCTGTCCATGATAGATCTTCAAAGGCAGTTTGCAAAGTGCTTCGGCACTCCCAAATAGTGTATGGGAGACACAGGGAGAATGTTCTTTGGGAGACTGCACAATGTGATGCTTTCATCCTATGGCTTCAGTTTGGACATGCTTGTGAGGGCAAAACCAAGCATCAGCCTGAGGGTTTTGCAGGTTACAGGCTCTGAGACTTCCTGTCCAAAACTGACCACCTTGTAAAGAGGAGACAGATGGGCTTGCAAATTCTGGGAGGGCACCAGCAGTGGATTTTCTAATTTTTCTATCCTATAAAATGTCCATTTGAATTTCTTTCATGAATTTTTTTCAAACGGGAGATGGGAACGGAAGAGAGTGGAAATCCCCCAGGTTTGGAAGCATGTAGCTCTCTTGCGGATTTTTCTACATCGCATCAGGGCACTACTCTGCAGCCCTCACTCCTGTTAACAGGCTTGTGGATCAGTCATGATCCAGAGGGGGCAAATAGTCACCCAGAAGCACCAAGGGGTCAGTCTCCAGTACTATCGATTGCAGAACCAGCTCTAGTCTTACGAGTTTTGTGTCTCTCTTCCACTCACCAATGAGCGATCCCTTCTGCTCTGAAACAGCGTTTTCCTCTTTGGCTCAACTGATATGCTTAATAGCCAGTGTTAACTGTATCTGTGAAAAATGTTTACATGGGGAATTCTCCCCTTCTCCATCACCCTCATTAATTTTGCATATTTGGAAATTCCCTAAACCGGAACTAGGCAGCCTAGAAAATAACTTCTGGCATTAGCACACAGAGGCTGTTTGCCATCCAAGCAGAGCATGAAGCAGATCTATGTCTGAGGAAATAGATTTCATATTTGTTTTTAGGGGGTGGAAAACAAAATATTTAATTTTAATTCTGTTATTCCTGTTAGATGGGGCTGTGCTGAACTTTAGTATGTGGAGAAGGAGACTTTTGCAGGGAATAAAAAGAAAATCAAGGAGGATAAAGGTATTTAATTTTAAAAGTAACAATTCTGAGCTGCTCACCAAGTTAAGAGAATACAGTAATTCTTGGGGAAGCAGGCTGGAAAGCAAAGTCCAAATGATACAGTAATTTAGTTTATAGGTCATGGCCTAAATAACAACTTCCGCAACTGTGTTGGCATGCATAGAAGAGAAAGACAGAAGAAACGCTGGTTAGCTCTGCCTTTTTATTACTATTGTTTGGCTGATTAATATTGGTCTTATGGGAGGATTCAGTTATAATCTAGCTATCCAAAGCAAATGTCATTTTTGTGTAAGAGCAAGCACTTGTACTAGGTTTTTACCAGGGTGAAAGTGTTTGGTATTGAGGGTGGGGTTTTGTGTTAAAGCATTGATTCAGAAGTTTGCAAGTGAAATTCCTCAGGCCCTGGGCTGTCACGCACTGCCAATTCCCCCAACTGTTTCTGTGCTTATTTTGTTACCCAGTTTACCCTGACAGATCTTCAAATTCCTGACCTTCGGGAGGATAGAAGTGTATTAGTGTACTGTACCTGCCATTCTTTTTTTTTTTTTTTGGAGACCTGGATCTGTGCCTGCCACTCTGTCAGGCACAATTAATTTATGACATGAGATTTGCCTTGTCTAAGTGCCAGGGACAAGAGGCCCTTCCTGGCAGAGATATTTGAGCCATGATGGGTGCAGCTGAGAGCACTGACCTTTCCCGTAGCACCTCTGCTACAATTTTGCGCCACATCAATGGTGATGCTGGGGCTTCTCATCTCTGTACCTCCAGCCCCCTGCTCTTCCTTTTTTATTTTTTCTTTTCTTTTTTTTTTTGGAGGGGCAAGGTAGGACAGGAGAAAGAGGAATGAAATGAGGTGGCAAGATGTTGATCACTGGCATCACGAAGAAAGTTTCTCTTAAAAGAGGAGACATGTTTCTATGAAGGGTGATGTGAATGTGTAGATAGAATTAGAGCTTATTGTTTCAGAATTGTAATAATCATTGCAGCACATAGGACTTCAAATACTCCTTTCTCAGAAGTTTTCACTTTTAACAGACTAGCATGGGAAGTGGGGTGTAATGTCTGTATTTAGTATGCCCAAATGCCACCGGCAGGTGGGTCTTCCTGGAAGACACATCTGCATTGCACAGTGCTTTGCTGTCCAAGCACACAGGCTGCTTCATCACAGCACTGCTGGCTCTGTGGTTGTCAGCAGATGCACTGGGAACAGACAGATGTCCTTCTTGGGGTACAGGAGTTCTCGAATACAACAGGAAAACCAATCAAGCACTAGGAATCCTTGTAGAGTTGTTTGTACCCCGAGCGTACTGTGAGCAGCAGCTATATGAATAACGCCAGCAAGAGTTTGGTTGAATAAGGGTTTTTCTTTTGATCATTGCATATTTTATATTAGCACCTAGAAGTCTGAGTTAAGTTTTTTTTCACGAGGTATTTTATTCCTGCAGCAGAAGAAATTTTTTCTGCATTAATGGGTTCCTACACTAAATTGTGTTGCAGTGCACGTCTGCCTTGCCAGCAATGATCTCCTCTCGCGCTGTCCTGTTTCCCCTAGGCTGACGGGATATGGCATACACCACTGTTTTGCAAAAAGCATGATGGGGCACGAAGCGAAGATGGCGATTACCCACAACTTCTATGCGGACTACTACACCATGGCTGGGATTGCACTGGCATCCTGCCTGGCCATGTGTCCGGTGGTCGGGTTTCTGGGGAGGAGAGGAGGACTCCTGCTTTTCATGATACTTACAGCTCTGGCATCACTTCTGCAGCTGGGTCTTCTCAACTGTAAGTTGGAGATGAGAGCCTTCCAGGACCAAACAAGTTTGACATGCAAATAAGGGACCAGGAAATATTAGCATTTCCCTTGCCTTTCCTAGATTTGTCATACATCTGCATAGTTTAAGAAGCTGAATTTATTTGAAGGTTTCCCCAAATACCTGTTGTCTAAGGCTGATGAACAGAAGGCATTGTGTTCTGGATGATTCCCCTGGTGAAGCTCATTGGGCATTGGTGCTGCGTTAGGGTTGTCACTTAAAAGCAAACAAGGAAATAAAAAACGTTTGTTTTATCTTAGTGAAATAGCCTCCAGGGAAAGAGCTGGGTAGGGATTGTGAAGGGAAAACTTCCCCAGATAAGTCTGCTTCTTAAATGGCTGCTAAACCAAGCAGAAGTTAGAGCAGTAGGTATATGTCCTCTGACTATTCTGAGCATTTTTCTATGAGTAAGTAATATACAGGTAGCATGGAGATTATACAGTTGGAAGACCCTAATTTTAATGCAGTATGTATCTATAGTCCATGTGAATGTACACACATAATTTTGGGAGGTGATATAGTTTTTCAAATGGGTTGTTCCTCTTTCTTTGCAGGCAGTAACCTTTGTCTGGCCCTTTTGAGTGCTTCAGCTATTAAAACTGCTATAGAAATATTCCCTTTTTGATTTTATTTTCTTGTCTTCATTTTTTGTTGGTTGAGAAGATTGAACTTGATGAATCAGAGAGGAGCTGAAGCAGAAGGAAGGTGCTTTGTCACTCTCACAACCACTAAACATTAGATCCCTGTCCCATGAAACCCCACTCCAAGGAAGGAGGAAGAGGGTTGAGACATGCTTTGGACAAACTGGTTATGAGACAAATACCAGAACACTGGTTATTGCTGTTTTTCATTTCTAAGTTTAGAAATAATTGAGGGCTTTAATTAGAGCTTTTTACATTGAGGATGGAAAGTTTTCACATTCCCACATACTGAAGGCAGCTCCAAGCCAGCAGGAATTGTCCATATTTACAGACCGTGTTTCCTGAAGGCATTTACTAAGTTAACCTTTAGCAAACACACTATTTGTGGGAGTGTAGGAGGAAAACAGGATACCTCTTTCATGGCATGGATGAAACTCCAACATCACGTGTGTTTGCTCCCAGCTTGGCACAGATATTTACATTCCCATTGAGCAGATATTTACCGTGTCCGGCAAACCCAGCTGAGAGTGGGAGAAGTCCCCTGGCCCCACCTCATCACCAGTCTGCTGATGGACTGTGACTGCTTACACGCAGGTTCACGCTGTGCGTGTGTGCAACCTCCCAAAACTCCACGTTCTTCTGATGGTGTCCATCAGGGTCTCTCTACGCTGAATTCATCCCATTTTAATTTTTTTTTAAGGTTTTCAGATGTTTGTTTGAGGCTGTTGAGGTAATAAATATGCAGTTGCTTTGTTGAGAGAAAGTATGTCAGAGCCCTTAATCTGCTCTGGAGCCATGAAAATCTGATTGCAGTTATTTAACAAAAAAATCAGTGAGGCAGGTGGAGAGGAACACCCTGTAGGAATCAGTACAACCTTTTCCATAATGGGTTTAGGTGGTTTTGCAAGCCAAGTTGCTAAAACTAAGAGCAGGCATGGGCTCTAGGTGTGGCACTTTCAGCACGGTGCACCCGTCAGCCTTCCCTATTCTACCCTCACCCCCCTATTTGTCAAAAGAGGAAGAAAAGGCAGCCTTGAACTTCAGAGCAGCTCAAGTCCCCCCGCTCTAGATCATACCCCTCTTCTTCCTCAGAAGAGCTAGACAGTGTTTGGAGAGAAGCAGTGACCCTGCTGATTATGAAATCTGTCACAGCATCCTGCATGTTTTAGCTTAGCATAACTTGGGTGTAATTGGCAAATGAAATCAGCATTTGAGAACGGTGAGAGAGCGGGATATTCTTCACCAGCCACATGCCTGCAGCAGACCTTGGGGCTTGGTGTGCTTGGCCCTTCCTCTGAACTCTGGGGTGTCACCTGGGAAGTCACAGAAGGCCAGTGGGAGAGGAGCAGCAGAGCTATGGCCAGCTTGTGCTGCTGCCCTTCCCCTTGCTGCCCTGTACTGCTGGGTGCTCCTGTGTGGTTAGGACACGTGGCAGTTGGTGGCTAGGGTGACACATGGACCATCAGCTCAGGATTTTGGTGAAGAACAGGGTCTCCCACCAGTCTGATAATGCTGATGCCCAGACTTTTTAATCTCTAAAGCTTCTGTTGGCCATTCCTTCGGGGCTGCAGCAGGAGAGCATTTTTTTCTTCTCCTCCTTCATTAACAGGGGGAGAACACAAAGAGGCCTTTGTGTTAATCCCAGTGGTAATTCTGGGGCTCTTAAATATGCTTTACTGCTGGTTTGTTATTACTGTCTCATTAGCATACTGTCCTCCAGTTGAAATGTGCCTGGAAACAGCAGTCCTATCTGGTGGCCAGGGAAAGATGTGCCAGTTGTGGCATGGGAAAGAACTGTGTGGGGGGCTAGGGTGGCATGTGGGATTTATCTTATTTTTTTCTTTTCCTTTGGATAAATAAATATGTAAAAACAGTACGTTCTTGTTTTTTCTCCTTTTCTCTCTTATTTTTATCTTACTCTGACTTCCGTGATCTTGGATCCAGTGATCGGAAAATACAGTCAACTTCCAGACTCAGGTATGGAATACAGACAAATCTGCATGATGTTGGAAGCACTCCACCAGGAGCAGGTAGATCCAAAAGGCCTGAGCCAAAACACCCAGAGCAGAGCTGCTGCCTCAGAGGGGTGCAGGGGGAAAGCCCACTTCTACACAGTGCCTTGAGACCCCACTCACAGGCAGGTCTGCTCATTTATATGCAGTCTCTTGGTGTAGTATCCCCTCCACAGAGTCTGTCTTGCCTCTGCATGTCAAGAGAGGGTGCAGAGGCCTCCCAAGGTTTACTTTCAGATACATGGTAAGGCTTTCTCAGAAAATCTCCTTCTGAGAAGCAACATTCAGGAATCTCAGTTCTTTTTTTTCCAGAAAGGTCTGAGATGACAAAGTCACCTCTGGTACGGGGACTTAAAACACTTTAAAAAATACTTTCCCAGGTACCGTATCCCAGGCTGAAGTACTGTAATAGCAATGCAATGACCGGCTACTGGGGAACAAAATTTACCCTTCTTGCCCAGCTTTTCCAAGGTCTGTTCTGCTGAGCAGTTATGACTCTCTGAGGGGTAAGTGGTGTAGCCTCACCTGCTATGCAAGAGAGACCCGTATTTTGCAAGGTGCTGTGCTCACACCCTTATCTGCTGTATGTGCTCTCTCCCCCAAACTTGGGGTGCACTCCAGCAAGGGCTTAGCCCTGAGCAGGCTGGAACATGTTTTGGAAGATGTAATCAAAGAGCTCCCAAACACCTTTTGCTGTCCTGACAGCTGATATATTCAGCAAGAGCAAAACCAGCTGTTAATTTTCATTGGATCCGACCCAGAGACTGCACCTGCTTGGGATTACATGTTGATGAACAGTTCTTTCTTCAGGCAGGTCTTGGGATTTGGCTGTAGAAAAGTGGGGGAGCGTTGGCTGCAAAGCTCCAGTCCTTTCCCCAGAGCTCCTGTCAGGCCCTGTGTGTTCCTCTTTTATAGTGCAATAGTCTCTGCTAGTGACATGACCTCCTCTCTGGTCAGGACAGACTGCAGGAGCTTGTACAACTCTGGATCAGATATCCTGCCCCTGCCCACAGAAGGTGGTGAGCAGGGATCAAGGGTGAGATGTACTATTGCCGTGACCAGAAGACAGTTTCCTTTAGCCTTGTTTAGATTTACTGGGGTTTCTCCCTGTTCCTGATAGAAACTGTTCACCCTGGAAGCCTTGCTGCCAACCAGCCACGAAATGATTGAGCAAACAGCCTTGACTTAAGGGAGTGCGTTACCGTCCTTGGCATCAGCTGTTTTCACCCAGAGCTGTTGGGCAAAGGCTGTCAATCTGGGAGTTACAACAGAGTTTGCAGACTGATCAAATGCAGGGGCTTAGCATAGAGATTGGAGCACTTTTATTTCTTTACCCTCTTACCCTGCAATGGAAGGTGCCTAAAAGACTGCCCAAAGATGTGTTTTTTCTTGGGTTTTACCTTTTTTGTGGTGACTGAGCATAAAAAATTTGGAGATTGCTGCCATTTTTGGCATGACATTAAGTTTTTTTTCATGTATGTTCATGTCTCAGGTGCTTGGGGAATGGGTGCTATAAAAGCCAGTTTTAAATTAGTATTACAAAATAACTCCTATTCTTGTCTAGGGAGAATGAGTAACATAAACCATAAACCTCTTGTTTTTTTTTCCTTGAAAGTTTGGCCTCATTCTTACTTTTTATGAACACACTTGTCATTTCAGGTATGAGTGACAGCGTCAAAGACAAATTCTCTGTTGCGTTTTCCATCGTGGGTATGTTTTCTTCGCATGCTGTTGGAAGCCTCAGCGTGTTCTTCTGTGCTGAAATCACACCCACGGTAATCAGGTGAGACATTGGCCCTGAGCTCAAAAGATGGGGACAGAATTATCCTCATTAAGCTGATAAGGGCCTGTGTGACTTAACACATTGTATGGGAGGGGAAACGGCATGTAATTGGAGACATCAGCAATTTTGGGGCTGCTCTTTAAGGTCACTGCAGTTGGTCTGCCTGTGTAAATGAGTGTCTGTGTACAGAGAGGCTTTGTTTCCCATGGCTCCACCTTGTGTCTCATCGTGGTGATGATCAGCAGGCCAGACAGCGCATGAATTGCAGCGTAGTAGGATCTTAAATACTCAGCTGAACCAGATTGTGTGGTTGAATGTTGTCATTGCTTTGCTTACTCTGCGGGATTTATATAAGCAGCGACCGGGTGAGTTTACAGCTTGACATAAAAGGAAAAATTCCATGAGTGTGCAGAGGAGGACACAGGTGCCAGGAATCCCTGTCTCCATAGAGCAGGTTAAGCAGGCCAGCTGTAAGGGTGCTTCCGTGGAAGGCAGGTGTTAAATGCTTTTGCTGTGTAAAGGTGCTCTGCAAGCCTGCCTCTCCTGCAGCAGCACCCCCTGTTAGTGGTCTGCCTTTACTGAAGATAAAGTCATCTTTCTCTTTGCACACAGATCTATCTTAGCAGAGACTCCAAGTTTTTCTAAAGAGGAGCACTTTCATCCTGGGAAATAGCAGAAACCAGACAGATGATCTTTGTTGGCAAATTTCCCATAACGTGGCTTTGCATAGTCAGGGGTTTGTACCATTTTATATATTTGCTGTTATCTTTCACAGCACAAAGGTTGTGCTGTTGTGTTCTGGATTATTCTTTTAGCAACACCACAGCAGTTCATGAGTCCTCCCCGACTCCATTGAATTTCCCAGGAATGTAGGTCATATGTGTGGGAGGGAAAGAGTGGAGAAAAGAGGATACTCTTTTTTTTTTTCCCCTCCAAATTACATGCCTTTTGCACTTCGCAAAACTGTTACTGCAGAACTGTTAGCTGAGTAGCTAGAGTCTCCTTGATCCATGGCCTTTTCTTCCAGGCTATCTCAGTTTGTAAATGTATTTTACAGATAACATTACTTCCACAGGGAAAGGCAGCGTGAGCAGTGAAATTATACAGCAACCCTAAACACTAACAGCTATTTATTTATGTGTGTGTCAGTCAATTTGGTGGTTTTATGCCTCTTTAATTTTCTCCTTGTCTCTTTTTGAAAGACACATAGATAAGGAATTGACTATGTCAGACAGAAGGGAATGTGCCAAGTAGGGTCAGATGTGAACTTAGCAAGATTTTTTTTCCTTAAGTCACTTATGTTGCTCCAGGGAAGGGGAAAAAATCCTGGCTGGGAGCTGAAATTCTGCTTCCCATGACTCTGCTGGGTGACACCAGGCGAGTGACAATAGCTGGATATGCCTCAGGGTCCCCGTTTATTTATAGGGATGATGACACTGCAGAGCTTTGCAGTCCTACCACCGTGATAAGATCCACTCAGGACTGTAATTAGGAGATGTAGCTTAGGACGATGCATAAACCTGTCTCAGGCAGAGGTGTGATTAAGCTGCCTTCTGTCTTGCCTTTTGGTGGGATCTGGCTGCTCCCTCATAACCTGCTGTCCAAAATACTTCCTTGAATGCCCTTTAGGGGTTGGAACTAGATTGTCTTTAAGGTTCCTTCCAATCCAAACTATTCTATGATGCTAATATGCTTGTGGTTGAATCTCAAGGAACCTTAAGGAAAAGGGAGGCAAAGAGAACACTGGGGTTGTCTCAAGGGTTTCCCTAATCAAATTCTTTACCTGTAATACCCCATCCCCCAGGGTGGAAAACAGCACTGTCATTACCTGAGGTAGCAGCGGTGTGATAGCAAACCCGTAGCACCCCTCCATATCTGCTGCTGTGGTGTTGAGATGAACAGTCACAGTCGTAGAGGAAGAAAACAGCCATCTTCATCACCAAGAGGTGCCACCTGCTCCAGCAACATGAAGGTTTCGTGCTGTCATGTGGCACAGAGGGGTCCTTCATATCCTTGCACCACACCCCAGTCTCCTTGCAGTAGGAAGGAGGGCTTCACCAGGAGCTGCCCTTCTTTGTAGCAGGGGCTACAGTATGGAGCTCAATCAAAATGCTGAGTTAAAGCACTGAATGGCACCAATAATCCATCTAATAATCTTGACACCACCGCAGTCTGCACAGCTACTAAATAGAAATAGGCTGAGGAAAACACAGCGTGTCTTCTCCTCATCCTCCACATGCTCAGTTACTATCAGTTACTATCAAGTCTGGTTTTTTCTGTCAGTGTCCTGCTTTTGTGTCCACCTTTCCAAAGAAATGAAGAGTGGGCAGTGATGGCCAAATCAGGAGTTTTACCCATCGATAGTTGCCTGAAATCCAATTTCCAGCTGTTAAGGAAACTTGCCTGTCTGACCGTCCAGGAGTCACTCAGCAGTCACACTTTCGCAAAGGGTCCGCACCACTGCACAGCCTCTTGCCTCCGGGTCCCGCCGCCTAGAGCCCGATCTGCAGCTGACACAGCAGCTCACACACCCAGCTACCTGCGCGGGGTATTCCTCAACGCAGAGGGGCACAGGGCTGTTTAGTGGCACCTGAACCAGGCCTGGCTTCTTGAAGGTGGAGCCTTGCTCCATGAGGCCAAGGGTGTCCTGATATATTACTGAAGCTCTGGCCTAGGACTGAGCGCACAAAAAGTCATTTATGTATAAGTAGAGAAAAATTGTGGAGGTTTTTAGAGACTGACTTCAAGAAGTGGCCGAGCTGACTCAGCAAAGCCCAGAAAACCTGATCCGATTTCAGAGTTGACCCTGCTTTGTTCAGGAGGCTGGAGCAGATGCTCTCCCAAAGTCTCCTTTAGCCTGGGCAGCTTTTGTACCCTGAGCCATGCCAGGTGTTGACCCATTTGCTCAATGCGACAAATGGCCATCTGAAGACAGGATTAATATTTCTCTGCTCTCCTGAGGAGTGCTAAGAAGGGCAAGGCCCTTTCCGTAGAATGTCCGTGTGGATGTTTTGCTGCTCCCTGAAAAAATACTGCAGTAACGAGCAAGGAACTTCCCCCCCATGAACAACCGGACCTTTCTGAGGACTAAATTTTGGACCAAGGTCCCTTTGCAATTTGCCCGTGTCAGAACCATAAACTTCATGCTGAGGTTTATGTACAAACCATCCCTCCCTCTCCCAGTGGGTGAGCAGAGGTTGGAGAAGTGGTTCTGGTCGATCATCCATGGAGCAGTGCCATGGGAAAGCCCCCCACAGCAGCCACTGGCGGGCAGAGGTGCAAGGAGGGAAACTGGGGCTCACCGTGGATGTCAGCAGCCCTCACACTTCCTCCCCAGGCTCCACTCTGAGAGTGTTTGAAGTACAGTAGCTGGCCCCTGCCATTTAAGACCTCAAGCTGAGGAGGAGCAATGTCACAAAACACTCAGAATGTTTTTGCTTTCCACCTGCTGCCCATGTCACCTGCAAAAACAGTGTGAATTATGAGGGTTATGCCGCTCCTATCTTGTAGCTGTTTTTCTGATGTGTGCACAAAGAACAAAAAATTCCTGACAGTATTTTCAGTTTTCTCTTTTTTTTTTCCCTTCACGTTTTCATATTTGCAATGCAGTCAAACCTTAAAGAAAAGCCTTCTAAGACACATACCAAAATGTACTTTCAAGCTGCCTCCTACCAGGTTTTGCTGGCGCTGGATAAAGTAAAGCCTGCTGTAATTAATGACGTCATATGGAAAAACCTTTTTTTCCCCTCCTTGACCCATAAATGACAGAGCCGTCTTTGTTGTTGCTTTTTTCCATTTTCTTTCAGTTTGCTTGATGTCCTTCTACAGCAGCTTTTAAAACTCACCTCGGGTCCTTCTCAGGGGGGCTGAGATACAATTCAGCTGTAGCAAACACTGATGCAAATGAGCTGGGCTTTTGTTGCTTGAGAACCAGCTTGGAGAGAGATTTGCCATGCATTTGGGACTCGTTGTGTTGCTTACTCGTGTGAGTGTATAAATGAAGTTGCAGGGAGGCCAGTTGCACAATAGTCGTATTCAGCTGGGTTTCTAAATTGCCATTGGAAATCTGGCAAGTTTTTAATAAGGGTTTTTGCAGTATTTGGAGAAGTCACTGTTGTCTGTGAAAGATGCTCTGCTGAGTCTGGAGAACTGGAACATACATGCATGAATTTTGGTCCAGTCAGTGTCCCAAGAGTGTCTTTTGAAACCTATGCTTGCTGCCCTTCAGCTGTCAAGTAAGCAGCTGTGGCTTTTGGAAAGGATTGAGTGAAGATTAGCTTTAACACAGTGGCTGGCTGAGTGAATTTGGCATTTGTAGGTTTATGGTACTGTGATTTCTAGTACAGTTAAGTCAGTGAAACTGATTTTTTCCCAAGTATTTGACATAAAGTAGTCCATTTGCCTTTTGCAGTCATCTTCTATAAGGTCTGGTTATTGTTAATAATTACAGCTCTGCATTGGGCCAGAAACTGAAGCATCTGAGCCCCTCTGATCTCCAGAGGGTTTGAGAGTAGATAGCATCTCCCAGAGGAACTGCAGGAAACATACTGCCTGCACAGGCTTCGTAAGGAAGCAGGGTGCCAGTGATGAAGCTCACAGGGAAACCTCCCTCTGCAGGCAGCAGGGCCTTTGCAAAGTGAAGGACAAGCTGCCAGTCTCACGGATTTTTTTAGAATGAGTCACTTAAGGGTGACGCTCTGCTGGCCAGAGACCTCAGTTGTGCCACAGCAGGAGGAGGGAATGGCCTGCCCCACAGAAACACCTGCAGTGCTGCTTTTGTGTGGGGTCACCCAACAGAGAGAGATCCAGGAGCATGAGCTGTGTCTCAACACAAGGTATGCCAGTTCTGTCCACACCAGAGCCTGGAGAGAGATGCTAATGAGCAAGATGAGAAATTGCAAGAGAGGTTGCTTGCATCAGGAGAGAACACTGAACTGGGCTTGCACAAGCAGCTTCTGTGCTTATAACTGGAGGAAGATGAGTCTATTTTCACACTTTTTTTTCTGAAAATTATGTATTTTATTACAACATCAGTGTGTTGAAAAGTTCCAGCCACAACATGTTTTTGTGTAGAAAATATCTCAGCGCTCAGCGTTTGGTAAAAAGGATCGAGGCAGTGGCGTGTTAAGTCTAATCTCCTGCCTCCACTGCTGAATGATGCCAGGTACCTTAGAGGCAGCCAAAATTGACTTCTGCACCTACTGCTTCTTGGTGTATCTTGTGTAAGTGGAGAGAAGGCTGGCATGCTAAGCAAAATCTGGTTTTCCCTGACTAAATGTGGGAATACTTGGAACTGAGAATACTTTAGAGAGCTGTCTACACACTCACATGATAAAGCTCCTCTTCCTATGTGGGGGCAGTTAAATGGCTGTGAAATTATACTTATTTCCCCACACTGAGGCAAATAAGCAGCAATTATCTACAACAGCAAAGCAACTCCTTGCTGGAGTGACTGTGCAGTGTGAAAGCTCTGAACAAACCAGGTTTGCCTTCAAGACTTTGGATACCCTGGGTGCATGCCAGACAGAGGGTTAGTCTGGAGGACCTGTCAGGTCTGTGGTCTCCCCACCCCAGTGCCAGTGGGGCTGGGCTCTCATCTCTGCCTGTGTTTGCAGGGGAGGCGGATTGGGGCTGGTCCTGGCCAGTGCGGGTTTCGGCCGCCTGACCGCCCCCATCATGGAGCTCCACAACCAGAAAGGCTACTTCCTCCACCACGTCATCTTCGCCTGCTGCACTCTCATCTGCATCATCTGCATCCTGCTGCTGCCAGAGAGCAAGAACCAGAACCTGCCCGAGAACATCCCAGATGGGGAACATTACACCCGGCAGCCCCTCCTGCCGCACAGGAAGGGGGAGCAGCCCCTGCTCCTGACAAACTCTGAACTCAAGGATTATTCTGGCCTCCATGACTCAGCAGCTGTGAGTGATGGGATCTCGGAGAACACCACTGCCAACGGGATGAAGTCGATGTAACTGGGTGGATTTTGTTTCCTTTTTTTTATTATTATTATTTTATTTTTCCCTTCTATTTCTTCTCTTTCTTTTGTATTTTATTTTATGCTGTTGTGCGGGAGGAGTAGCACTTTGGGCAAAGGTGTTTTGCACAGATTTTACAAAACAGTGATGGAGCAGACACAAACTTGGAGGAATTCAACTCTGCTACTAAAGCAAATTTTGGCATCTTCAACTGTTGTGCAGGTTGCTCTTGAAACAGTTTTGGGGGAAAAGACTCATTTGAAAAAAGACCTGGCTGGCAGTAGCCCTTCAGAACTCTTTTTTTCCTGCCATTAAATATGTATATTTATTTTGATTTATTCTCAAGAAGCACTTTATTTCCTTTTCCTTTCATAGATCACAAAAATGAAGCCATCTTATTATAAGAGGTGCAGCCATTCCAAGAAAGAAACCATGGGGGGAGGGGAGTGTTGTTTTCTGTTTTGTTTTTGTGTTTCTTTAAAGAAAAGAGGGATCCACCACAAAGTTGAATTGACTTAAATTTAGATTTGTGCAACATTCTTCTGCCTGTCTAGAAAGTCCAAGTGCCCAGGTTGCCTGCTGTGTTTGTACACACAAGAAAAAAAAAAAAGGAAGACAAAATCAAAGCAAAACCTGTTGTGACTCAAACTCTGACTGCGTTTTAGGCAGCTTATGTTTGTCTTTATAGCCCATGTGCACTTAAAAGTTACTTTCTAAATTAGTCCTTTTTTTTTTTTTCACCAAATGCATTGAAGAAAATCCTGCCCAAACAAACTGATTTTTCAGTGTGAATCAGCTTGCTGCATTTTAAGAATATATTAGTCTATTTTAGGTGGTTCCCAGTGGTCTTTAATAGTAACATAGATGATGCAAATGATTTGACTAATGATGCAAAAATTAGTTTTGCTGAGAATGGCTTTAATTATCAGGAAGCCCAGGATCTCTGACTTCTCCAGGAGAAGAGCATGAACCAGCAGGGATAAACAGGAAGGAGCATGGGCTACCATCTGTACTTTTATTCCAAAAGGCAGCACAGCTGGGATTTCTGCTCCGGGGAGTGTCCTGGCATTGTGTTACCTGTTTTCAGAATCAGGGTTTGGGTTTTCAGTTTAAGTGGACAAACTGCTTAAATGACTGTTGGAAATGAATTAATTGATAGCCTGTGAATAATGTCTTACTGAGCTGTCTTGGGCTCTTAGAGATGTTTTTGGGTTCTGACCCAAGAATACACAGTGAACTCACCCAGATTTCCCCCTTCCCCAACTGCTCTTATAAGATTTTAGATCATGAAAAAAGTTTACTTAAATCAGATCAATGCTACATAAAGTGAACATCCAGTTTTACCTCCTACTGTGCAGATGGCACTTTGACGGTGGCCACTTGACTTCTCTCCTCCAGCCCCCCAAATCAACTATTTCCTTTGGCCATCGGCTTTTGGTTCTCACACAGGAGAATATTGTGAGGACCTAGTTCAATGCAAGGACTCTGTGAACAAACAGCTTTCTTGCATTGTAGTTAACCTCCCCACTCTCCCTCCCTCTTCTCCTTTCTCACTCAGGCCATCCATTTGTGATTGCTCGGTAGTGCAGACGTTCAAACAGAGCAGCAGGATGTCAATGTTGTATTGAGTGTCCGTATGATTGCCACTTTGTTTGATGTATATCTTGCGTTCATATGCATGGAAAGTGCTCGTTTGCACTTTCCTCCTTTCCCTTCCCCTTCCTCCTTTGCTGTATATATTGTCGATTAACTACTGTACCTAACAATTTCCATCCTCCATTAGGCTGCCAATGTCCTCTTACAGTCCCCAATAAATCAGAGATATGTGCTCCCCAGCGGGCAATGCAGTAAGTAGCACAGCCTCAGACGCTGACAAATGCAAGGGGACAGGTAGACCTGCAGAAGCGACAGAGGTGGTTGTGTTCAGAATAACAATGTTGTCCTAAGGCTGCTAATTTTTACAGAGGATGTGGACATTTGGGTTCTTCTTGAGCCTGGTAAGAAACACTGGACCAGTTGATGGTAGTTTTGCCCAAAGATACACTACTTGGGGGCTTTTTCACCTTTGCTAGACTTGCTGAGACAGTAAGAGCCCGATCTTCCTTACATTCAAGTTTTATTGTCAGACTTGAGTACAGCTGCTTCTTTTCGTTCTGTGCCGAGACCTTTGCAGTCTGTGTTCACCCAAGAACCCAGCCCTTCCCCACTCATGCAGTATTCACCTGCCAAATTTGTGCAATACCTTTTGCCTTCAATGCGAGATGCTTATTGCAAGCCACACACATTCAGGGAGGAAAAAATGGGTTCACTACAAAAAATTGAAGAAGCAAAACTAATCTTAAGGGAAGAGAAAAAGGGCCTGAATGTGGAGAAGGTGTGAGCACAGAGGCGGAAAGCAGCTGCCATCCATCATGCCGTGGGGCCAGCAGCTCCTTCGTTTGTGGTCTTGTGTGTCCGTGTGCTCAAGCTGTGGTACAGCTTTTGTAGACCATCCACAAGCCTTATAAAACTGGCTGCTTCCAGCACTGTCAGCAGTCCTGGTGTGCTCACCGCTGTTGTCCACAGCGCTTTATTGTTTCCTATTCTGGTGGTTGCTCTCCAAGGACAGACAAGCACAGGGAAAAGAATAATTGATTAAGCATAGCAACATTTACACAGTAAACAAACTAGGTGACAGAAATGTGCAGCAACTTATTTTTTAAAAAAATCTTACGAAATCAATTTGATTTGCTGGTTTTTTGGTTTTTTGCTTGAAACCAGGTAGTCGGTTTCAACTACCGACTGGTAGTTGAACCAGTCAACTGGTTCAACTTCAACTCCCAACATAGGGAGACCCAGCTTCCCTAGTTGGTCTGCCCCTCTGCCTCTGTCACAACAATAAAACAAAAACTAATTTCCTGCCATGACAGCTCCAGTTTTGCTCCTTTTCCTGAAAACATGAACACTTCTGTGATGATTATTTTCTTCCACACATGCTCACAGAGTTGGAAGGCTTTCGCTAAACATATCTTGTGTGGAGGAGTCGGGTACCAGGTGATGCAGCAGGGCAGAAAGGAAACATGAAGTGCTTGTCCTGCCTTTCCTAGTGCTGCAGCGGGACAGGGCTCTCTGCTGGGGTCCCAGCCAGCTGCTCTATTGGCTCCTTGGCCACATCCCCCCCCTCCAGCCATCACCAAGAAAGGCTTTTCTCAGGCGGCTCTTTCTGGCCACCACAACAGGGGAAGCAGTCCAAGCTGTCTTCTCCATTTTGGCCTTTTTCTGTGAACCTTCAGTAACCTCTAAGCCCGTCAGTAGATTTTTCTTTGGGTTTACCATTTAAGGGCTTTCTTCCATCTTTGTAAGTTTAAACAAAAATGTGAAGTGACATTATGCTTGATCTTGGGGGGTTTGTCCCCTTTTAAGGTTTCAGTACTGCTTTTGTTGCCAGACACACTGCAAATGGATAACAACAGTCACCTGTTTGCAAGTGTTCTGTGGCCACTCTGAAAGGGGGTTGTGTGATTTACTTTTTGGTTTCATTAAGCAGGCTTTTTTTGTTGTTGTTCTTTTTAATGGAAGTATTTTACTTAACTGTTGCCACTTCCTGGAGCCAAACACTTTATTGGTCACCAAATTGGAAGCAGAAGTGCCATTAACTGAACTCTGTGAATGTCAAGTCAAGTTGCGCCTGTAGCTGGCACATAAGACAACACTATTAAGTGAGGGGATGATCTCCCTCACTGTAACTTTTTTTTAATTATTTTATTTTTTAAGAAAAAAATAAAATTATAAACCTCATTTTAAATGTATTGTGTAAAATGTTTCAGGAAAGGAGTACGGTGTGTTTTGTCTAATGGGCGAGATCTCCCTCCCCATTTCAGTTTCTGATGAAGTTTTAAAGAATCGTGTTACTGTATGTTTTGATCATGAATAGTCTGGTGGTGCTTCCTCATAGCACAAGCTTAAATCAAGTACTGAAAACAGTCTTACAAGCTAAATGTCTGCATGATGTTACATCTGTTGTACCTACTGAGAAGAACTTTGTATGTAAATGTACAGAATAAAATGACATTGTCCCATCAGTTTGCTCTCCTTGGTCTAGCTCCCTCAGAGTGACTTATGAAACGCCCAGCAGGAGCTGATGCCTCAGCAAACAGTCCTACCCTCCTCTACAAACAGAATGAGATGTTTGTAAATCAGGCTAATTAAACCAGCACATTGATTTACAACTAATTATCAATACAGTCCATTACAGAGGAGTAGCTGACTGTTTGCTGAGTGGTGTAAATTAAAAAGAAAATACCCACCAGCAGTTGCTTTTTGCCATTCTGATCCTGAACTGCGGCCAAAGACGGACAGCTGTTCCCACCAGGTAAGGAGGAGCTTTCTGTGCCCACATCAAATATAACATGTTGAAGCCACTGGCTGTTCAAACCCTTTTGGACAAGAGACTCAGTAGCAGTTGTGCCTCCTACATCTGACCTCTCTGTTACAGTTTTTAATTGCTGATTATGGCACCACAGCAAGGTAAATTCATCGGTTTTCTGCAGGGAGTTAGGAGAGTTGTCTAGAAGCAGCACTAATAAATTTTGTTTGTATCAAAAGCTTATGTTTGAGTCTGGGCTCGACTTGCAATGGACAAAAAATAATAATAACCTGGATAAGTTAACTCGTAGTTGCCCTCTCATTAAACAAAATAGGCCATGGATCTGCCTTTGAAAGGATACCCATCCTACCTAAAAGCATGTCCGGAGAAGTGCAAGATACTTTGCAGTGGTGGTCATGGTAGTAGACTGCTCTGATTTTTCTAATGTATATGCTCGATTTACACATGATGTGCTCTTCTAGTAGCCTGACAGATTTATCTATTGCTCTGGAATTCAAGCTGTGCTTTTTCCTTCTATGTAGTCCTCAGGGATGTACAGATAAGACTTTGTGAAACCCTTCTAGTGTTCTTAATGCCCAAGGGACAGAAGGAAATCCAGTGTTTAGCAGTAGTACTACAACAAACAGGGGTTAAAAGTAGAAAATAACACGTCACAGCTTTACAATACAAAAATGAGGTGTTTCTTTATTTGAACACTAAAAGCTGCTCTACTGTGTTCAGTGCTAATACACAGTAGATTAACTGTACAGATATAATTTGGAAATGATTTCCCAGCAGATCCCAGTACTGCATGGAGACCAGACACTGCATGCATTTTTACAATGATCTTCATCAGTTGTAGCATCCATTTGCTATCCTACTTAGCAGGGTAGCAAAAAAAATTTTGCTTTGAAGTTTCAAATTCAAATTTTATTTGCAAAAAAGTAAATTCCAGGTCCAATTGTATCTATGTCCATCTATATTTAATAACAACCACAAATGCAATCAAAATAATACAAAACAAATATACTAATTTAATGTCAGTGTGAAAATTTCAATCAGTTTTTCTGAAACAATTCATCTTATTTTACAATGATGCAAATTCAGAACTTCTCTGGAAAAGCCGTCATTTCTTCTTTGATCCTGTTTTCTATGAGTAAGGTGAAATTGCTGTCTGTGTTTTGAAGATTGTAGCTGACAAATATCTGTTTTTTGGTCTTGCTGGCTAAAATACAAAACAGAGTAGTCAGCCATATTTTGCTCTTATATAAAAGTGATGATAGTATTCAAGCAAGCCTCTTAAAAAGCCATATCGTGCATATTTCTAAGATGATGTTCTCCACTCCTGCTGTGCTGATTGCAGTTATTAAGGAACAGCAGGACAATTACCTGGCCATCGGCGTGTGGGGCAAAACTTTGCGCATCACTGACAGAAGCAATATAAAACTGGTGACTATCAATTAGTTTTTGACCTGATGCAAAAAGCCATTAGTCACTGGAAAGCCTTGCAGGGTTTTTAGTGGATTTTCTGGAATACATAAAATATACTATTTTAAGTGAAATTACAGACTGTACTGGAATTAGCACTGAAATGAAGTTTATGAGTTGGTAAGTCTATGCTGTGTAAAACACTAATAGAGAAAAAACGTACAAGAAAGTGATTGAGCCCCAATTAACCAAGTTCTGTTTTATTAGGAACCCCTTAAAGGGCCCCAAATAGTATGTCTAAGCCTGCTGTCAATGATTTTGTTTTCTTTAACCTTTGTTCATACAGTGTCCATGATCCATGATCATTCCAAGAGGCTGAACAGCCTCAGCTGAGTGTCATGCAGCCAAACACAAAGTTCCACGCTACCGTAATGACAAGTACTTAGAAAGATGTGCTACAAAATTAAGAGCTGCTTTCCATGAAAGAGCTAATTAACAATGACAAAAAAAAAAAAAAAAAAAAGGCAAAACTGTCCACTGGGGCAGGAAGATTTAATTATCAAAATAGAAGAGAGAACACCAAGAAGTGTTTTATAAATAAAATGGATTCCTACTTAGATTTTACCACAGTAATATAGCAGACTTTTTGCTCTGTTTTTATATTACTAAAGCTAAACTTTGTGAAGGTTGTAAGCACCATACAGGAAAAACAGACACCAAATTTAAATTAATTGTGTAAAATAGAAGACAAAAACCAATATTTGGGTCATGAAATATTCCTTTCAGGAAATGAGCTGGGAGCTGATGATCCTAGAGACAAATCAGACTGTTCTGCTTGAATATTCAAAAACCTCATCTGAATTTTTTAAACTTGAAAATGGAAACACTAAGACTCCTAATGTCTTGATCCTTTCTAAATAGGAAAGTTAACTACAGAAAAGGTAGATATATATGTGTGTATAAAATGTAATTGAACAATTCCTTGAGGCATTTTCATTATGCAAATCAATTTATTATTTTTCTATTCTAACAGGTTACCAGCTTCCTGTCTCAGAAAGTAGAGCTGCTTCTGAAATGCAAGGACTAGTTTGCCTTTTAAGACTTGGCACTACAAAATGCTGATGTAATGCAGCGTGTTGCTCTGATTGCAAAAATTAGCACCTGGCACTAGATTTTTGTGGTATAAAGCAGCATGGTTTGTAAGTGCTAGTGCTTCATCATCATGCCCTAAATTAATGCAATGCTAATTCTGAACTAATTAATACCATTTTCCTAGCTAACAAAACTGTACAGTACACTGCAGTGTCAAAACTCAACTTCTTAACTGTGTTTGCCTAAGGTCCCATAGTGTCTCCAGGATGGTGTTCCAGATCCTGGGAACACTGTGAATCCCTTAGGGTCACCTGTGCCAAGGACCTCTGCTCCTACCGCTGCGCCCTGGCTTTGAGGGGCAGTGGGACCTTTTTGGTCCCTGCGTCCTGTGGATTAGGTTGGATGTGTGGACTCTTGTGGGAAGGACGTAAGAGGAAAGATCTTATGGCTCCATGGAAGACCATCTGCAACCTCAGAGTAAAGCTGAAAACTGTAAAGGACAAGGCTTACCTAAAAAGCCCTCCAGTAGGCCTGCTTCCCATGCAGCCTGGTTAATAACCCCTGTTGCACCAGCTCTTCGAAGTGGAGGAAAAAATCCCTCGGCAGCCATCATCTGGGACATGCTGAGTGCCTGGAGAAACTTTAGCAGCACAGACAGAGCCACTCCTACAACCCCACGTACAGGGCAAAAGCCCAAATCTAAGCTTGAAGAGAAGCTCAGTGGGAGCCGAACAGACAGGACAAGTGTTGGGCACAAGTTTGTAGACCATTCGTGCTTGAAAAGAGGGGGTGGAAGGGAACTGTGCCTGGATGATAAATACTCAAAGAAGAGTTGAAGTGATCTTCACCAAGAGTCTGCCAGTCCCTACAGAGGGAAGATGAAGAGGTGGCCCTAATCAGTAGTCACTTCAGCCCAAAGCACTGTGATTTCAGGATATGCAGGTAAGGGAGACACCAACCGGCAAGTCGTCCTCAAGAATTGGCCATCACTAACCTACAGGAAACAGTCTTTTAGGATCTGGGTTTCTTGACTAGTGAGACACATCTTGTGCCAAAGCAATTGGGCAGGATGGTGAGAAACAGTCCCTGCACCGCATACAAGCAGATATAGATAGAAATGTGTATTAAGAGAAATAGAAATGAGGCATGTGTGTCTTTAGCAATAGAAAATTAAAAAAAAAATAAATCAGAAATAAGGAAGAAGATAGAGCCAATACACCAAATGCATCTGTTGTGGCTAGGACCCCTTCCAGGCTTTAAAGTAAAGGAGAATGTGTACACTGATGCAGAGCAGCACTGAAACTCCTGCTCCAGGGAAGGAAACCTGACATTGCAGGAACACGTGGTAGATGATGGAATGCAACTGCCAAGTATAAGAAATTAAAATAGTTATGTGCAAATGGCATTGCTTGCTACTTCACTGAGAGCCTGTGAAGAAGACCAGAATGCAAACTACATGGAAAAAATGGTGGCAAGCATGGGGAAGGCAGGGGGGTTTAGTGCTGGGGGGAGAGGGATCCTGCCTGCTTGAAGATTACCACATGGCAGGATGGTTAAAAAAATACCTTGGAAGTACAGCTACAAATCAGACTTGGCTGCGAATATCATCTCTGTTATTACAGAATTGGTGGGAGAAACAAGGGTTTAATTTCCCAGATAAAAACAACACCAGTGACAGCAAAGCTTAGTATTTCTAGCCGAGGTGAAAAACAGATTTTCTTACCGAGCACTTTGTGAAACAAAGATACAGGGATGCTTGTTGATCCACTGGTTTCAGGAGAATAAATAAATAATAGTTTTGGACTAAACGACCATGAGTTCACTTAAATTGCTGGACTGACAAAAGCCAGCCTAAATACTAAGGTGTAGGATTTCAGAAAGATGTATTTTTTTTCTCAGAAGCCAGTTATACTCAGGTAAAAAGGAAACACAGAATTATTCAAAGCCAGAAGTATATTACTGACTTTCCCCTTCGAACCAAGGGTGAAAAAAGTCTACAGGCCTTCCTCAATACAGCGTACCTTAAGCAGGATCACACAAGCAAGAACAGTATCTACAAGGAAATCTGCAACCCCGGGGATAAATGGCATGGATAGAGAGAAGCATTGACTAAAAGCCTAGCTGGGCCACAGCTGGTACAGGAAGTTTAAGATGAAATAACAAAAGACACTTAGGGCACACAAACAAAAAATAAATAGGGAGGTGCTTTACACTCCAAGGATAAATAGTAACCTATAGCCCAGTACTAAGCAACAGTATCAGTTCTCAGTAACAAAGTATGGGAAATAAGCAATGGAAATAATAAAAGCACCTTAAGGAAAAAGAAAAAAAAAATTTAAAAAAGAAGGGAAAAAAGGCAGCAAAACTGAAACTACTCACTGGGAGAAAAATCAGGTTACTCAGATTGCCGTTGTCCTAGAACACTGAAAGAACTAATGTAAGAAATGGCAAGTTATTACAAACTTTAACTATGAAATCGGTAATAAATCTTTTAAGAGTGAAGATAGCAACCACACATAAAAAAAAAAAAAAAAAAAGACAGGAGAGGGTGGGAATCACAGACACAACGCAGAACTGTGAGATGGGCTCCAATGCTACACAGAAATTTAGAGCAAGATTCAGAAGAAATTAGTGACAAAGAGACCAAATGGCAAGTAGAATAAACTATTAGACTTTATCCAAAGTAAATCCTCTCTGACTACATTTTTACTAACTGACTCCTTAAGGATAAGGCACTAATTAAATATAAAGAAATCATGTGATACAGTACCCATGAAATTATTACTTAGAGTGGAAATGATTGAACCCAGTGCATAGAGAAAATGGTGCCACCAGGGTAGACTAAAACAGTATTTATTAAAAGAGAAGGTATTGGAAAGAAGAAAAGGCCCCTATACGGTTTTTCAAAGATCGTTCTTGTGAGCAACCCTTTTTTTATATGTGCACTAGTGGCCATAGAGGAGAAGAAGATGGAGACTCATGGAAGTGCCTGATAATACAAACTCAGGACACACTGCCTGAAACAGAGATCAGCACACAGATCATTATTAATTCTGTGGCCTTTCCAGCTGAAACATCAGAAGTAAGGTAAGGTTGTGCAGCTCAGCATGTTGCTTTTAAAACCTGGTAACAAGTACATCAGCAGTTCACCAGCTGGAGCTGCATCAGCTACTGGTAGGTGATGATGAGTAACCAGCAGGATGCAACTGTCAGATCTGTGAAGGTGCTAGCGTGCATTAGGCCATGTATTTTTATACTTTTTAGTACAGATACAGGATCTTGACAGTTATCACTAAGACTCAGAATCCAGCTACACTGGCATTGGAAACATGATGGAAAAGAGCACATCCCAAGCAGTGCCCATTAGGATCAGTCAGATTAAGCATGGACATCTGTGACATGACCGTGGACTTCCCAGGCCAGAACTTCTGGGAGTGTGGAGGCTAAAAGGTGCAAGATGTGATACAGTTTGGCTTCATCTTCAGGGAAAGTGGTGGCCTTGCATGATGGCCACCTCACCCACAGCACAGCACTGTCATAGGCTTATCATCACCATCAAATGATTTGGATTGGAAGGGGACCATGAAGATCATCTCGTTCCAACCCCCCTTCCATGGGCAGGGACACCTTTCACTAGACCAGGTTGCTCAAAGCCCCATCCAACTTGGCCTTGAACACTTCCAGGGATAGGAAACCCACAACTTCCCTGTTCCAGCGCCTCACTACCCTCACATGAAAGAATTTTCCCTAATACCTAGTCTAAAGCTACTCTCTTTCAATTTGAACCCATTCCCCATTGTCCTGTCACTACATGCTCTTGTACGTAATCTTGCCCCATCTTTCCTGTAAGTTTCCTTCAGGTACTGGAAGGCTGCAGTTAGGTCACCCTGAAATCTTCTCTTTTCCAGGGTGAACAATCCCAGTTCTCCCAGCCTTAAACAGAGTTTATAGGGAGGAGGTCACTGAAAACCCCACTTAACAGGTGCAGCGTGTGCTGCCCCTGCCTCGCACCCAAAGCAAGGGTAAGGATGTTAAATAATTCTCTTTTGCCAGCGCACAGGGTGCCCAAGGCCGCTGACTCAGGTGCCGCAGACTCGTACAGGGACGATAAAAACAAAAAAGTGAACCTGTGAATGGATGGAAACTGCCGCAACCTGCAGCGGTGGAGGCTCCGCGACGGGGGCAGCACGGACCGCATCCTTCTACGCCCACCCAGCCCGGGCTGGTGGTCCAGGGCCACCAGCTTCGGGCCCGACCCGCGCGTTCCCGGCGGGAGCCACCGCCCCCCGCACCTACCCAAGCGCTGCGCCAGGCAGGAGGAGGCGGTGTCGGAAGGGTCTCCCAGGAGCGAGGCGGCCACCGGGATGCTGTCCTGCAAGCGGAGCAGAGCAGAGGGCACGGCTTAGTCCCGGCAGCCTGGGCAGGGCTCTGGGGCTGGGGGGCGGCCGGGACCCCGGCGGCGACACTCACTCGGGGGCTGCACATGGCCACGGCCAGGCTGGCGAGGGCGGGCGCGGCGCCCACCCAGAGGAAGAGCGAGTCCCGCAGCCGCATGGCGTGGAAGTGCACCCGCTGCTCGCCCAGCTGCCCGCTGAAGTCGTGCAGGGCGATGCCGCCCCCCGCCGCCGTTCCGCCGCCGCCGCCCGCCGCCTCCATCGGCCCTGCTGCCGGCGCGGCCAGGCCGGAGCACGCAAGGCCCGACCGGGCGGGCGGGCGGCCTGCCTCGGCTCGGCCCGCCCCGCGGCCCCGGGGAGGCGGCGCTCCGCTCCGCTCTGCTCCGCTCCGCTGTGCCCGCCCCGCCCGGCGGGGCCGCCCCCGGCACCGCGCAGCCGCCCGCACCGCCCGGCACCCCGCGGGATGCCGCTTCCCCTTCCCGCAGGGAATAGCCACGCACGGATCGGTGCCCGCACCCCGCTCCGTGCACGGCCCCTCCCCGGGCCGCCCTGCCGCCCGTGCACAGAGCCCGCCACACGCACACGCACCCCCGGGTACAGCCCTGCCGGGAACGCGCTCCCAGCGGTCGGTGCGCACCCCTCCGTGTACCACCACACCCCCGCCCACACAACCTTCTCCCGGTGCGCAGGCACCCATCACACACCCCCCCACGCTCTCCGTACACGGCTTACCCGGAGCTCAGACCTCCCCGGGCGGTGCCCCCTGCCCTCCCGGGATCGGGATGCAGGCGGAGGCAGCCGCAGAGATGGGGAAACCCCACTAGATGGCAGGTGAACCCCTGTAGGCGGAGGCGCGCCCGGTGGCAGCCGGGGCTCCGGCGGCTCCGGA
Source organism: Pseudotriccus pelzelni (assembly GCA_035584735.1). Classification (NCBI taxonomy): domain Eukaryota; kingdom Metazoa; phylum Chordata; class Aves; order Passeriformes; family Tyrannidae; genus Pseudotriccus; species Pseudotriccus pelzelni. The sequence continues at coordinate 66,570,443 of JAWMRA010000078.1, forward strand.
GAGTCACCCGAGAGGAGCCCCAGGGTTTCAGACTAAAGGAAAGGGGACGGCGTCGTGCTGTGAAGCCTCTGGGAAGGGGAGGAGGAAGGTCACGGCGACCTTGGCTTCATTCAGCTCTGGAGGTTTTCAGGGTTGTGGGAGACTACAAAGGAAACCAGTCGGGTTTGTGGAGCTCCAGAGAATATGGAGCCATGAATAATGAAAAGCCCTGGTCTGGGTATGAATTTTGTGCTCACCACGCTTTCAGCTGGAGCACAGCTAAGTCGGTCATTACTGGAAAGGATTTTCTCTGAACTGTACCGTCTGTTGCTGATAAGAATACTGTTGACTCCCTGATGGCCGTGGCCCCTCTAAATGGGAATCATGTATCTTAATGCCATGGGCACAGATCATCTCTGCATTAAGAACATGCAAGTTAATGGTACAGATTGGCTTTTTAATCAGCATTTTCTCTGCCTCCAATTTCCTGCATGCTGCTAGAAATCAAAATTTCCATTTCCAAGTGCTAAGACTTCATTTTGCCGTTGAAGAAATGGGGGGAGGGAAAGGAACTGCTCATCACTTTTCTTCCTTGAACTGCTCCAGTTCTTCTGACATCTGCCAAAAGACAAAATCCTCGGCCCTGCTAATATCTGCCCATGCTGCCTCATCGACACTAAATCCCGGGAGGCAGCTAAGCCCAGCTCAGCTGCCATACCCCGACATCCCATGGCACAGGATCAGCTTGGAGGGGAGGGGCGGGGGGCTGCAGGCCACCTCCCCTGCCCTACATTTGTCACTTGCTGCTTGCTAAAAGCATTATGGGATGTATGGTGTCAGACTCCTGCTATGTCTGTCCCCCCCCTTGTTGCTGAGGCAGCATCAGGCTTGTGCTGTTACCCACCTCTCCCCCACGCTTCTACCCCACTGCCAGTCCCAACTCTTTGCCTTGGCATGGGTTGGCCTTCCACAAGATGAGTTAGTGCAGAAGTTGAGGCTTGTGTTGGGGCTCGAAAATCAGTCTCTCCCTGTCCCACCAGCCTGTTGCAAACTGACACTTCACCTGTGCCAACTGTGCACCAGGCAGGCAAATAAGTGACAAAAGCCACCTGGGAAGGGATCGAGTGCTGGCTGCATGCACCAAACACTTCCCTCTCTCTGCTTGTTGCAGCTGCAGGTTCACTCTGCGTGTAGTGGGTGGGTAGGGCCGCCAGCTAAACCAGCAAAAACTATCACAGGCCAGGAACACTGCAGGAATAAAAATTTAGGCACTGGATAAAATGTGTGCTGGGAGCCACCCAGGTGGTGGTGGTGGTGAGATTCCTGTGATTAGACACCTGCAGGTGGTGGAGGAGATTTGCCCCAGGCTCGCTTGATCAGGAGAGAGAAGAGGAAATACTAGGGCACAGTTCACCCGAGCTGCTTTAGGTCTGTCTTCTGAGCGAGAAGCAACATCTCTTGACTGTTTTCCATTGACTCCGAGGAGGGTGAAAGGTAAATTGTTGCACAGTTTTGCAGACAGATTTATTCATGGAGGCAAATCCTTTTTTAAGTGTTCAGGGCCAGTTTCTCTGCTATGTAAGGACAGAGATGGCTTCTGCAGTGAAGTCCTAGTGGAGAATCTGTTCTAGCAAAGTTTCAGCCCAGTGTGTCTCTTCCCACCAAGCAGAATTTTTGGCCTCCTTGTGTGCTAAACTTATGTTTAAGTCATCTGCTAGACTGAAGTAAGAGTAGTCTGATTTCTTCCCTTGTCTTTCCACATCAAGTACAAACTTCTTATTTTTCTTCCAAGGCTGTCTACAGTCTTGCTTTTCCCTATGGGGAGCTGCCCCCATTTCATCACACTATGATGTGTTCCTCTTCTCATCAAGAGTTTTCTCCAAAGCGATTATAACTTCCTTCTGTATCGTAAGCCTTGCAGACCTCTAAAAGTAAGTCACAGGGCTCCTCTGCACATAAGCAGTTCTATGTATTTAATGCTTTTCTGTGAAGTGCAGCTGCTCTCCATAAATCATACTAAATTCTTGTTTGAGCTCAAAAGAGGAAAAACATCAAGCAAGTCAATGCTGGTTAAGCATTTTTATTTGCAATGCAGGTGTGAAGAATGAGTGGAGCTGTGCAGAACCAGACCATCAAGTGAAATTAATTTCTTGATTACAGCACTGCAAGGTCATCAGAGGCCCTGCAAAATGAGAGGGGAAAATGCTCTCTAACTGTGTATGGGAGCCCTTGCATTTCCTTCAACATGCTCATCTTTTTTTCTGTGGCCCTGAAAGCAGCACCCGTAAGTCTGCCTTGTTTGTCAGGTCTGAGGCTAGAATGAGCCTCAGCTGCAGTGAGACACTGGAGAGCAAATGAATGACCTTAGCAAAAGCACTTGCATGTGTATATAGATGTGTATATATAGTGCTGCTCAGGTGAGATCCAAGCCCCAGTAAATGTGGTGTAAAGGTATGTACTTCTATGCTCCTTGTTCTCCAGAAGTTGGATTGCCCATGAGAGTCACCAGATCCTGAACCGTGATTTTTACTGACCATGGTCTCCCCTCCAGTACAGTTTTAAGTCAGGAGTAAATCTTTCTGGTAACCATGGAGTTAAGAGATGTAAAGCACATAGTTATGCACTGGGATATCATTGAGAGAAGCAAATTTTTCTGATTCCAAAATGCGTTCTGTGCTTTGGCTCCTGCATGAATAAAATGTGAATTTGACATGTGAGAAGGCAGTTGACCATTAGTATGCGTCAGTGAACCTCCTGTTAATGCCTCAGGATGTGCTAGTTTTCTTGATTTGTTGTCCGTTTTTCAGAGGAGCAAATGACTGCTCAATAAAGCCAAACAAAACCTCCCAACTGCTCTGGTAAGGCTTCATGGTACCAGGCTGCTGCAGCAGTAGCTGTGCTGCAGTCCCAGACTTTCAGAGGCCTACTTCGTTTGAGACTTGGAGTCTCATTCTATGTAGACTTCCATCAGTGGCTGAAGGGGTCCTCTTTCTCCCTGTGCCAGTGGAGCACCTGAGGAGCTGGAAAAACACTTGCTTTTTTTGTCATCATTGTATGGGTTTTTTCAGCTAGATCTGATGTAGTTTGCTGTGCCACTGCTCAAATACTTGTGCTGGCACCATGGAGGGCATAATCAGAGAGGCAAGAAAGGGAGACGTCTCTGCTTACACTTTACAGTCACCATGGTCGTGATGCTGTGGCCACCTAAACCAATCTAAGATGGGGCTGACCCAGTCCTTCTTTCTAGTGCTCATTTAATATAATGATTAGTCAGTTAGAGTAACCAAACTGGTCAAAACCTTTTCCTGGGATCCCGGCATGGGGTGTTGGTTTAGATGTGATAGGAAATTGCTCCTGAAACATCTATCCATGGCTACAGGGGTAACCTGAGGACTCAAAACACTTTGTCAAGCATTGATCAGTCTGATTTACGGTCCCAGAAAAGAAATAGAAAGATAATCCAGGCTGGACCTTTTGAAAGAGTTGCAGAAAATGGAGGGATCGCACTTGTAAACTTGTATGGAAATCATAGTTTAAGAGATTTACAAGAGGACTGCACCAAATTCATGCTATGAATCTCACAATCCAGAGTAATGTCAAGGGTAGGTTCCCCTCAAAAAACCAACCAAACAAGAAAAGCCCACACAAACAACCAGAAAAACCCTCATGTCTAGAAATCACCAGTAAGCAAATACAAAATGTAGATGCATAAACAATTCCTCATCTGCCACAGCTACTCTGAGAGTGTTAGTAGAACTGCTACAATAGGTCCTTTGTGCACTTGTTGGTACCTAAACAGGCATTGCACCAAGAAAAGTCAGTTTCCTATTTCCAAAAGAACAGGGGTACCAGCTTCCAGCTTTCTTTTGCCTTTTTTTTTTTTTTTTTTTTTTTGTGGTGGAATTTGTAAGCTCAGCTGTTAAGATTTCCCTGCAGATGGGATGAGGCCTGGAATGCACCTGGTGCAGTTATTTTCTGCCTCTTCAGATCCCTTTGCATAGTGTGTTTGACTAGAAATCAAGAAATCATAGCTGTTAGGTTTTGTACCCAGCTGACATGGTGGCCTTGTGCAAATCCCTTCTGCTCTGCTTTATTTCACTCCTCTGCAGACTGGAAGAGCACAATAACCATCACCTATCTCCCTGTAGCTGAACAGAACTCTGTATAACGCACAGCTCGTAAGGACTTTTGTGAGTCCAGCCTAAATTCCTGACATTATCAAATCAGGCAGTTTCCTTTTATTGCCATATGAGTCATTGGAGGAACTTGTCTTTGGTCTGTTGGAGCATTTGAGACGTGTGGGTTCGTAGCTCTGGACAGGAGGCACTAACACAGAGTGACTCATCGCTCCCCTCGGGGACAAGAAGAGGTTTGTGCAGCCGACTGGAAGTCATATTTTATATGCAGATAGACCACTTCATGGTGGAGAATCCCAAAGCAGCTCAACAACAACGACTGTGGTGCACAAATGCCAGCAGCTATAGTGAGGTCTACAGGTGCAATGGGTTATTACATACCTGTGATCTGACAGGGAAGGACACAGGTGTGAAAGCCTGAAAGAACTGACCTTTTGAAAGCCTGAGAAGGGAAGAAAAAAGCAATGAGGTAGTATTGATAAATGTTTTGCTTTATATCTCTCAATCCAATTCCTAGATCTTATGTGACATACAACATACCTGCAAATTTTCTGTTCTTGTGTCACCTGACAGGATGCAAGGCCAGGTTACAGATCATGTGTAGAGTATGTTGTGCTCTTGAACCAGAGGGAATGTCAGTCTGCTGCAGACTCAAAGGCTGACTTGTCTGCTCAGGCTGCAGAGAGTCATGTTTTTAGTTGTGGAAATTACTGACTCAACATGCAGCACTGGCAGCCACATGCACAAAGGTTTGACCAACATTCAGAGTGCTTTGCGAGTAGAATGAAATTCCTTTTCTTGAAAGACAGTTTGCTGTTGTCATGGTTATAGGACTTGCTGCATTTCCGGTCTCTTCCCCACCCCTCTGGGTACTTTCCCTCTGCTGATGGCAGAAGTTCCATGAAGCTTCTTTTGGTCCTTAGACTGGGCCTTGGACTTAATAGTCTCTGTCACAGGACTCTTAGCCTGCAGGTCCAACTGGACTTGGCTGCATACCGCTTCTCCCATTCTCAAGCATGCCAACAAGGGCCTGCCTCTTAGTCTGGTTCTCCAAACAGTCACTTTCTTTCATTACATTTTAAAGTAATGCCATGGCCTTTTAATTTTTTCATTTGCAAGCAAAACTGGCTGTACAAAATCAGCTTTGATTATTTTGCATCCTCCTCCCTGGCTGAGGACAGAAGCTAACAGGCCTAGCATTGTCCCTTAGCAGCCCTCCAGTGTTTGCTCAGAAGAACCTCAGCTCAATCCAGTTTTTTTCTCTTGGCTTTTCCTTCCTGCTCTCTTGAACACAGTGGTGTAGCAGTAAGAGTGAATATCTCAAAAGTAGTTTAATACCTGTACATTACTAAAGAACAGCCCAATCTTACCTGATCCATAAGGATATGGCTGCTTCAGTGAGGCTCTCCACATTCCTAGCACAGAACTTGAAAAGCATGATTTAGATCAGGGATGTATTTTATTTCCTAGCACAAGTATGTCAAACATACCACCTAGTCAGTGTATTTGATGTTACTGATGATAACACAGAATATAATTTTCACAAACACCATTTCAGGGATCTGCTTCCAATCTCCTAAGTAAAAAACTTTTAAAGTAATACTTCATACTAGATGGGGATGTTACCTATTTGCATGACAACAGAACAGACAGAATAGTTTCTCTGTCAGAACACACCACCCTAGGAAAATGTTATCAGAGTCCTTTTACTGTATTTTCAAAGTCAAGTGGGATCCCAAGAGGCTGAAACTGTGTCTTCAAAAAGTCTGTGTCCTGCCCTTGAACAGCAACTGAAAAATATCATTCCCTGCTGCCTCTCAGAAAGCGTGAGGAATTATCTTCCTTTTCTGCTTGGTGTTTGAAAAATCTGGTGCCAGGTGCTGTTGCTGCTGTTGTTAAAGCATTCTGGGATAGATGATGGCCTTTCTTAGGATTGAAAGGTTCATGTGTGCATGAAGTCCCATAAAGAGACATTTGTTATATATTTCTCATGAGGCAAACACAAATCAGGTGAAAAATATACCTAAATACTGTGGAGAACCAGAAATGTGAAAATGGTAAAAGAGAAGAGGACAATGGAATTCATGGCATTTAGGAGTGGTACCTTCAGGATCTGAGCCAGCCTTACAGAAATCAATTGAAAAAATACCTGCTAGCTCCTGAGAGCAGAAGATAGACCTTGTAATGATGAACTTCAGTAAGCAATTGTGCAAAATGCTGCAGTGTGCACTCCTGAGGTACTTCTGGATGGCTTGCTTGCCTCCCTGCATCCCCACCTGTGCAAAGATGAGGCCTCAGCCTTTAAACTCTGTGAGCACAGGTTGACTCCCTCCCCTGCACTCCCCAAAAGCACTTACCAAGCACTTACACTGCTCTCCTCGAGTGACAATGTGGCCCTGTATTACCACAACCCAATTTTGCCACCTTTTCCCTATCGCTGCAACCCCAGCCTCAGGGAGTACTTAAAACACAAGGGGAAGGAAAGGCTGGAAAGAGTGTTTTCATCTCTGCTGCCGGTTCTATCTTGGTAAGGATGCTTCCAGCTTTAATAAACCAGATGATCAAAGCCTTTGTGTAAATCCTGCCATCAGGAGAACGGCTGTACTGCTGTACTGACAGCACAGCAGAGCCCTGTGCAGCTCCCCCAAATCCTGCTTTTTTCGACTGCAAGCTCTTGATACTCAGATCATCTCTCTCCGGCCCAACGCGGGAGGGCAACTGATGCCGGGGAGACAGAAATCTCTTGAACAGTAATTTTTTTTTGCCAGTAACACAGAGATTTAATATGCATATGAGTGGTCTGGGGCCATCTTTTTTTTCAGCCTTCCAAATTGTATTTCGTTTCTTTCCAGTCTTCTGAAAATGCGTATCAGAGGCGCCGAGAGCAGCCAAAGCAGCTGCCTGATAAGATCTTTACAATTCGTTTGCACAACCATGCCTTTAGCAAAGGGAAAAAGAAAGTGTTAACGAGTTGACAAGCACGCTCTTCCTTGCAGCAAGCAGCGCTGCCAGCCGCAATGTAACTGCAGGGAGGAGAGAGCAGGGTGGTGGCAGAAGACCTTGAAAAAAACGCTTTGTTCAATCCGGTTACAAAGACTCTTGCTTCCCTAACCTACCAAATCTGAGTTGGACGAGGCAGGCAACGGATTCATTAGAAACTCGACTTTGTACAGATGCAGGGCAGCGTGTTGCTGTCGGGGTTTCAAGGATGAGTCGTTGGGGTGGAAAGAAAAATTGTTTAACCAAGAAGAATCGAAAGAAAAAAAAGGAGTATTTGCTAGGCATGTGGCTCTTGTGTTGCTGCAGTTCCAGATTTGGATCTGAAGACTGGAAATGAGGATCTGATGGTGGTTCTACCTTCTGACATTGTCATTTGCAAGAAGAGCCTCAAACTATGCAAATTTGCTCCATCTCACTTCAACTCGAACACACACACACACACAAAATCCTGCTTAGGAAAGAAAAGACCAAGACCAGATTTCAAGAATAACTCAGACAAGCAAGTGAATATTTTCTTTCATGCCTTGCTCTTTTGCATTTACTGAATTTGTTCCACATGAATGTAGAAACAGCTGCATCAGCACCAGCACTGAGGCTGGAACCTTATTAATATTTATGCCTGGCAAGCAGAGCACATAGGAATCAAAACGCCTTCCCATCATTGGTTCAGGGACCCCAGTGTCCATACAACGTCCTGCCGTGTTTGGTGGCCAGGCAAGCAGATTTATTAGAGAGCAGATCAATTTCTCATCAGCACTCTCACCCAATAACAGAAAAACTGCCCTTTGCCTCTTAACCTGCTCTTTGCTTCTTGTCATTTAATAATTTCCTAATTAGGGAAACCATTTTTCATCTCTCTTTTGTGCTTCTGCAGTTCATGTTTCCATCTATTAAATATGCTTGAAGACATTATAGATGTTCAAATTATTATCTGCCTGTGTGAGGGCATACTCATAAGCCTTAGTGTGAGTGAGATGAAACAGGAAATTATGCTGCCACAGGTCCAGCATGTGCCAGGGGAGACCGAGTACACAACATGTGGCGCGATGCACATGAAAGGTGTCGTGTGGTGCTCAGGTGTCCTTCAGAGCCTCTTTTGGGACTTCTTGCTGCTGTAATTTTTGCTGACAAGGTGCTGCAGTGAGAGTACTTAGTCTGAGGCTGGGGGTTTTCCTTTCTGAGAGTGCCGGGTGGAGTTCTGCCTGAAAGCCTTGCTGCATCTTTTGTTTCGTGAAAGTAATCCTGATGTTGTCTAGTAAAGAGGAACTGGTGAGCAGGCAGGTGAACTCAGCAAAAATGAAACAGTCACATATTTTTAACTATCTGCTAGAAAAAATGGCTTATAGTAGCAGCAGTAAAAGAGTAAAAAAAAATCATGTCGTCTAGTTGAAGCCAGACAGTTGCATGAGCAGTCCCTGGCTTCACCCCTGCTGAGGCCAAGGATGCCCCAGGATGGGCAGCACTGACAGGGTCTACAGGGTGGCAGCCCTGGCCCTGGGGCCCACTGGCAAATATGACAGCACTGTACGGGTGATCCTGCTCTCCTGGGGTGCTGCTCAGGAGGGTGTGGGGGCTGCAGGTGCAGCACCACAGCTCGGACCTCACCCATTAGGGCTTTTTGGGTGACCCACTCAGCAGACAGGATGGTGTAGGGCCACCACTGATGGTGTGGCCACCCCTCACTGTCCAGTCCTGGGTCACCCTGCGCATGTGTCATTGGGCACACACTGTTGTCAGTCCTGGGTGCAGTAGTCCGAAGACAGCTTGGCTTTGGTGAGCTCTGGGGTTTAAGTGTTGCACTGATGGGTAGAGACAGATCAGGCAGGTGCAGACAGAGGGAGGAGGGCTGGCCTTTGCTTCTTCCATGAATGTATCCTCAGCATTGATGCAGTGCAGTTTTCTACCACCTCCCTGTTTTCTTCCTTTAGGATCTCAGAGCTTTCCATGATGGTGTTGGTTCTCCCCTGTCCTCCATTCTCATCCATCCCAACTGATGAGCATGTTCCTATAATCTTCTCTCTGCCTGTACCTTTTCTGATTAAGTTGGGTGCTGGGCTGCTGGTTTACACACAGCTCAGCAGTTTTTTCAGGAGCCTGTGTCTAGGCTGTGCAGCTGGACTGTGTTACAGCCAGGATTTTTTGTTGGGGGCAAGGTTAATGAGGGTCACAGCACACAGTCATGGCTACTACCAGTCTTGTCCTTTCCTACCAGCTGGCAGAGGTGGCTCCAGCCACTGGCACTGGCCTGAAAGCAACCCATATGCAAAACCACAAAGACATATGGGAATGGAGACACCCCAAAAAAATTTTGTTAGCAAAATGTTCCCACTTCATCTACATCACCCTGGCTTCCTCTAAATGTAGCCAGGCTCCTCCCAGCCCATGCCTTCCTGACCGTCTACTGAGTTACAATGATGCACGCTGAGGAGAGAAATACTGGTTTGCCATAAATGATCTAATGAGCCACCCTAGGTGACCAGCCTGGTATGTGGTATAAACCCTCAACTTATGAGAGTCCAAAATTCTTTCTCATTTTTATACACTGCAGCATCCTGCCCCTCAAGATACAGAAAGCCTAGGTGCTGCTCCTGGAGGTTTGGGCGTAACTTGAAGGTTTGTAAGATATTTCCATCCTTCTGAGAGGAGCCGCAGACAAGGAATGGGATCCCCGTGAAATGGGATGGGTGCATGTTTTCTTAAAGGAAGAGCAAGTTTCTTTTTAGGAAAAATCTTCTAATGACCCACGAATGATGCTGCAGTACATCCCACAAAAGCACGTATTTTCTATTATAAAGTAAAATGAGTAAGTCCTTCCCTTGGGCTTTTGTTAGCTTGATTTTGCAGCCTTCTGCATCTAGCAAAGAAGTCAGGACTTTCTTTCATCAGTGACCACTTCAATAGCTTAAGACAGAGGCTCTGTCACGCCCAACCTTGCAGATGGGAGGATGGGAACCACCAAAGGGAGTAGGAAGAGGGCTCATTAGATAAAACTGGGCTGATCCTCTGAGCTTCTTTAAACAAATTCGTCCTCTCTTAGGTCCGTCGAAAATGGCTGTGAACAACCTTGCGAACTGGCATTTCACCCGCCCCGCCGCCATTTCCAGAGTCCCCTACCCGCAGTGCTTTTACACTGGGAAATCAGCCTGGCGAGTGAAAACGTTGCAGGCTTTTTTTGTTCCTTTCTCTTTTTGTGCAGCTCGTTTCTGCCGGGGGGGGGGCCGGTTGCCGGGGAGATGGGGATGGAGGAGCACAGCCAGGGCCGGCCCCGAGGTTGGGGCAGGGGCTGCGCTGACAGACACGTCAGTGTGAGGCCGATACAGAGAGGGGGAAGAGAGGCACGGGCAGCTAACAGCTGAACACTTCATTTCCCTGCGAGGAATTTCCAACAACATACGCCGAACCTTTGGGGAGCCCTCAATCCCAAACACTTACCTTCGAATTAAGCTGGATCTTGTCTGAAGTCTGCTGAGGTGGTCTGAATGGCTGCTGTTCACCTCTAAGGAGCCTGGTCTAGGGACTGCAGAAAACCTAGACCTGGATTTCCTTCCTCATCCCTCTGAGAAACAGATGTTTATTTTAGAAATAAACATTCCACGTGCTTTTTTCTTTTTTTTATTACAGTTTCAAAAAGTTCTATACAGAAGATATACTTGAATCCCCCCTCGCTTCAAATATATGGGTTAGTTTATTTTAAGATAAAGCAGTTAGGGTGGGTTTCTTTTCTGCACTGTGAATAATCTGTTTTCCTTGAATTGGATTTTAAAATGGCTTCCTTTGAAGTCTCAAGCTGTTAGAAATGAGCTTAACGTAGGTATGGAGGATGTGTAAAATCAGCTTCTCCCCTTCACGCTGAAATGTCAATAATTCTCCTAGTAAAAAAACTAATATATGGTGTACAACACGCAGACTACTTGGAAATAATAGTAGCGAGCAGTTACAGTACCTGTATTTTGCACCAGCTCTGCTGTAACCGAGTTTTGCTGTGACAGTGTTTTCAGGAACACACCCACCGCAGCCATGGAAAAAACTGGCATTACTGTGAATCATTACCTGAAGCGGCCAGTGGTCCCCTGGAGTTGCTAATCTATAAGCTATTTTTGAACAAGTAATTATCGATGTGGACGTTGATTATGCAGTTAGCATGCCACAAAAAATGTTCGCCTGGAATTACAGCTACACATTGTTCGCAAAGTGTAGTCAACCAAATAATTAAATTGCTCCTGGTTTAGGCCGGTAAAAACAGATTTCACAGGAAGTGTAAGTGATCAGATTTATCTTTCTCAAAATCACCACTGAAGAGACAAACGTGAGAGTGTATTTTTCTAGCATGCTTTTCGAGATGGGATGCCTTCTCACCGTAAAGCGAACAAAAGAAAGGTGTGGATGCTTTGCCATATCAATCAGAGGACGCCAGGCTGTGCTGCAGATTGCCTTGGAAGAATGTAAGATACGATCTGGAGTGATCCATAGGCGGGGTTATCGATCTGCATAAACCAGGTTGGAAAGATTAGGGACATCGGCACGTGGATAGAACAAAGGAGAGAATATATAGAAGAAATATGGGCCGGAAATGGTGATGTGCTTTTATCGGCACCTAGGGAATAGCTGAAGTATAGAATAGATGAAGTAGCCTTCATCTAGCGGGTCATTAAAACGGAGTTTAGTGGAATCCCGCCGGGCGCTGGCTCAGGGGAGCCCGCCTGGGCTAGCCTGGACTAGCCGAGGCAGCATCCCGGGGGGGCCGCACCCTCCGCCGCTGCACACGCAAACCCAGACCGCGGTGTGAAACAGGCGATACCGAGGAGGAGTCGACATATCGCGTTGGCCGCCCCGAAGAGCATCGGAGACGGCGGAAAACGTGCCGCCCTCCCGTGCTCTTTCTCCCCCCGACCTCCTCCGCCAGCGGCGTGGGCATGTGCCGTGCCCTGCCCTCCGCCTCGGCCTCCAACTGCCCTCCCTGCGGCCGCTGTAATACCCGCGATGCTGTACCGGACTACTCGAAAAGAAAGGACGGAACGCATCTCTGGGGAGCAAACGTTCAACCCTCCCCTTCCCCCCTCTTGACTTTCTTCATCCCTCAGCATCTGGGAATCCGCAACGAAGCCACGAAGAGCAAGACCCGTTTGCTGCAGAGCTAAGGGAACCACCCCCCCCTCAAGCCCCTCGGCCCTGAGCAGCACCACCCGCGCCGTCTATTGTCTGGCTGCGGGTCGCTGGTGGCTGCGGCCGGACGAGAGACAGCGCGGAGCGGGGCGCTTGGCTGGAGAGCGGCTCCTGGCTCAGCCCTGGGGACTAAACCCGAGCTTTTCAGGCGCAGGAAGAGAAGCCGAGCTCGGCATTGGGGCAGAGGAAGGAGGGGACCGCTCGGGGGCAGGGCTGGAGGACGAGAGGTTGTGCACGGGGGGAAACCCCCCCGCGTCGTGCAGGGAGCAGATGAAACGGGTCAGGGCGCGGGACTCCGCACCGCCAGCGCGGGCTGGTGCAGCCGGAGGGGCGGCAACCACCACGGCGGTGCCGGCGGGGGCGCGGTGCCCCCGAGAGGAGGGGAGGGGAGTCTCCCTCCGGCACCGTGTGAACGGAGGCACCGGAGGAGGGGCGGGGGCGGCCGCCAGGTCCCCCCCGACGGCAAGGCCCGGGGCGGCGGCGGGGGAGGCTGCGCGCCTCGGGGAACAAAAGGCTTCAGCGGCGTCCCCGGGAGGGCGGGCCGGCGGGCGCAGGGCGGTGTCGCGGTTCGCACGTGTCCGGCCCGGTCCGGGCGCCCCGCGCCTTTGTCCCCGCTGTCAGCGGCACCGCAGCGGCGGCGGCGGCGGAGGGGCGGTGCCCGCGGCCACGCCCCGGCCACGCCCCCTCCCCCGAGCCGGGCCACGCCCCCTCCCCGCACACAATGCCGCGGCTCGGCCCCGCCCCGGCGCGCCCATTGGCTGCGAGCCGCTCCCGCATGACGTCAGCGGCGGGGCGGGTCGCGGCTCCCCATTTAAGGGGCTGCGAGGGGCGCGGCCGCCGCAGCGGCGAGAGCGGGCGCGGGCGGAGCGGGAGGTGAAGGCGAAGGCGGCAGGAGCAGCGGGGCGGCACCTTCGGACACCGGCACCATGCGTGAGATCGTGCACATCCAAGCCGGGCAGTGCGGCAACCAGATCGGCGCCAAGGTACAGGGCTGGCTCTCCGCTCGTCTTGCCCGGGGCTCCCGGCGCGGGGCGGTGCCCTCTTAGCCGCGCTCCGCGTGTCCCGGAGGGACCCGCTGCGCGGGAGAGCCTCCTCTCCGCAGCGTCGGAGTACCGTCGGGATCGCCCATGCACGGGAGGGTCCGCCCGGGGCGGCTCCCCGGCTGTTGCATCTGGGCGGGGGGAGCGCGGTGGGGTGTCCGCGCCGAGGGTGTGGCGCGCCCCGGGGAAGGGGGTGCGGGGGCATCAGCTGCCGTCCGTCAGCCCATCGCGGGCTGCAGGGGTCCGGGGCGGGCGGGGGAAGGGGACGCCGAGCCGGTGCCACACCCCTCCCGTCGGTGGCGGGGGGTATGAGGGGCGCGGTGGCGGCTCCGTCTGGCCGGGGGGCCGCACCCACGCGTGGCGAATCCCCGGCCGCCACGTCGCAGGGATTTGGCCAGGGGGTGAGAGCGGGGCGTGGCGGCACTGACCATCCTCACGCGCCCTCAATCCCGTTCCCTCAGTTCTGGGAGGTCATCAGCGATGAGCACGGCATCGACCCCACGGGCAGCTACCACGGGGACAGCGACCTGCAGCTGGAGAGGATCAATGTCTACTACAATGAAGCCACCGGTAACGCCCCTCCGTAATAAGCTTCCCGGGGGAGGGGGCGTAGGGTGTGCAGACAGGGGTCCCCCAGCCCTCCCTGCAGTGGGTGACGCCCCTGCACAGTTTAAATGGCTGCTTTGTTTTCCCACCCCCAGCTGCCTCCCTCCAAATTCCCACACCCTCCATGTCCTCAGCAGTGGGTGGGAGCATGGCAGGGATCCTGTGTCACTGGCTGCTTACTACAGGGCTTTAACACTGGTGCTGGTTCCTCTCGCAGGTAACAAGTATGTCCCACGTGCCATCCTCGTGGACCTGGAACCCGGCACCATGGACTCCGTGCGCTCCGGCCCCTTTGGACAGATCTTCCGTCCTGACAACTTTGTCTTTGGTGAGTGAGTGTGGGATGGAGAAGCCCCAGAGCGGGAACTCAGCACACAGGAAAGACTCGCAGCAAGCACGCAAATGGCCCTGGGGGACCTGAATGCCAGTGGCAGAGTGGGGATGGAAGTGAAGGGTGGAGGCGCCGGGGAAGGGGAAAGTGGCATCATCTCTGTTTGTCCCTGGGGCGCTAACGTGGCACCTTGGTTGTGGTCTGCCCTCCAGGTCAGAGCGGGGCCGGCAACAACTGGGCCAAGGGGCACTACACGGAAGGCGCTGAGCTGGTGGACTCTGTCCTGGATGTGGTGAGGAAGGAGTCGGAGAGCTGTGACTGCCTCCAGGGCTTCCAGTTGACCCACTCGCTGGGCGGAGGCACAGGCTCTGGGATGGGCACCCTCCTCATCAGCAAGATCCGGGAGGAGTACCCCGACCGCATCATGAACACCTTCAGCGTGATGCCCTCGCCCAAGGTGTCGGACACGGTGGTGGAGCCCTACAACGCCACCCTCTCAGTGCACCAGCTGGTGGAGAACACGGACGAGACCTACTGCATTGACAACGAGGCCCTGTATGACATTTGCTTCCGCACCCTGAAGCTGACCACTCCCACGTACGGGGACCTCAACCACCTGGTGTCGGCCACCATGAGCGGCGTGACCACCTGCCTTCGCTTCCCCGGCCAGCTGAACGCCGACCTGCGCAAGCTGGCGGTCAACATGGTGCCTTTCCCCCGGCTGCACTTCTTCATGCCGGGCTTCGCCCCCCTCACCAGCCGCGGCAGCCAGCAGTACCGCGCCCTGACGGTGCCTGAGCTGACGCAGCAGATGTTCGACTCCAAGAACATGATGGCCGCCTGCGACCCCCGCCACGGCCGCTACCTGACGGTGGCCGCCATCTTCCGGGGCCGCATGTCCATGAAGGAGGTGGACGAGCAGATGCTCAACGTGCAGAACAAGAACAGCAGCTACTTTGTGGAGTGGATCCCCAACAACGTGAAGACGGCCGTCTGCGACATCCCCCCGCGCGGCCTCAAGATGTCCGCCACCTTCATCGGCAACAGCACGGCCATCCAGGAGCTCTTCAAGAGGATCTCGGAGCAGTTCACGGCCATGTTCCGGCGCAAGGCTTTCTTGCACTGGTACACCGGCGAGGGCATGGATGAGATGGAGTTCACGGAGGCGGAGAGCAACATGAACGACCTGGTCTCCGAATACCAGCAATACCAGGATGCCACTGCTGATGAGCAGGGGGAGTTTGAAGAGGAAGGGGAGGAGGATGAGGCGTAAAGTTGAGATGGGTAGGCGTTAAGTATAGTCTGAGCAGGCAAGTATTCATTGAGAGAAGGAATCTGTGCAGTTGTGCTGAAGCATGCATTTTTTAATTTGGTGCTCTCCACTGTTGCTTCTGTCAGCAGTTTTGTATCCTTGACTGTCCAATGTAACAGTAGTTGCAAAAATACTTCAGAGTCTTCTGTTGAAATGGTTAACTTCTCAAACATAAAGGCTTTTTGTGTCCTAAACTGTCTCCTCTGCTTTATTTCTCTCTAGATTAAGCAAGTAATTCCTGTATAGTTTTCTGTAACTTTACTTCTCAATTTATTCCGTAACCTCAGTGAAAGGTTAAGCTCAATAAAACAAGAATTCTCAGGCTGTTAATTTAGCAGCATGTGGAAACTGTAGTAGCTCAGCTAAAGATGACAGCTAATTTATGAAAACTCCTGTGTGTAACAACTTATCTAATCGTTGGGGTGAAAGCTACTTTGGCTAGTAGAAACGAGACACAGCGCTTGAGAATCCTGCAACTCCTATTTATGGACATACATGGTAGTGAGGTCAGAGAGAAGGTATTGAATTCCACATTACAAGTTGTCAAAACTGATTTGACAGGATAGCTGCAGGCTTCCCCACTGCCATTCAGCAGCGTATTTAACTTGTTCCAGGGCCTATAGTACATACATATGGGTGGCTGACTGTGATTTGACTTGTTATCTTCCCCAATTATCCTCTCTAAATATAAAAATTGCATGCAGAGAAGGATAGGTCTGTACTAGCAGACAACTTGAGAGCTCAAGACCTGAACTTTCTCTTCAGGAATAAAATTCATGTGTTTCCCAAAAAGAGCCTGCCCTTAACTGTAAAAGGATTGACTCTATGAGGCAATCAATTCCCTTTAGGAGATATGGGGTGACGGACACATTTCTAGGTGGTGTGTCTCAAAAGGCTGTCCAGAGCATAACATATAATCTTAAGAGTAGTCACCTATAGATACCCTGGCAATAGCTGTCTCCAAGTTACAGGTTTACAGGACAGTTGCTTGCTCCTGATTCCTGTGGCAGGAAATGAACCTCTGAACCCAGGCAGGGAAGGAAAGTGCAGCAGCACCCTGCTGAACACCTTTGCAAAGGTAAGTGTAGTTTCCCTACAATGAGGGAAGGGGGACTTATGCTGCTGTGCTTGTAGGTTGCAAGAACCTGAATGAATCAGTGCTGTTGTCAGTAGTTAACAAAGTTTCACAGACCCTTTTACTTCTACAAAAATCTCTCATGGAGTGTAGCAGTAACCCAATAGTTTAGTCCTAGTTAATCCAAACACCACTTAGGGGAGTGGTCCTGTACTAAAAAAAGTGTTGCTTCGAGAACTGCTACCAGTGCTACAATTACTGTGGTCCTTCCTGCTCTGAAAGAGCTGGTATGCACATTTGTGCAGCCTCTATTGTGATCCTTCACTGAAATGCTTGCAAGGCATTACTGGAATAGAGAATTAAAAGGGAGCTGCTGTGCATAACTAATATCTTGCCTGTTTTGACTCCACTGCCTGTGGACACTGCTCTGAGAGTACCCTGTTCCTTTGCTGAT
This sequence comes from Pseudotriccus pelzelni, assembly GCA_035584735.1. Taxonomy (NCBI): domain Eukaryota; kingdom Metazoa; phylum Chordata; class Aves; order Passeriformes; family Tyrannidae; genus Pseudotriccus; species Pseudotriccus pelzelni. The sequence goes on from JAWMRA010000078.1 coordinate 66,587,539, forward strand.
GGGCCTGTTAACCCAGTGTGCAGGACAAGCCCTTGCTCTTCTCTCATCTGTAGGCTTGATTTCTGGAGCACAGAGGAGTGAGAAGCGCTTATACTGCCTGAAATGTCAGGAAACAAATACAGCCGGGTATACCCACAACAGTACTTGTATTTCTTAGCACTTGAGCAGTTCTAGGATTAAACATTAGACAAATTGAGGTTGTTTTAGTAACCTAGTTAATACATGCTGCCTCAGGCCCTTTGGGAAAATAACACTTTATCTGGTTGCCACAGTAACCTTGCCTTGAAATTACCTCTCTGGGTTGCACTTGAAACTGTTTATCATACAGCTTTGAGCCAGGAAACATATCTAAACAAAGTTTCACTAAAAGATGAGAACCTTGTCTTTGATAGTAAATATCTTCCTTTCACTGTAGCAGGTTTCACTAGTGTTCAGCATGTCTAGCTTCTAATTCATAGTGTAATTACACTCTGTCTCTAGCTAACCCTTAAATATAGCTACCCAAGTGACACATTTCACTACAGCTCCCTTACTAGAAACTAGGACACCATCCTACATGGCTTGCTGCTTGTATTCTGTTTTTTGGTGGGTTTTTTTTTGGTTTTTTTTTTGTTCTAGGGGAAGAAAAACCATAAATAGAAATACTTTGACAGAAATGTTCCCTTTCATAAATCCTACACAGCTTATTTTCCAGTCATAATAATTTTAAAAAATTAATCAAACCTTCATTTCAGTACGAGTTGAGAGAAATATAGGTAAAGGGGTACTGAAAGATTTGAAGGGAAGGTCCAAAGCTTGGCTGGAATAGTAAGTGAAATATTATGGAGGGTGAGTCTCATACTGGGCCTGGGGGCTACAGTACCTTTTTTTTTCTTTGTATATTTGAGCTTTAGCTACATTTATTGTCCAGGAGAACATTGACTATAAAAACTGGATGAATGCTATATGCCTAACAACAAAGAGATGTCTTAACAAGTGCATGTAGTTGCAGTTTTTCTGTTTCACAAAGAAAGCAGAACATCTGAAAGAACTTCAGAATAGGCAATCTGACTGCCTTAACCTCTCCTGGGTGTTGATTTGTATTTGCTCATGTGATGAACAACACATCTAGGGCTAAAGGTCTTGCATGAGACATCCTGTTTAGAAGAAATAGGTGTAGATAATACAGACTTAGTGGTGTGCAGCTTAAGCCACTTACAATTACTGATTTATGTTGAGATAGAAGTTAATAATACAAAGCAATATATTTTCATTTCAATATATCAATATCAATTCTCCTCTGTTGACAACTGGAGCTGATGGCATTGGGGAAGGGAACATTTTGTTTCTTTATTTATTCCCTTTGTTGAATTAGTGGAATTTTAAAGCATGTTAGTAGCATGTCTTGACCAAGGCAAACAACTCAATGCTTGTCTGCTGGTAAATGCAAGATGGTAAAGATAAATAAGGTTGTAAAAACAACTAGGTAAAATGTAGGCTTAATTTATATAGAAATGGCATTAGGATGCCATCTCTCCTAATTTCCCTTCCCTGCTTAGTTCTAGGACCTCAGTCTAAATCACTGAAGCAACAGTGTTGTGGAAATATAATACAGTATGTGGTTTGGTTGTTCAAAACTCTTAAACGTAATGTAGGCCAACATCTGTTTTCCAACAGAAGCTTTCCATTATGTCAGGGAGGAGCAATAATGATTTTCTTCTTCCCAACATATGTGAAGTACCTATATACATCAGAAATTGGGTTGCATTAGGCATACAATGGTCCTGGTGATGTGATAATCTAAGAATCAAACCTGAGGTCCATCCTGCTGACAGATGTATCTTTCCAGAAGGTATGAGGCAAAGAACACAGTAAACCAAAGCAGCAATGGGATTTATAACCCAGAGAAAGAATAGAATCCAGATGTTCGCTCTCCTCTCCAGAAAATTCTCTGCAAAAATGGGGCAATCCCCTAGTCTGTGCAGGGAAATCTCGTGGATGATGACATCGTGTGCCACATACTTCAAAAGAGTATAGTGCTAGTAGGTTCTTCTCTGTGTGCTTAAAGAAACTGCGATGGACTGACAGAGTCCTTAGGGTGTGGTGCTGCAATGCTGCAAAGCAGTTCTGCTGCCTGGAGCGACTGTGGCAAAGTGGTGCAAGAGGGACAAGTTTTTCTTACCTCACCAGGAAGAGTTGGGGCATCTAACAATACTCTGCATCAGAAAGAGATCTTCCCTTGTTTCCTTTGTCCTTTTCCCTCCCTGTAAGTTCCATAGCAAAGTTATGCATAAGATCAGGATGAAACCCAGTAGTGGCTTTGAGTAGGCCAAGATTCATGGTTGTTCAATTGAAATCACTTCCCAAACATCCCTGCCCTGCCTCCCCTCCCCCCCCAAAAAAACTAAACCCCCTAACCAAAGTTCCACATCTCATTGTCTTGCTACTTTTATTTTTTTTTTTAAAGAAGGGTTGTTAAACTATATTAAATTCTCCTTCTCAGTGGGAGGTGCTTTAATTATTATTTAATTTTTTGTTTAATGAGGCCTAACATTTCTGTTTGTATTTAGCTACGAGGAGGTAAAATCCTCTCTGGAGAAAAAATATAACTATCCCCTATATTTGATACACACCCTTTCTCCCAAGGGAAGTTATTCTATATTTCTTTTCCACATTAAAGCATAATGACCATATACTTTTAGGGACTGTTCAGGTGTGGTAGCCTGCATATAAGGCTATAGGTAATGCTGTTCTGAACCTGCTCATTTTAGGGAGGCACTGGTTTTCATTTAAAAATAATCCCCTTCTCAATCTTCCCATGTGTTTTTTCAGTTGCTTCTACATTTCCACAGAACAAAGCTTGACATTTTTTTATGTGTTATATGTGCTTGAGGTAATCTAAGTAAGGTTATTTTTCTGTCTCTTTAACTCAAAATGAACCTTTATAAACAAGTCTTAGAAGCTGATCTTATATGTGACCAAAAAAGAAGATTTTTGAGAATTTTTCCTCCTTCCAATCTAAAATCCATTCATAATAAGCACCTGCCTTTTCATACTCCAGCAATCACCTGTCCTGGTCTGTTTATTACTTATTAAAAGGGGAAAGAACAGACTATTGGTTCTCAGATACTTCCATTTTAGATGGTTTTTATCTTTAGCTTGCCTACATGAAAATTCAAAATGGAAGCATTTGGTCACAGGAAAGTGCCTGAGGACATGATGCATTTTGGAAAAAGACTTTCCTGGCCCTGACTCTCCTGGACACTTCTCCAGCTGGAGCCCTCTGAGCATTTGAAACCAAAGCAGAGGGAGGATACGGGGGGAGCGATGAAAGCCTGCCCTTCCCCAGCCCTTCTGCCAGCAAAGAACACAGTGCAGGTGACAACTCTTTCTTCTCCCTGAGCAGTTTAACAAGAAGTGAGCTGTTTCCCTGCTTCTAACTTTCACCCTATTTTAGGTATTTTATTTTTGAATCTGCCAGAAAGAAAAACTGTGTCTTTTTGAAGTGTGTGTATAAGAAAGGTATTTATTTACAGTATCTGAGTAAAAAAAAAAGAAATAATTTAACAGTAGGTCATTCCATCCTCTCCACTCAAAGTCATTTTTCCCTTACGGGCAGAATTCCACTCATAAGGGAGAAAATCAAGTTAGGTCTGTTCAATTCTTGTTTATTAATGTTTGATTCTTGTAGTGCAGAGGTTTTCCAACTGGTCCTAATTTATCCATATGTCATTTTTTACAATCAGGTTATTTTTCTCACTTGGCTTCCTTGGTAAATTTAAGGCATATTTTCTTTTCTTTTTGGCAAGAAGGCCTCTATCATTGGAAACCAAAACATTAATAATAATCCTGCTTAAGCAGAATGTGAAAACGCTCCAGAGGATGAAGTGACTACCCTGGCAAAGGTTGTGTAGCTTATTCAGTAAAAAGTTCTGTGTTGTTTTGCACTGAAAAACGCTTCCACATTTTCCATTACTTTAATAGAAAGATACTGCCTGCCTTCATAGTGAATAATCAAACAGGGTTTTCAAGCAAAGTTCAAGTGGTTTCACAGCAAGCTTTAAAACATTAAATGAAATGCAAGCATTGACTTCTTACAGCATGTTTCTCTTCATGTAGCGTAATGCTGGTCTTAAAATTAATGAATTATTTTATGGCTGGGTTTTGGAAATACTAGCAAGGATTCCAGCTGCACCCTAACAGGCAGGGATTAGAAATTTCCTGGGCATAGAGAAAACTGCCACTTCCATAGGCAGGGCTGATTCAATATTTTCCAGCTGCTAAAAAAGGTGGTTCTATTCCCCTTGCCCCACTTCAGGTGTTTTTAACCCTTTCGTTATTTCCTCTAGCAGCTGCAGGGAATGTCTCAGCTCTCTACCTGTCTCTTCATCTCCCTAAAATCCACAGTTAGGGACAGAAGACTGGAGGGGCAGAAGGCACTTTTTCTTCAGTTAGGGAGTGTGTCAGAAAGAGAACTTGTGGAAAGGAAGCAGGAGAAAGCAAAACAAGATACCTGATTGATTCAGCCACCTAGTTCAACAGCACTCTGAATTTTCCTGCAGAGAGCCCTGGCAATTTTAAACAATGTATGTTGAATCCCACCACAAACTACTGCATCTCTTACCAGACGTCACAAGATGAAGTTCAGAGTTGGCTCAGTATCAGTTTGAGTTACAAGTAAGTATCAGATTGCAAGATAAAGCAAGGAGGCTAAGGAACAAAAGAAAAAGTGACTAGCAGATCAAAGTCAGTATCTATGCCTTGTTCTCAATGACGTGCAGGAAATAAGCTGCCCTGGAAAATGTGATATCAACATTTCATTTATATTGATGCTGGAATCTTAGTCATCTCTTGACTGGAGGACCCAGTTTGTAGAAATAGCAGACGCGTTTCATCTACTGAGCAATTTTAAAAGGTAGATGCAGCTTGAATGGGGGCAGGAGCCATCTGGCTGCTACCCCATCACATCTGGTGTGCCAAGAGGAAATAATGAGAGGCTGTATTGTTTTGTCTTTCTTCTCAGTAAATTGCTGCCTGATGATGATAAAAATATTTTTCCCTTTTTGGAGTCATTTTATGACACGTGATCATGTTTATTATGGTACCTTTGGAAGCGAGATGCGCGGGGCTCTGTTTGCTGTGTCCTGCACAACCACATTCACAGAAATGCTTGACTTTCAGAGGTTATAATCTAAATTCACAAGAAAAACCATATGGTGCGGAAGAAATATTAGGTTAATGAAGAAACAGTTCTCTCCTCAAAATTTGCATGGCTTGTTTCAGAATTAACAGCATCCCAGATTACTCTGTAATGTGATTTTCTCTCACATGCTTATCCTCTCTCTTTTTTTCTTCTTGGCCAAACACACAGATAGCCAGGTATAATAAACCCAAGTGCAGAGGGCTCTGCAATGAAACTTCTTTTGCTCATTCATAAAAGCATGCTCAGCACTGTTATATTTAATTGCTTCTAGTGCCTGCAGTGGGTTGTAATTTTGAAATAAAAATAGATTTTCCCTTTAGGTATTTTACTGCTAATGTTAAAAACACCTTCACAATTATTTCACCCTCTTGCTGGTTCTTCTATCTTAATGCACATTGCAAATGATCAAGTGTCAGGTTCCAAAGGTGATCTCAGACAGTGCTCATCAGGTGGGAATATCATAGGGATATACCAGAGAGAAGACAAACAATAAGGCAATGAACATAGTCTGTTCATTTGAGTACCAACAGAAAGACTCAAAAAGTCATGTAGTCTCTGATATATGCACCTGAGCAATACATGACATCACTCATCAGAAATAAGAGAGAATAAAACCATGGGCAGACATTTTGTATGTTTGAGCAGCTTTCACATTTGTACATTTGTGCTTCTTTCTCAAACAATGGGAAATCATGGACAGACGTGAAAATGTTGTGGGATCCCTGTTGCCTCCCTTGTGCATCCATTGCCGGGCTCTGCCGTTGCCTTGGAAACTGGGAAGGCAGGGTTTGATAGAGGCAGGGAGCAGGCTGTGGAGGACTTTCAGCTACCGAGGGGCCTATGGGCATTCCTGGGGACGTGCCCTGCCTTTTTATGAATGGGAGAGTTTTGGCTTTTACTTGCAATTACGAACGTTTAGAAATTATGGAGCTTTTGTAGATTTTTTTTTTATATTAAAAACCCCCACAAACAATAGTGAACACCCATACCTGTTTAAATGGCATTGATGGCTAAGATTTGTTAAAGTGTTTGCCATAATAGAGGGCTTTTACCTGACATTCAAGTAACTGACGTTTAATTTGGTTCACTGTGTGTTCATGGATGTGCAGCAGTGCCGTAGGTGAGCAAACTTGCACACACAAACAGGTACTTCCCTTTAGGTACTCAAATTAAAACCTGGAGCTACATACCCCCCAAAAACCAATGACAAAGAGACCATAGTGCTATAGCATCTAAGAATTAGTTTCCTAATAAAAGCTCAGAATCCTTAGTGGAATAACTATAAAGCCTTAGGAGGCCACTGTGTGTAGGAAGAAGACATCTCAGAGAGTGTCCAGGTGCCTTCACAGGAGAAGAATTCAAGTCAGTCCTTCGTAGATTGCCAGGAATACTTTGCCACCCAAAAATCTCTTCAGTGTCTGTGTGGATACCTCAGAGATGCCAGAGATGCAGTTGTGTTGCAGTTCCACCAGCAGTGAGAACTGCCTGCTGCTGCCCCCCAAAAGTGTGGGCTATGCCTATGGCAAGTACAGAAGTATATGCATGAGTTGTGTTAGTAGGAATAAAGGGCACCTGTTATTAAGTATAATAGAAATATGTCAGAGGAAAATACAACAGCTGGGATATAAAGAACATAAACTTCAACAGAATTTGGTGAAAACATCTCAGTGCCAGCACAATCCTGGATATCGTGTGATTGCAAAAGCCACATGTAATAACATTGCACTTAATTCCCTGTGTTGCAAAGCTTAAGCAAATCTGTGCATGTGACATTTCACAGCAGATGAGGTTTCTGCGCTAGGGAACGAAAAGAACCACAGTTGATAAGCAAGTCAATTCACTGGAGCAAACTGAGAGCCACTTTTGAAAATACGATCAAAGTACTTTTCCAAGGTCACAACGGACAAATGCCAGGCAAAGATATGGTACTTCTTTAGCCACTAGTATTTCCTGCCGTTTAAAAAAAAAAAAAAAAAAAAAAAAAAAAAAGAGAGTAAAACTGGTGACATTATGCATTGATTTATATTGTGTTAAGCACAGCTAAGCTAAGTAATATGTAAACAACTCTGATCATTCTGCCTTTCTGCTTGATAGTGGTATGATTTACCATATCAATTGTCGCCTCACCTTTGGAAAAATCTGCTGTTTCTGAAAGTGTTGTAACTGCAATGTGACAGTGAGACGAATTAGCTGTCTGGTGTTTACGGTCACATACAGCCTCCCACACCTTTCTCTGCCTTTCATACAATCACAGAATTGTTGAGGTTGGACAACTCTGGGATCATCTAATCTAGTCCTTTCCTTTGCCTGACAGGGTCAGCTAGAGCAGGTTAATCAGGGTTGTGTCCACTTGGGGTTTGAATATCTCCAAGAATGGAGACTCTACAATCTTTCTCGACAACTTGTACCAGAACAAAGTGGGTTTTTTTCTTATGTTGATATTTCTCCTATTTCAGTCTGTGCCCATTGCCTCACCTGCTGCCATTGTATGCCACTGAGAAGAGCCTGGCTCCATCTTCTTTACTGCTTCCCATCAAGTATTTATACACACTGATAACAATCTCCTGAGCCTTCTCCAGGACAATCAGTCCCAGCTCTCAGCCCCAGATGCTCTAGTTCCTTAACCACCTTCATGGCCTTTCATTGGACTCACTCCAATATGTCCATCTGTCCCTTGTACTGGGGAACCCAGAATTGGATGTCAAACTCCAGATGTCTCTCACCACAGCTTACAACCCTCCTTGGCCTGCTGGTAACAATCTTCCTTACACAGTCAAGGATGCTGTTGGACACCTTTCCTGTAAGGGCACACTGCTGACTCATATTCAACTTGGTGCCCACCAGGCTCTCCAGGTCCCTTTTGGCCAAGCTCCTTCCCATGTGTGTGGCCCCCAGCATGTACTGTTTCAGGTAGTTGTTCCTTCCCAGGTGCAGGAAGTAGCCCTTGCATGTCCCTTTGTTCAATTGCATGAGGTTCCTGTCAGCCCCTTTCCCTCTGGATGGCAGCACAACCCTCTGGCATATCAGCCACTTCTCCCAGTCTTATATCATCATCAGACTTGCTGAGGGTGCACTCTCTTGCCATGTAAGTCACTAGTGAAGGAGTTAAATGGTGTTAGCCAAGGATCAGTCACTGGGGTACACCATCAGTGGCTGGCTTCTGAACTTCGTGTTGCTGGTCTCAAGCCCTTCAGCTTGGCAGTTCAGCTGGTTTTCACTCCATCTCACTAGTCTGTTTATCTAGGCCACACTTCATCAGCTGGCCTATGGGGATGTTATAGCAGACAGTTCAAAAGCCTTAACAAAATAAACAGTGTTAACTGTGCTGAGCCTGTTGATGCTTGGGAAAAGTTTGAGAGCTTGCCTTACCGTGCCGTCCCCCTTGGCACTTTAATATTGCTTTTGAGGCAAACACCTACCAGCTCCGTTATACTGAATACAAGGTACATAATTTAACATCCTCTTTACCAACCTGTTCCACCACTTCCTTGCTTGATTGTGGGCTGTTATCTCCCTTCCTTTGTGCTACTGTAAAGCTGTCCACAATAGTTTGGCCAGCTGTGTGGCAAAGCTACTTTCACTTCTAAAAAATTTACAGCTGTGAATCAATTAATGTTTTATAGTCAAGTTCATTAGTTTCTCCACAATCCAATACAGAGCCTGCTGAAATTTGTATCAGATAAAAGCCTTGGAAGTAGTGCAGATACAGGTGTTTATCTCTGTTGATTCAGTTATATTCTCACTGATGTTCTTGAACTGTCTCTCCTCCCTTGGTCATCTACCATATACTTACCTAATTTTTTTCTATGAGAGACCAAGCAGAGATATTAGGAGCAGGATGCAAAATTTTCCAAAATAAGGTGTACGGCAGGTGTCTGGTAAGACATAACATAACTTCACTAGAAAAGAAAAAAAGATATCCCAGTCCTATGGGTGCTAAACCGCTATCACTGCTGGATAACTCCCAGAAAAAAGCATCCTTTAGTATCAGCATAAAAAGGTTGTGTCAATCCTCTGTGTCGCCGAAATTGGAATCCCATAAGTGTATGTTTAGCAGAACTATCTGAAACAGAGTTGTGCTGCTTGAAAGTGGCTGTGGGCTCTAACATTGTCACCCAATCCCTGCTTGTTTCATGTGCCTGAGCTATGGAAAAAAATGATCTTGTGCTTTAAACATATTGAAACATGATTAAGCAGGCCTGAGCTAGAAATACAGGCTTGAGGGGATTAATAAAAGAGCAGCACGCGCTTTGCTGCTGCAGCGTGGCAGAGGCAAAGGAAGCACGGGACGAGTTCCAACAGGTGTGCAAAGAGGAGTCAGGTGTTTTTGTTTTCTTTTTTCACTTTTTTTATCCCAAGATGTCCGATTCGGGCCTTTTCCCCTGACGGCTGAAGGCGAGATTCCTCCAGCGCCTCAAACCAGCGGTGTTCTGCATGTGGAGAGGGCCGCAGGGTGCCGTCCCCCCCAGATCCGGACGCGGGGCCCGAGCGGGACGCGGGAGACAATGAGCGGGCCCAGCCCGCCCCGCGCCGTTCCCGCAGCACGTCAGCGGCGGGGCGGGGCGCGGCGCCCGATTTAAGGGGCTGCGAGGGGCGCGGCCACCGCAGCGGCGAGTGCGGGCGCGGGCGGCGAGGGAGGCGGCAGGAGCAGCAGCTGCAGCTTCGGAGACAGGCACCATGCGTGAGATCGTGCATATTCAGGCCGGGCAGTGCGGCAACCAGATCGGCGCCAAGGTACGCAGCGGAGCGGGGCGCTGCCCCGGCTCGCACCCCGCGGGTAGCGCGCAGCTCCGTCCCGCAACGAAAAGCGCCCCGGGGCAACTTGCTAAGGCGCCGCGGCTCCTGCCCCTGCGCCCGCTGTCTCCGTGCGGTACCGCGGGGCTGGGCGCTGGCTGGGATGTGCCCGCGCCCCGGCCCGGCGCTGCCCTGCCTTCCCGCAGGCGGCCGCGGAAACCCCCTCGCTGCCTCGCCCCGCTGCAGCCACGGCGCCGGCTGCCGAGGGGAGGGAACGGGAGATATGTCACTGCCGTGGATTACCCGCCTCCACCGACGGAGTGCAGGTGTTGCCATCTTGTAGTGGCTACAGGGTCTTGAGCCAAGGCTAGACAATGGGAGGAGGACAAACTGAGATAGCCGGGGAAGGTCACCCTTCGGATACGAGCTACAAACGAATTAACTTCTACTTCAGTGCTCTGCCTTCTTATCTACACTCCGTTAATTCAGCTGCTGCGGCCAATGAAGCCCTTGAGCACTGACTCACCTTCCTGCCCAGCAGCTGCTCTGCCATGCAAGGGAGTGGTCAGGGCCACGGCATGCACAGACCGCACTGGTGTGTGTGATTGGCATTGGCCAGCTGTTTCCACTGGCACTGGAAATAGCTAATTGCCATTTTTCAAAAATTTCTTCTAGTTCTGGGAGGTCATCAGCGATGAGCATGGCATTGATCCCACAGGCAGCTACCACGGGGACAGTGAACTGCAGCTGGAGAGGATCAATGTCTACTACAATGAAGCTGCTGGTAAGTGTGCCTGATTCCTCAGATGTCCTTAAATAAATGGGGCAGGCATGTCAGTTCATCGAGGCTGGAAAAATCCCTGAACAAGAACTGTCATCTGCCAGTGACTCCTCTAACAGACCTTTGTTCTCAGAAAGGCACAGATAATACAGTCTTGATTGAGATAGTGTGTCTCTCCAGTGAAATGCAGGGAGGTGGATGGGAGAACAGCAGGGGTCCAGTGGCACTGGTTACCAGCTGTGGAGCTGTAATGCTGCTGCTGGGTTCTTTCACAGGTAACAAGTATGTCCCACGTGCCATCCTCGTGGACCTGGAACCCGGCACCATGGACTCCGTGCGCTCCGGCCCCTTTGGACAGATCTTCCGTCCTGACAACTTTGTCTTTGGTGAGTGAGTGTGGGATGGAGAAGCCCCAGAGCGGGAACTCAGCACACAGGAAAGACTCGCAGCAAGCACGCAAATGGCCCTGGGGGACCTGAATGCCAGTGGCAGAGTGGGGATGGAAGTGAAGGGTGGAGGCGCCGGGGAAGGGGAAAGTGGCATCATCTCTGTTTGTCCCTGGGGCGCTAACGTGGCACCTTGGTTGTGGTCTGCCCTCCAGGTCAGAGCGGGGCCGGCAACAACTGGGCCAAGGGGCACTACACGGAAGGCGCTGAGCTGGTGGACTCTGTCCTGGATGTGGTGAGGAAGGAGTCGGAGAGCTGTGACTGCCTCCAGGGCTTCCAGTTGACCCACTCGCTGGGCGGAGGCACAGGCTCTGGGATGGGCACCCTCCTCATCAGCAAGATCCGGGAGGAGTACCCCGACCGCATCATGAACACCTTCAGCGTGATGCCCTCGCCCAAGGTGTCGGACACGGTGGTGGAGCCCTACAACGCCACCCTCTCAGTGCACCAGCTGGTGGAGAACACGGACGAGACCTACTGCATTGACAACGAGGCCCTGTATGACATTTGCTTCCGCACCCTGAAGCTGACCACTCCCACGTACGGGGACCTCAACCACCTGGTGTCGGCCACCATGAGCGGCGTGACCACCTGCCTTCGCTTCCCCGGCCAGCTGAACGCCGACCTGCGCAAGCTGGCGGTCAACATGGTGCCTTTCCCCCGGCTGCACTTCTTCATGCCGGGCTTCGCCCCCCTCACCAGCCGCGGCAGCCAGCAGTACCGCGCCCTGACGGTGCCTGAGCTGACGCAGCAGATGTTCGACTCCAAGAACATGATGGCCGCCTGCGACCCCCGCCACGGCCGCTACCTGACGGTGGCCGCCATCTTCCGGGGCCGCATGTCCATGAAGGAGGTGGACGAGCAGATGCTCAACGTGCAGAACAAGAACAGCAGCTACTTTGTGGAGTGGATCCCCAACAACGTGAAGACGGCCGTCTGCGACATCCCCCCGCGCGGCCTCAAGATGTCCGCCACCTTCATCGGCAACAGCACGGCCATCCAGGAGCTCTTCAAGAGGATCTCGGAGCAGTTCACGGCCATGTTCCGGCGCAAGGCTTTCTTGCACTGGTACACCGGCGAGGGCATGGATGAGATGGAGTTCACGGAGGCGGAGAGCAACATGAACGACCTGGTCTCCGAATACCAGCAATACCAGGATGCCACTGCTGATGAGCAGGGGGAGTTTGAAGAGGAAGGGGAGGAGGATGAGGCTTAAGCCCCCTGCTATCAAAGGAACTTCTGTAAAGCAGGCATGCATACTGAATGACTTCTGATGGTGGTGGTGGTGGTGAAGCATGTTTTTTAGAAACTGTGTACCCAATTATCTTCTCAGCACTTGTAACTTTGGCAGATTTCTCAGTGTAACAGTTCTGAATCCTAATTATCACAGTGTTTTTTGTCCTTAATGTTAGGAGCACATAAAGGCATGTATTCTAGATCATGTTTTCTGTCTTTCTTAATGCTTCTATTGGACAAAGAGCAGTGGCTCAGCCTGTGTGGCAACAAGTAAGTTTAAAGACATGTCAGAAATCTTGCAGCACAGTGTTGTGCTCTGATCCACTGAGGCTTACATATTCTCAAGATGTATGCTTCTCATGCAAATGTGTTTAATGTTTTTTCTTACAGGACTCAGACCTACCTATAAACTGAATGAAAATGGAAAGCCATCTTAAATTCCTAAACAAGTTAAAGGACAAGCACCTCTAACTTGTTTTACAGTTCAAGTCAGCGTAGGAAGTCTTCCACTTGTCTGTTGAAGTCCTCTGCAAAACGCAGGTGTAAATTATGCTTTCCTTCTGGCATCAGAAGCAACCTTAAAAAAGGAACAAAATCAAACACAGATTATACATTTTATTCCATGAGTATAGGTGATTAAAGTACTTGTTGCTTTTTCTTTGCTCTTGGTTACCCAACAAGGAACTGAAGTAACGCTTTAGTACTGTCCCTAGGTACGTGGTTCAGAACGTGAATCACAGCAGCAGTTGAAGCAGCAAGCACACCAATTGCCCCATTGTAAGGAGGATAAAATAAGCTTAAAACAAATTTTGCCCAGTTTCTAGAAGCCTTTTCTATGATCTACAAAGAAGATAAGATTCCAAAACTTATGTGAGCAGGTTGCATCTTCAAAAGGTATGTGAAATACCTGAGCACTTCTGTCTCTCACAGAACAGTAGCTGTGCTGGGCAGTGAACACACTGAAAAGATCACTACAAAAATGTACAGTTCTTGTCACAACTCAGACTTGGTTAGCGTTTGTACTTTTTTTAATCTTTCTGCAAAAAGACAATGCAAAAGTAGCACCATTCAGTCATTAAAGTAAAAAGGGAAGTCAGAACTTCTTTGGTTATAACAAAAGCTTAGAAGTGGTAGCTGCTAAGAAGGTTAGATCTTTGTAATATGGATATGTGTGACATGCCTAAAATGCTACTTACTATTGCTTTCTATCTGAGGCAAACTTTATACATCAGGTATGTCCATTTCTTTACACAGGGGTGAAAAATTCTTTAAATTGTTTTGTTCTACCATACACCAAGCAGTTTCAAGGGAGCTAAAGCTATTTTGACTGGTATGTTGTTGCCTTCATCTGCTACTACAGGAAGGGGGATCAATCTTTTGGTGGTGACAAGTGCTGTTTTGTTTTGGGGAAAAAGGCAAGAGGATGTGAACGTACCCACCTTTTCTAGCAAACTTTGTCTGAATTTCACTAGGTCTGTTTCTTCAAAGACTAAACAGCACAGATGCAAAAACCTATAGCACTGTGTATGCTACTGTAATGCTACTTAACTCCAGCCATACCATGCAAATGCAGAGTGATGGCATAGTCTTCTACCATAAGAGAAACAAGCAATGTATTTGCATTACAGATCAGAAAAAGTTTTTTCTACTTTACTACTAGGTAAAAATCAAGGTAAGAGAAGCTGATGATAGAAAATTCTTACTGAGAATGTGCTAAATTTAAGGTTTTCCTTCTGCTTCCCAATGGAACATGTCATTTCCAGTGCAACTAGAGAAGAAGGGGACCATGTACCAAAGTGTTAATTTCGGAGAATGCCATTAGTCTGATTTCTCCTCTGACAAATACTCATACAGGGGAGCACTTCAGCACAAAGACATGTAAAGAACCACTGTTTTACATTTTACTGGGTGGCAATTTCTAAGAGTGTTTCCTTTTTGGCTTGTCTTCCAAAATGAAGCTGTGAGATCCTTATCTAGTTTTTGTCATGACTTGGCTTAGTCAGCATCTGGAGCATTTTGGAGATCAGTGAAACCAAAAAGGATGATAGGTGTTTTGAGCAGGCCACGTAGGAGTAACTAACTGGCAGACATGGAATAAAACACCTGGCTGTGATTGTTAGGAAGGTCTCTTGTTCTCATTTTTCCCATAGCATAATGCCATTCCTGTGATCAGCAGGGCTGACTTTGAAATAATTCTATCACTCATTTTTGTACAGAAATGACACCAATAAAACAGTCCCCTATATTTTGCATTCATAAAAATGAGCTTGGTGGTTTGGTGTCCCGTCCCCCCCACTTCTGTTTTCTACTGCTAATCATCATAGTCTGTTATTAAGTAGTAATAGAACTCTTGCATTTGTGTGCGAATTTATGAAGAAAATTCAGGTGGTACAATCCCAGCTTTTAATAGGAAGCATTTCTGGAATTTTCAAATTGTGTTGGTTTTGGCTGGGATCAAGTTAATTTTCTTCACAGTAGCTGTTATGGGGATATGTTTTAGATTTGTGCTGAAAACAGTGTTGATAATACAGAGATGTTTCTGTTATTGCTGAACAGTGCTTACACAGTGTCAAGGCCTTTCCTGCTTCTCATATTCCGCACCATCAAGGAGGCTGGGGGTGCACAAGGAGTCGGGAGGGGACACAACTGGGATAGTTGACCCCAACTGACCAAAGGAATATTCCATACCCTGTGGCAATCATGCTCACAATATAGAGCTGGGGGAAGAAGAAAGGGGGACGTTTGGAGTTGATGATGTTTGTCTTCCCAAGTAACTGTTATGTGTGATGGAGCCCAGCTTTCCTAGGGATAGCTGAACGTTTGCCTTCCTATGGGAAGCAGTGAGTTGAGTCCTTGTTTTGCTTTGCTTGCATGTGTGGCTTTTGCTTTACCTATTAAACTGTCTCTATCTCAACACTTGAGTTTTTTCCCTTTTACTCATCTGATTATCTCCCTGATCCAACTGGTGAGGGGTTGATTGGTACTTAGTTGCTGTCTGGGATAAAACCACAGCACACATGAAGCACATGGTGCCCTCAGATTTTTCTTGTTGATAAAGTAATATCTCCAAGAACAGTTGCACTTTTTTTGTTCTCTTTCTTTTTTTCTTAAAAACACTGAAAATTTATGGGGCAGTTGGAAACATAAAATCTCGGAGGCTGTGGTTCGCATCTGCAAGGCAGACCAAACAGCAGTATCCTGTGCTTTTCTCTCTAATAACTGGGAATCTCCCCCCATTCATATAATTTAAGTTCCCTGTTCTACTGAATGGCACAGAAATGAGGTCTCTTACAGCAACATGAATGCAATGGTCACAACAACTAAAGCAGAAATTTGCTTGTTTTGACAAATATTCGGAATGCTGGTTCGGTGTGACTAGTCAAAAGAAGAAAAGGAACTTGGTTTCTCTCAGAGGGCTTTAGGAAGGAGCTTATTAAAATGCTGTTTATATTGCAAGAAAGGTTCAGCTACACTGCTTGCATTGTAACTTGCTAGGGATGTTTAGAATAGCTCTGTGTCAGGCAACTTGTCCAAATACTTTTTTTAAAAAAAACACTGTGGGTTTGAACTGCTTCATCTCTTCAACAATGGTTTATAAAAACTCCATCATATAACTTACCGAGAGCCTTTGATGTGCTTATGAATGTATTCTGCATGAGCCCGTGGGACCAAAGGGTCTTTCTCACCATGAATTATTAATGTGGGGCATTTAATATCTGGCAGCAACTGTTGGCAGATATTACCTAGGGAGAAAATAAATGAAGGTCATACTTTATTTTAAAATTGTATGAAAGACTGAAACTGCTTTTGTAGAGGACTCTGAACTCTACTGGGTTCTAGCTGTTGCCTCTCCTTGTTGATACTGTGTGATTAATCTACAGAACTAGGTAAGCAGGACTACACTTAACATTTCTTTCTCCAGAATGTTACTTCACTGCAATCTGCTTCATTAATGGATACTAGCACAAAAGGATAGAGAGAATGAAGTAGCTCTGTTCCACATTTCCCCCGGGTTCTCTTTGACTCTTCAAAGCCAATACATGCATCTCCTTCCTGGCTTTGTTCTTTTCAGCCTTAGAGCCTTACAGCCCTCATGTTAATGCTGCATTTTGTTACATCGGTTGTCAGGTTACAAGATTTGCTACTTCTATGAACAAGCTACCTTGGGTTGTAGTCAGGTCTGTTGCACCTCCCAGACCCTTTGTTGTCTGCGATGATGTAGTGGGTTGACCCTGGCTGGGTGCCAGGCACTCACCAAAGCCACTCTCACTTCCCCCCACAAGTGGACAGGGCAGAGAAAATATGACGGAAGGTTCATGAGTTAAGGACCGGGAGGGATGACTCACTGAATACCATTGCAGGCAAAATAGACTGAACTTTGAGATATTAATGGAATTTATTACTAATGAACTCAGAGCAGGATAATGAGAAGTAAAAGAACACCTCTACCTCCTCCCTCACAAGGTGCAGTGAGACAGGAATGGGGGTTAGGATCAGTTGTTTCTGTCACTGCTCCAGGAGAAGAGTCTTCCTGTTCCAGTGTGGACTCCTTCCCATGGGAGATAAGCCTCCACAAACTTCTCCAGCATGAGTCCACCCCACGGGCAACAGTTTTCCATGAACTGCACCAAAGTGGGTCACCTTTCCACAGGATACAATCAGGTACAGCCTGCTCCATCGTGGGTCCCCAACAGGGTCACAAATCCTACCAGAAGACATGCTCAAGGGTGGGCTCCTCTATAGGTCTGCAGGTCCCTGCTCCAGCAAGGACTTTCCATGGGTTCCCAATCTCCTTTCAGGTACCCACTTGCTCTGGTATGGGTCTCCTTCACGAGCTGCAGGTGAATCTCTGCACTCCCATTGACTTTCATGGGCTGCAGGGACACAACCTCCTTCACTATAGTCTTCACCACAGACTGCAAGGGAATCTCTGCTCTGAAGCCTGGAGCACTTCCCCTCCTTTTCCACTGACCGTGGTGTCTGCATAGTTGCTCCTATCACACAATTCTCACTCTGCTCTTCTCTGGCTGCAATAACTTTTTTCCCTTTTTAAATACGTTATCACAGTTATCATCGTTTCTGATGGACTCAGCCTTGGCTAGTGGCATGTCCATCTTGGAGCTGTCTGGCATTGGCTCTGTGGGACATGGGAGAAGCTTCTAGCAGCTTTTCACAGAAGCCACTCCTGTAGCCACCCCTCTGCTACCAAAACCTGGCTATGCTAACCCAATACAAATGCATAACCATTTAATACAAATTGTACTAGAACTACTCAAAGGTTATTTTCCCCGCCCATTCAGAACCTCAAGAATAATTTTATGCTTACTCATTGTTAATCTCATTAGAAGTAATTTTAATGCTTTTGCTTAAAGGCTCTTCTGAATTTTCCCCTTTCTTTTTTCCTCATCCCTTAGTAACCCAGTATCCAAACTCATCGCCTAACTTCTCACAAGGGAACCTTTGGGCAAGACATCCTTGACAAATTTCATGTTCCATTTCTCTTTGAGTTAACTTTGTTCTATGTGTAGTTGTCCCTTGCAGCTACCAACAGCTGTACGGTTAATGCTCATACACACTTGCCTTAGCTCTAAAGTCAGAGGCCATTTCACAGTTTTTCCAGTTGCTTCCTTATTTATAGAGTCTTAGTTTGCAGTTCTACTGATTAAATATTTTCATTTAGAACATTTCACTCACAGTCCTCTCACACCTGCAGAAATGTTGACTGTTTTTCTGAACAAGTAAATTTAAGTTATCTAAGGTTATCGTTGGCAGTTATTTCCTAGTAAAGCATGTAACAGCAGCAAGAATCTTGGATTTTGCAACTTTATGCAACTCACTCAGTTTCATTAAGTGTTGGCTCCTTCTAAAAGTTCATTTCCTATGACATTTCACACTAAAAGCTGTCCCATTTAGGGCAAATAGTCTACTTCTTAAAAAGAGCCTGAGTTGAGTTTTTGAACAGTGTAAGCTTTGCTGTCCTCCTTTTTTCTCTGATGTGTTTTATTAACCCCTTTTCTTGTATCTGCTGTATCTGCACCTTTGTTTCAGTGTCTTAGCTTTAATTTCAAGGAGGCTTGTTTGTAGTCTATAGTGTTCTCCCCTGGAAAAAATTTGCGGTCTAACAGCTGCTCATCTCTTTTAGCAAATGTCAGTCTTCTCCCAATATCAAACCCAGTTTCAACAGCTAGATAATTCAGCTCCTTATTACGTCTCCATGTCTTATGTGGCTTCATTTTCATAGTTACTTCATCTCTTGGTGTCTGAGGCATGTGCATCCAGTGAAAGGATGTCAAAGCCAGTTTCACCAGCCGGGGCTTTGCGCTTCAGAAAAAACTAGTTTTAAGGAGATGCATTATAGAAAGGGTAAAATAAAATCAGATCATAATTTGTTACATCTCTCAGCTGGGAGAAATTCTAGTCCCATGAAGATTCTATGCAGAAATTTATGGAAAAAACATGAAATGAAGCAATGTTTTCCTTGTAGTATCTGCTGCCTGTTAATGTACGTCACCTTTTGTCTTTCAGTATGAGAGCTACAGGAAAATGTGTTAAAGAGTTACAAACTCCCTTTTTATGTATTATGTATTTCTGCTTTAAGCACATTAAAAGAAATTTCCTCTGAATTAAAGCAGAACTGTAGATTGTTATTCATAATAGCCCTGGCTGAAAACATCTATGTAGAGTAATTGCAGAAATCTTCAGAGACACACAATTATATTGTCTAGTTCAACAATTTTAAAAAAATTTTTTTAAACAACTAAGATATGTCAATAGTGGTTTTTAAATGTGCTTTTTTAATTCTGAGTTCTCAAAATCTGACATTTCTTCTTTTTTAACTCATATGCTTCTAGGTTTGAAAGAGTTCTTCAGCTCTGGTTTGGAAATATGGGAAAGAACACTCTTTTGGGATATCTTAACAGTGTCACCAAGAGATAATCCTTTGACACAGAGACAGGAAAGGAGAAGAAGATTCTGCTTAAGCAGAATCTCTCCTGTTCAGTCTGCACAAAAGCAATGACTTGATAATGCAGTTTTGTGGTGGAACAAAAGGAGAGACTCATCAGGTAATGTTTTCCTTAAACGTGTTTTCCTCCTGTACCTTGCTGGTTCTGTGAACCATCTACAAAGTAATTGCTTTATTCCTGAGTGTGAGTCAGGCCCAGCTTTTAATGCCACATGCAGAGTCCTTCCTTTACTGGCTACTGTGAGCACTGTTAGATTTTTATCCAGAACTGCTGCTATTATTGCTTCAGTTCAACATTGTAAAGGCCTTACCATCTGAATTTTCAGCGAAGTGACATATTCCATCTACCCAAGCCTCACAGGTTTTTGCAAAGTAGTTATGTCCATACATCTCTTCCAGTGGTTTCCTGACCTTTTCACTCCATTTTGAAACATCTCGGATACCTACATAAAATAACAGTGAAATATGTTAAGTCCTTTCCAGCAACAAGATACAACCCAGTACTGGCAACACCTAATATGAGGAAGTTTTCAAACCAGATTGCAAATGTTTTTCAAACTTGAAACTGTAATCAATGGTTTTAAATAATTCACAGTATCAAAACGGTATAAAAGAGATAGCTGTGCAGTCTCTGTCGGGGTCTTCTCAGTTGTAAAAGACCATCTTGTTATTATGATCACAAAGAACAGAAAAAAATTATAATCAAAGGATTCATTCCTAAAACTTCTGATGGTCCTCTTTGGAGGGCTTTCAGAAGAGATGCTCAAGGAAGTACCTTGTATATAAAAATGGGACTGTTTTATATCAGCATGCCAGAGTTGGCAATTCTTTTTTATATCCTTTAGCCTTTTGCACTGGCTTGTGGATGGAAGTTCTTCCATGGCTCCTACCAGTTCTCAGAGGAAGGAAGCTCTTACTAAGGCATTCCAGCAGGCTGACATCATGGTACATTTGCCACAGTCTTACAGAAAAACAAGTGATTCTACTTAGTAGAGTTCTCTGACTCATGGCAGGCTGGCTAAAGCTGTACAAACAATCTGACATTCTAGTCATTTATTTATCAGATTTACCTATTTTTTTCCATCTCTAAAATTTTCAGTAGTGCTCACAAACTAAGTCCAAATGGGTGACTTTCACTGAACTGTATTTCAGGTGTACAGCTTTGTACCAATAAAGCCTGAAACAAAGTTGGCATGACAGAGAGCCTGAAATTACTGAATCATCAAACAGCATATACGCCACTTGCAAAGCTTTTAATTTGTTTCAAATGGGAATTTGGGGACGAAAGGAGTAAGGTGTTAATTAACAAACAGAACCTGTCCGGCCAAATAACAAAGGTAGCAGTGACTGAAAGTGTTTTATAACAGCATCTGATTGGAAATGAGTTTGCTCACCCCAGGCTAGGTGTTACTGAACAGCTGTTTCTCATATAGAATCTACTACTTTATCCTTGTCGCTGGTCTCCATTTAAAAAGAGAAGGGAGAAGTCAATGTTGAAAGGACCTAGATACCAAATAAACACCTTTCTCTCCTATGGAACCTTCCCCTGCAGCTGAGAGGCACTGATGAGCCAGTTGTAGAAGACTTGTGCTGCTATTCTCTGAGCTCCATCACCCAGGGATGTTGAAAGCACCAGTCCACAAAGAGGAAGAAAGGTCAGCATTGCAGTGGGTGCTCCATGTAAAGTAGGACTTATTTATTTATTTATTTATTTATACAATTAGCCTGTTGGCTGATACTAACTGATACGCGTTTCATATTTATATAATAAAAACTTCATAAATACAAAAACACGTAAAGAAATAAAGCAGCACTTTTACAGAGCTAAAAAGCATTTTGTTTTCTGAACTAAAAAATATGCTACTACTACCACCACTGAGGGTGTTTTAATATAGGTGAGGTAAATACACGTGCAATACATACACCTGTAATTTAGCTGAAGCTACTCAGGTTTCACAGCTGGTATAAATCAAATTCCAGTCACTATAATGAAGTTATACTGGGCTACATTTGTCAAGAGCCTACATGGCTAACTTTTCATTTCTATGTTCAAAAGGAAATATGTTCCCTTTCTGAATTCACTACCAGCTTTTTTGCTATTTTCCTTTATAGTAAGAAGTGATCAGATTCTATTTCATATGAGTGGAATAAGGATCATAAATCCCACGTTTCTTTATTTTGCAAAGATTTTGTAATGACAATAATTAACTTTAAAGGAATTCAAATTATAAAGGCATCTTGGGACACTTACTTGAATGATTCATTTGCTTCCCAAACTTAACAGGTGAGTTATGAACTTGTTTTCTTAGTGTCTATATACTATTATATAGGCCCTAGAGGCGCAAGCTATTATGGCTAGCCCAGTGATTATCTGTGGATCTTGTTTAAAGGTGGTGCAAGATGTGAGAAAAAAAAATCAAACCTGTGCTCAGTAGTATTACTTGGGAGTATATTTTTAGGAATTTGTTATATCAAAAAAAATCTGACTTTCTGAAAACTGCTATTATAACTTACACTTTTCAGTTGTGTAATTTGCTGAGGGCTTGTTAAAAAAATCTATTATACTACCCCTAGAGTAATTGTTACGGAGTTTCTCACTATAACTTTAATCTATTCCTATACTTAGCAATGTAGTGAATTTTGTGTTCTGTCCCTTTAGGTTTGTTGTGTCCTCAACTCTGTCTCCACTTAGCTATTACATGACTAAGATTCTTGGGTCCAGAAGAAGTTAAAATAATTCATTTAGGATACGATATTCAGTTTGTACATACCATTATAAATTCTCACATCCTCTTGGGTAACGCTGGCATTTGCTCCCCAGACAACCAACTTGTGGATAAGATTTGGATACTTTGCAGCTGCAATGAGTGCTGTGATTCCACCATCACTCCACCCCAGCAAAGAGAACTTCTTAAATTTTAGTGCCTTGATTTATACAAGAGAGTTATATGCTAATCATCAGCTGGTTTTACAAGCAAACATCAAATTATTTCTTGAAAATTAACTGTACAGTTTTAGATACAACACTAGATAGTTGAACTATAGTTAGCTTTCATATTTAGAAAGTATAATTTTCCTGCTATACATAAAATACTAGAGAGAAGGTCAACTATTTAGAAAACAATAAATTACACCCACTATTTCAATTTTCTATAAACTCTTTTATGAAACAGGCAGTAGTCCTAACTAGAATCTTTCTTCATTTAAAAAAGCACTGGGGAAAAAAAAAGTTTATTTACAGTGGAGAATAAAGACCTTTCAGAGAGCCTGATAGCATGAAGAATCTGTGGATTCTCTTGGTATGAAGTTGGCAAAGACTATCACAGAGTGGATGGTAGGTAATCCAAGATCAAGCTACACTTAAGAAAAAGAAAAGCGTAAGACTTAAAAAATGGAACCCAGTGATCTAACTTACAGATGCTAGCTGAGCTAAAAAAAAAATAAATCTGCTCTGTAACAACCAAAAAATGTTTAAAGTATTTCCTAAAGGATTGTATCAAGTTTCAGTGGCTAGTTCACGTTTTCTGAAGCTTTTAAGTGTATATTTTAAATGTTACTTCATGGTAAATTGCAATTCAAAACATTATTAATGAAATTCCACCTCCTCAAAAAGGAAGGCTCAGGGCAAAAAATATGACAACCAAGACCTTAATTTATTCTGACCAGTGCCAGGACTTGAGGAAATGGCATGAAGCTGAGTTGGGGGAGGTTTAGATTGGATATCAGGAACATTTTTTCACCCAGAGGGTGGTTGGGCACTGGAACAGGCTCCCCAGGGAAGTGGCCATAGCACCAAACCTGACAGAGTTCAAGAAGCATTTGGACAGTGCTCTCAGACACATGGTGTGATTCTTGGGAATCTGTGCAGGGCCAGGAATTAGACTCAATGATCCTGATGGGTCCCTTCCAACTCAGCATATTCTATGATTCTGTGATAATGCTTTCCACTAGAATTTGAAACTTGTTTCCTCATAAATCAGCACATGTCGTAGAGGGTAGCGGAGCAAGAGGAGAGAGGATTTGGTGTGTGTTATGTTCAGTGGGCAAAGAGTGGGGAAGGTAAAGGCACTCAGGAACAAATGCATCTGAAGGTTGTACAGGGACAATATTCAGTGATTAAGCGATATTTGCAGTTTTTCATATAGAAACTTTAGTTTGTGAACTCATTCACAAGCAAATATAAAGGTTCCAAAGTGGTTTTTTGGCTTTGTTTTGCAGCCTTTTAGATGCGATTAAGGAAGATAGTGTACTTTTGTAGGAAGAGGAGCTAGTTAGCTGAATGACTTTCTCTGGTGCTTGGTGTTGTTGGAAGTCCACTATATTGTTGGGACAGAAGAAAGCAAAAATGCAGACAATGAGAGAAACAACTACAGAGCAAGAAAAAGAAGCTTCTAGTCTGCTTGTAAACTTGATACTCAAGTGAGGCATACTATCAGTTAGCTTGATATTCAGCAAACTTCTATCCCTATAAGGCTTTTCTGGTTTTGGCTTATTCTTTGCTGTACTGCTCACTGTAGTGTCGAGCAATTTTAGATTTCACTCTGCTGAGCTATAATTACTAAACAGAAAAGAAATGAGGTAGAGGAAAGAAAGGAACATGTAAAGTAAGAGCTGACAGCAAGAAAAGAGAGAGCCTTGAATTTTAGTAGCTGACCAGTTGGCCCTGGGTTGCTGAAAAAGTGGTTATTTGTGACAAACTTCAATTATTGTGCTGCTGAAGGATTACTGGGATCTTGGCAGGTTTTGGAAGCTGGCAGCAGTGCTTGTAAAGGTTAGGTTTTTGACGTTGTTCCTACTGTACTTTACTGCCAATAGCAAATTATGGATCTCAAGGCTGGCTGATGGGTAGAATAACTGATTAAAATTTTTGTTCTTTATGCTAGGTTATTTGAGATCTATTTGCCTCAAGTATTTCTCTTGTTTACTAGCCATTATCTTGATACATTCTTTGGGTTATCTCAGGATGCCTTCCCAGCAGAAGGAATTTAAATTGTCCTTTGCAGCCTTCCAAAAAACAATGTGATGTAACAGATGTGTTGGACAAGGTATGCATGTTTGTTTGCTTTAATTTTGAACTACTTACAGTACAGGTCTCTACCTAATACTGGCAATAACTTGAAAGCTGGTTGTACAGCACAATTCAGTGGGGGATTTTGTGCTGCCTTTACTCTGTAAGTAAACAAAATTTCTTTCAGTCACCTTCTCCATCTAGACCTACGTAAAATGCAATCAAATGACCACATATGCTGTGAGAGAAGAAACATACAACAGTGAGTTGCAAAACAAAGCACTCTGCACTCTTATGTTTTAACTGGATCACAGGGAGTGTATCACAAGCCAAAATTATAACTGATCTACAAAAACATGGAGAAGCCCAAGCTCATCCCTTCACTAGGATAGTAGCCCTGAAGAGTAAGAAATTCTTAAATATCAATTCTTATTATTTCCCTAATGATTGTTTTAACGCTACTGACTTTGCTAGCATTAGACATTGGAGTGGAGTGTGGGGAAATGGACCTACTTGCATTGTGCTCCTTTTATTTCAAGCAAGCTCCTTCAGAGAACACATAGAGAGATACAGAATAGTGTCATCTGCATAAAGGTGTTAAATACTCAGTAGAATTTCAGCTTTTGTTATTTCACAGGAAGCTTGAAGCACTCACATCTCCAGCAGAGACACCAGAATCTGAAGGAGACTAGAACAAAGGTTCTGAAGGCTCACCTATATGGATGTGTTTTCTGTCTGAGTGTAGGCTGGATGATGCATGTAAACCATTATATTCTGCACATCACAGTTGGAATGATTCCTTAGGATTTGTGCTATCCTTTATAATATGCTAAAACAGAAGCAAGCAACCCACACTTGGGAAGATTTTAATAATTTGTTATTATACACTTGTATTAAGAAACATCTTCAAAAAAACAGGATGCTATGTCTCATTTGTTTTGGCAGCTCTAGAGATTCGTAGGCTGCTGTCCTGTTTGACTGGAAGCTACATGGTTACATTCCCTTTGGGGAAAGCTCTGCTTTCTATTTTGCATTTACTAGTATTTGAACAGGGTCAAGGAAGGGGATTACAACCATTTAGACTGAAAGTTTGTCACCTATTCATGGCAGCATCTTTATTTTCTTTGCTAGTGTAGCAGAAGAAATTGAAGATTTACAGTGCAGAGGGATTGCTTTTACGGTTAGAGGGCAAATATATGTCTTAATCCTGATTCTGCTGTCAGACTTACTTTGTTTCACTGTGCAGAATACACCAGGAAGGCTGCATTTCCATTTCCAGATGGGTTTCAGAAAGGTTATTTTTTATTACAGAAATACAGTTAGATTGACTGTCTGAATCTTGCCTCATATTTTTGAAATTTGAATGCCCTGCCAATTTTCTTAACATGACCAAAGAGACTGTATAGCTTAATATAACAAAGACAAAATATTAGTTAAAACTAAACCAAAAAATTTTGTCAGCACTTATAGAATGAAATAAAAGAAAAACACAGAAACACAGATTTGAATAAAAAAATCTGCAAGAAGGAGAAATAATAACAGCCTTAGGTCATATTCTTTGCAATCACAACAGTTGTATTAGTTATTAAGATTTGGTATGCTCATAGGAACTCTTTGATTTCCCACAAAAATTATTTCAGTAACATGCTGTAAACTGCAAAGCATCAGGTAAATTTTTAGAATCAAATGTTTCTTAAAATGAGCGGCTCAAGGCAAAATGCCAAGATTCTATTAGACAGAAATTTTCTAAGAGCTTTTCAGTACTGTAATCTCTTCAACTAAACCACTGCATAGACTTTGGTTTTAACATACACTTTACCTAAACTTACATGGTTCTTGGCCGCAAACCTCTTAGGGCAGGTCTTAGAATAAATGCATATTGCTTTATAATTAATTCCCACTGCTGAACGAGCATGTGTCTTGCAGAATAGATGGAAGAAGAAATTTTTTTCCATAATAGTGTGTACTTGCTCACTCTATACCATCTTTTGCATAACTTGTTGTCTGCTGGAAACAACCTTCCTCCTTCACAAAATTTAACAAAGACAGCTTTAAAAAACAAATAAAAAATCTCAGAATAGATTTACCTGCATAAGATCCACAGCATCTTTTGCATCCCTCTCAAAGAAATCTGGAGGAAAGTCTCGAGATGGAGGAATGGACTTTCCATATCCCCGAGGATCCCAAGCAACAACTGTGAAAAGTTGCTTATTCATAAACTTAAGCTGAGGTCCAAAATCAGTTTGACCACACCCTGAAACAGAATTTTTCAGTTTTATAACCACCGTAATACATACTTAGTATATACACTCTGCGGAAACTTGTAACTTTATTCTGAAAAAGAGATTATCCAACAACTGAACTACTATTTATCTCCAAGTGTAACTATCCATTGCAACACTCAGACAGGAAGTACCCCAATTAAAATCTTTAGAACCATCTGCAATGTGTTCAGAGCAAACCATTCCTGGCAGATATGTAAGCTTATCGAAAACTGTGCTCTACACAGACGATTTAATACAGAATCTCAGAGTTACCTGACTAGGGATTTATCTTTAACAGATTTAAAGCACTAACATGGTCATTGCTGTTTACCCAGGAATCACAGGTGAAACTGAAAGGGGAGGAATATATTGACTCTAGCTACAAATTTGTGGGTGAAAAGTACTGTGTCAGACAGTTGTTGTTATTTGATAGAGCACTTCTATGAGGATATTGCTACTTAAATCTGACTTTTAAATACTTTGTTGCCTGAGGAGATAGTCGTGACACAGAAGCATAAAACTCTAACTTTTGATTTGTGATGTATAGTTCCAATATAAGCCAAATACAGCTATTTTTTTCCCAATGCAGAACCATTTCTTTTATTAATGACTCAGACCTTCAAAGGATTTAAAGATGAAGCATTCCAGTCTATTGCACTAAGCTATCTGTGAACACTAGCATGGAGGTAAGACTGCAATTTATGTCTTATTTGCATAATGGTCATGTGGTAACAGTACTAAATGCTATTTCATTAAAACTTGTTCAGATTTAATATGCTGAAATGATGGAAATCAAGTATAAAATTGGCTATCCATGTTATATTAGTCAGAAGCAAAATATTAGGTTGTTTGAAAAATGCCAACAACAAACTGACTAATCTCATATTCTTACAGAGGCTTTGTATGACCTCTGCACTATCATGCACATGCTTGTTATACTAAATTCCCATGTTGCCCCAAAATACTAAACCATAAATTTAACAATGGTAAAGATACTATTTTTACTAATGCTAACTGCACAATAGCAATGTACACCCAATAGTAATAATATTACTCACAACTGAAGAAATACAGTATGTCTATTTAAAGAGTTAGCATTAGCAACAGTGAATAGGTTAAAACATACGACTTTTAAAAGCATTCACATTTTTAGTATTAACTTTTTTCCACTCTCCCCTTGAGAATTCTTTGAAAGAAAGAACCACTTCATGGAGACTTGAAAACATTGCTGCCAAGAACAAATGTTTCCTGCTCTTCAGTTCTTGACATCCTATCATCTTGATCCAGCAATTCAGTTAAGCATTAGCCCAACTCTGAGCACAATAAGTCCTACTGACAGCCTGCTATGAACCGTTAGTAAGTGATTGGTCCTTTAGAACTGCAAGAACTCAGAAAAAATAGGCTGTGTTAATTATAAAAGGCTGTTATCAAAAACAGATGGACAGATACCACTTATTTAGCAGAACCTGTTGTCCACCTCAAAGAGCCACTGAGAATCTTAATGATGTTGCCCTGAATAATCAAAACATGAAAATATTCCTTTAAGCAATAAGCAAGTTTTAACTGTGACCTTTTCACTAAAAATTGCAAGTGCCGGATCGTCTATTAATTCAATTGGAATGCATCTAGGTTCTAAAAAGGAATGCATAATTCAGTCTGTGTAGCAAATACAACTGATCTGATTTTTACCACCCTTCTTCTATTTTCCACCCTATGGAGCTATTTGCCACCTGTCCCAGACACTGCCTTTGCACAGTTAACTCCAGAAGAGTGAGTGACCATTACACAAGTCAAGACCTTGTATAAAAAGCACCTGGTGTGATACATGAAATCTTTAAAAACTGTTAACTGATGGCAATAACTCTGCATTTTCCTATCTGCTGTATGTGTAGCCAATTTTTTTTTAAATAATGATGTTCCATAATCAGGTGTTATATATACCACAAAACAGTTTTGTGCATTCTAGCTTGAGAGGTGGTTGCTCTGCAAAGATAAAATCTCCAGACCTAGCATTCCGGGAAGCAGAAGAACTGCATGACTTCCTTCTCCCGTCTGCTGATAATGCAGGTGGACTCCATTCACTTGGATTTTGGCAGATGTTATTGAAGTACTAGGGATGGGGGAAGGGGAGAGAAATAGGAAAACATTCAGACAGTTAATTTTCATTACTACGTGTCACTTCAGGAATACAGAATAATTATCCTAGATATTAATGACAACACTTGCCTTTCATGGGTGCGCAGAAGGTTAAATAAAAAGCTTTTCAGGAGCAGAGAAGTATTCAGTTGTGAGGACTATGTAGCATTCATACTTAAGTTTCACAAACGTAGTTAGTAGTTAAATGACTAAGTTAAAGGGTAAGGGAAAAAGAAGCCTTGATGGTGCAACGCAGAATAAAAAAGCAGCTTTACCTGGCTACAGAAACATATTGAAATAAATACATTACAGAGGAGAAACCTCATTCTGTCACAGCATATCTTTCGAAATGGCTGATGTTCACCTTGTTATTCCTAAACTGGGCTTCCCCGTCTGCCAAAGAAACCACAATCTATTGTAAACGTTTCCTACGAACCACAGGGTCTACAATGGAAATCACTTTGCACTGAGATGAGAGCAGAGAAAAAGAATGTGATAATATTTCTGTCACTGTAATCTCAGCAGGAGATAACAGATAATTGAAAAATACCACATGACCAATAAATCCACACACTAAAAAATTATCACAGAAAACAACTGCATAGGCCACCTCTCAGCCCCAACCCTTAAACCCCTACAATTAAGCTTCAGTAGAGAGGAAGACATATGTGTAAATGCAAATAGGTGACCTGTGATACCATGTCTAGATACTAACACCTAGTGAAAAAGCAGAGGTAGCATAGATTGAAAGTATCTTCATAACAGTATAAATCATTGCATCTGTTCTCCCAAGCAAATTTGTGCCCTAATAGTTGCAAGAAATCTTTTCAACAACCTCTCATTTCATTTAAAGATAGTAATATGATAAAAACCTTGCCATGTGTTACCTAATGATTAGCCCTCATTACCTGCACTTCTCAATTTACTTAGATTAAATATACTTGCCTTATGAATTCATCAGTGTGAATTTCACATGCATACAGACATGCTGTTTTCCATTCTGAGATGTAACAATAATCTCTATTCCATTATAAACATTGTGCAATTTATTAAAACTTCGATTTTAACATATAAAGTCTGAACTACTTAGAGT
The DNA here is from genome assembly GCA_035584735.1 of Pseudotriccus pelzelni. Taxonomy (NCBI): domain Eukaryota; kingdom Metazoa; phylum Chordata; class Aves; order Passeriformes; family Tyrannidae; genus Pseudotriccus; species Pseudotriccus pelzelni. Next base: position 66,617,383 of record JAWMRA010000078.1, read on the forward strand.
ATGTAAGCATAGTTCCATCCATATAAGATTTAAAATGGTGGATTACAGGTAAAAAATCCCCCTAATTTAACCCCTTTTCATAAGGAAAATTAATGATAGCTTGCAAACTCAGGTTCACAATACAACAGTGGTGTTTAAACCACAGAACCAGTTCAACACAAAGATATTTGGATTTTACACAAAATCTTGGGTCTACATACTGAATATAAGCAGTGACTGCAGAATAGAATCATACATTCTACCTGTGCAGACCCAGTCTGAGAACTGGAGTACAAATGCAGATCCATGGCAAGAGTACAGCTCAAAGAAATTCATTCTGTAATTATAACTTCAGTGAGTTTTGCTGAACTGTTATACTAATGTGATCCAAGTAATTACTTTGACTGTAATATTAAACTTGATTTAAGTCTATATTTCACACATGATGTGGCTTATATACTTGCCAACTTGAATACCGAACATAGTATTCAGATGGCTGCCTTATCTTGTTTTTTAATAACTTTCACTTTTTTCTCCTTATAAAAGAATTTTTTAATTCTTCATATACCATCTTTTGGTTTGTCATTATTTTCAACAGGTATTTTATCATAGTTCTCACCATAGGAAATGAGCATCTTGCTCTTACTAAATTTAATAGAAATACGTGATTTCTTTCTTCTGATTAATAGTTGCCAAACCTCTTTCAGTTCCTAACAAAACAGAAATAATCGCCACCTTGTTACCTTTAAATAAAAAGGTTAGCACGGTGTAGTATCAACAGAGTTATATGTTCTGCTTTCCTGATTCAGATGCTTTTTTTTTTTTTAATGAAGTTCTACATTTTTTTAGGATTAATTATTAACATCAGGGGCTTGAGAATTTTGCTGAGTTTGTGATGTTTTTCTGTTCTTGGATTGTGCCTCGGTGTGAAGTCCAATGAAATTCAGGAGTTACACACAGAGAGTATTTTCAGTACTTTTCAGACCAAGAACAAGTAAGTTGTGGTTTTTTTAGTGCACTGAGAAACTGTGTTGGAATTGGCTACACCTAAGGCAGATTTGGTCTCCTCAACACCAAGTTTCTGTGAGCCTGATATCACTTCAATGTGCTTGTCAGTTTGATGACTTCACTTCTGTTGAGTTTTCATAAGGACTGTATTTTTCCATTGGTTGGCATACCTGGAAACCGTGGTAACACAAAACAAAACCCACCCCGCTATTTGGTATCTGAATTAGTAATGTTAAGGTTTATAGCTCTCTGAGAAGCACTGGACACATGCTGCCTTATGTTTGCCAGGACAGCACAGATGCAGAGCAGGTAGATCTTGTACTTCACCTCATACTCCTGTAGGAGCGCAGCTTAATCTGGGAACTAACTCTGTTGCAGCTGTGCTACAATACAACCTAGCCTTTACCTGTGCAGGGGGGAAAGGTTATCGTAGTACATCAGTTTTCCCTTGGTAGGATTTGCAGAACAAACAGTATTTTATATACAAATATCAGACACATGTATTGCCCTTGCAACCTCGGCGCCCTGCAGGGAGCCCCTTTGTCAGCAGCAGGTGGGCAGAGGAGCGGCGGGTCAGCCGCACGTCCTGCCTTGCGGGGACCGGCAGAGCAGGGGGTGACAGGCACAGCCTGTCGAGAAGCGGCTGCGGAGCCTTCCTTGTACAGCTCCTTGCAGCGCAAGGAAAGCAGGAGCAGCATCCTCAGGATACCACCTTGTCAGCCCCGCCCCGACCTAGTGTACAACCCCTCTGCCAACACCCCCGCTCTTCCCCCCCCATCGGCCCCGTCTGTCAAACATCCCCTTCCCCCAGCCGCGGGACGGGAGGAGGGAGCCGGGGAAGCGGGGAAGGAGGCGGCTGTGGTGTTTACCCGTAGCAGGCGGCCGGTGCCCGGGGCATGAGCGGCGCTACCCGGGCGGGCGCCTGCAGCTGCAGCAGCGACCAGAGGGCCCGGCCCGCGCTCCGACAACACATTTCGCCCAGCGACGCCGGCCTGGAGGGCAGGGGAGGAGACGAGAAGGGCCGCCCCGCCTTCCCTCCCATGTCCTCCCCTCCCCGGGGCGGGACGCGCTGCCACCCCGAGCTGTCACCTACGGGAGGCGCTGGGGGAGGCCGTGGCCGCTGCCTGCGTTTCGATTGGCGGTCTCCGCTGTCACTCAGGACAGAGCGGGGAGGGGTTGGCTCCTGGGCTGCGGGGCCCGCCCCCCCCGCGGTGCTGATTGGTCGCCCGGCGGCGGGAGCTGCGGAGAGGATGGTGTCCGTCCCTCCTCCAGGGGCGTTTTCCTCGCTCGCAGCCTGACCCCCGATCCCGCCCTCGAACCCCAGAGGGGATAGTGCTGCCGCCCAGCGCCGCCCCGGTTGCTTGGCTGCTGGGCTGTGACGGGGAGCGGGGCACTGTGAGCGCCTCCGTCCTTTACACATCCTCTGCGAGAGGCAGAGACCCGCGAGAGACGGCACCACCTGCAGGTGTCTGCGGGGAGCAAAGATTCCAGCCCTGGGAGGTACGTGGGACCTGAAGCCGTGGACTGTGCCTACAGCACTGCCCGGGATGCAGGAAGCTCCATGGACTGTGAGAACGGTGGCCATCTGTGGCTCCAAGTCTGCCTGGAGAACAGCTTCCCCGGCAGCTGCGACAGTGAGGGCGGCTCTGGGCACTGCAAGCTCCCCTGTGGTGATGCCTTCAGCATCCCAGGCATTTCCTCGGCAGGAATCATTAACTCTGCTTCACCAGTGTTATTTGTAGGGCCTGCTTGTGGGGAGCATACTCATCTCCTGGCCAAGGGCTTTGGCCTGACAAGTGGCTGTACTCATCAGGGCCAGCCACCTCTGCAGCAGCCTATGTGTGTTCACCACAGTACTTTACTTAGTCTTGCTTTCCTCTGGACCTTCTCACAGTGTGCTCATAGAACACCAAGGACACCGACTGCTTTCCCTGGTGTTTGCTTTGCAAGCGCGGAGGAGAATGGACCAACCTGAGTTACAACCAGCTGATGGTGGAGAAGGTAGTCAGGAAAATAGCAGAACACTGTAGAGCTGGTACAAAGCTTGAAAGAGATCTAGGGCTAAAGGTCTTCCGCCTTATACTGGATGAGAGGAATTTCCTCAAGAGAGGTCAGTGTTACATGTTCACTCCAGCCCAGTGGAAGCTCAATGACTGCCCTGGGAGGGAGTAGTTGTCAGCCCTCCCACCCCATTGCCATATGTGTGCATGGGAGTAACAAGTCTTAGAGGTGAATGACAGTCATAACAAATCCCAGTGCATAAAGAGATTAACTCCACTGTGTAAGCGTACTGGTTCAGTTTATACCCTGAGCAGATCAAACTATATGAGATTAAGGTCTTTAGGATGGCTAAGTACAAGCAATCCTTCATCAGGGCAAGCTGCCTTTGCTCGGTGAAATCTACAAGTGCCTACAGTTTTCTTGGTTCTCAGGCCACTTTCAGAGGCTCATCTTTGTTGTGAGTGTCACTGTCTACATTTCTTTCTGGTGAAAAATGACTGGAGGAGATGGCTGACTATTCTGTGTGTAGGAAAAAATTAATAGCTTGGTCTAATGCTGCACAAACATAATTTTTTTTCTGAATTCTGCATTTTCCATGAATCAGAAGGGGCTCCTAGCTCATGTATCACTGTGAGGTTTCAGAGGGAAAGGTCTCCAGTTTCAAAAGGTATCCAAATTCATTCCTGTTAAAATACCTTTCAGTCTAATCTTTCTACATATCCCCTACCTATAATGGCTGAAGGAAATGTGACAAATCCTCAGCATGTGTGCTGAGGCATAGGGTGGAAAGGGTTCATTATACAATGTAGGGGCGAGGGAAGAATTAATTAGTAAGGCAAAACCAGAACCCCTTCCCAGATGAGAGAAAAGGGGGTTGAGGAGATTCATGTACCACTTTAGGTTGGGGTGGTTAAGATGGGTTAACTCCACTATCAGTGTGACAGAAGTTGAGAGGTCCCTCTGTAGAAAAAGCTGTCACGGTGTTGCACCGTGTGTTGTCTCCAGGCCTGCAATCGCAGCTCTGGAGCACGAGGCCTGTAAAGTGGCCATTTCCCTCGCAAGGGCCTGGACTATGCAACCCCTCCCAAAGGCAGTGTCCTGCCACCTTTGGGCTGGGGAGAGAAAACTGGCATGGCATTGGGCAGAAATGGCATTGGCAAAAGACCCTATTCTGTGTGTATGTGTAATGACTGGCATCGTGAGGGATGGCTCAAGGAGAGAGTGGCTGTATGGGCCCACAAGGCAATGGAAGGAGGACTCTGCCAAGGCTGGATGCAGGTGGTAGATGATCTGGGAACAAACTGAGTGCTCTGGATGCAGGTGGTGGATGATCTGGGAACAAACTGAGTGCTAACTCACATATTCAAACTGTGTTCAACCTACTCAGTTCACCAGAACATCCAGTCTTGTTAAAAAAGCAGATTTGCATATAACGATGAGCACCTGGGAGAATTCAATATTTCAACTCAATTATTTCCTCAAAAAGGTTCTCTTAAATCACTGGATGAATGGAGAAAAAAAACTTTGAGCAAGCCAGTCATGGTCTTACTTTTACACAGCCCATGAAATAGCTGAGAACAGCTGGAGCATTAGTTCTCCTGTCCACTCCATAAAATGTTTTTTCTTGTTTGATTACTACTGATGGTTCAGGTTCTGGAAACTACCTGTTTCTGGCCATTGCATGGAAAAGAAAAGAAAAAAAATATTTAAAAGCACTGGTTTTAGTAGCACTGCTCAGCTAGTGATGTGTCCCTGAACACAGGTTTCCCTTTGCCTCTTAACTGCCACTTAATTTTTTTGGCAACCTCGGTGTTGCCCTATCTCTCCGCTATGGTAATCTCTACAGACAGAAACTTGCATTTAATGGCAGCCTCCGCTGCTGCTGGCAGGATTTTTCTCTAACATCCACACAGTGCTCTGTGGGGTGTCACTGCTGTGCTTTCAAAGAAGAACTCATTTCTCAGAGCCACCGAGGCACTAATAGGCTTTAATGGCCATGAGCAGCCTCAGCTGGGGTCTCCTTCACACTCTGGCTCGTGGGCCCAGGAGTTTCATTTCAGCTCAGCGCAGTGGCATCAGTCCGTGCTCCAACTTTGTAATAGCCCCATCTGTGACTGGTTGGGATCCCCTATGATCAAGGTATTGTTGCAGACTTTGTTTCTTGAGTCTGTCACTGACTGATCGTTTTTACCTCATTTATTTTAGCTACTTCTATGAAGTGAAATGTGCTGCTATTTCAAGCCTGTTTTGATGCTTGGGCTCTTGAGTCTCTTGGATGTTAATTGTTGGAGCAATGTTTTTACCTTAGGACAAAACCTTGTTGCTTCAGCTCCATAAAGAGGAAAGAGTTGAGTATTGATGAATTGCAAAGTCTGGGACAAATATATGAAAATGCTGATGTTTCTGTGATTTGGTATTGGCCTTCCAAACAAGAAAGACTGAGTGAATGTGGCATGACTTTCGAAGCTGCAAACTGTGGAGAGTAGCAGCATGTGTTTTCATAGCAGGAGGCATATTTAGCTACAATATTAGCCAGGTTGAGGACAATTGGACTTCTATCACAAAGAAAAGGATGCATTTTCAGAAGCAGAAGAGCTAGTAGAAAAAGATCCTAGATATCTCGCCTCAAAGAATATCTCAGGCTGATGAAGAAACTAAAACACAGACACATATTTAATGATTTTCTTTATGTTTGCCTGTAATTTTCTTTTGCTAGTAAAGGATAGATTTCTGTCAGCTCGAACAGTTCCTGCATACCTTTCATATGTTTGTGAATAACTGCATTATAAATCACGAGTGCAAGCGGGTCACTGTGAGATGGTCTTGTCACTTCAAAGTTGAATATGGTCTATACGTTGTAAATCCAAGCAGAGTCTTGGCATAATTTCTGTTCAGATTCAGGGCATTCTAGATTCAGAGATATGAAATGACTCCGAATACTCTGGCACAAGAGAAGAAACAGCTTCTCCCTTGGACAGGGCAAGAGTAACATTTGGAAGATGGTTCTTGGTTTGTTTATGGAAAGAGTTGTACAAATCGACATTGATGAGCTCGGTGACCCAGACGCCCTTTCCAGTGCTGCATTTATTTGTCTCAGCTAATGAGGGGGGGCACACAAGAGTTGCAACCTATCATTCAAAATTCTAGCAGTATTACTGGTTTGTTAAGGTGATTAGTGTGGATTTTGGTTTCAAACAGCTCTCATCAAGCATCTCTCTGAGCTCTGTAAGCTCTAATGCTTATTATCTGATCATATCTTAGTTCTGGCAGAAGTTAGTGTCTGTACCAAAGAGATGAGGAAACTGTGCTAAAGAGAAAGGAAGTGACCTACTTCGAGTCGTAGCAGAGGGGGAAACCCAGCTTAAGTCAGAACTCTGGTTTCCTTTGTTTTGCTCATAGGCAATACTTCCTCCAGCACAGATAACTTCTGCACCCTGGACCCTGTACTGATCCTGACTTTCCCCTTCTCTTCTCCCCAGGGGCTGTACTAAGGAGCTGCACTTTCACTAGCTGCTGTTTTGTGCTGGGAAACAAATAAGCACCAGTCAGCTGACTCCCGATGCTCATTGGTATGCCAGGAGGGAGACTGGCATGCTGCAAGGAGCACTCTCTTTAGTCTGTAGAGTCTGGGCTGAGGAAGGGACAGAAAAAAGTGCAATGAGGGCACTAGGATCCAGTGAAGAAAGCTTTCCTAGGGCTAGTTAGCTCTAATATGTCCCTGCTTGTACTGGATGATCCTTCCTATTTTTTTCCCCTGTAGCTCCTTCTCACTGTGTACACAGCAGGCCATGCTGTAGAGGCTCAGAGATTCTTACTTTGTTTTCCATGTCCCTCCATGCTGAAAGATGGTTTTCATTTGTTATTGAACAGTGATGAAAAATCAGAGAGAAGTGACATAGTTTGCTAAAAGCTGCTCAGTCAGTCAGAGACCAAGTTCTTGTGTATTGCCTCTCCTTGGAAACTGGCCTCTGAGGGAGAGGAGCTGTATGTTGCCAGCTCAGTTGGACATTCACATACCAAATACTTGCAACAGTGTTCTCTCTTAGTTTTTAACTCAGCATTATTAATTAGTATTATTTAGCAACTATTTTGGAAGGAGTAAAAATTCCTCACATTTCTTAGCTCCTTGTACACTGTTAATAAGAGCACAGTAACAAAATTAACCAAATAAATTGCTCCGAATTGCATGGACTCAATCCTCTTTGCATTTAAGAATTCTAGCACAGATTGGCTGCTGTGTAATGATAACTGTAGCTAGCAGGGGGAGGTTGTACTTGGGTGGTATTGGATCTGAATCAACTCCATCCTTGTTTTTTTTGAGTCGGGGGGTGGGGCACGGGTGGTAGATGAAATGAGCAACCCAGTAAGTTAATCTTAGCTGATCTCTCTCTGCTATACTTAACAATTCTGTAAATTTGTACGTCAGGGGAGAGCACTGACTCTTTTCTTTGGACTTTCACTTTCACATTTCACCTAGTTAACGTTGTATTGAGACCTATAGCTTTGTTTTCAACTATATCCATCTTAAGAAACAAGACCAGTCTTAATTAAAAGATACCAAGAGGATCCACAGAATCCCTTGGTAGTTTATTCCAGTAGTTAATCATCTTTATTATTAAATATGTATTCTAATTTGGCATGCCTGGCTGCAGCTTTCAGGCATTGGGTTCTATTATGTGGTTTTCCACAATATGCTAAAGGGTTTATTGAACTTTAGATTTTCTGCCCAGGAAGCTGAATCTTCTGTAAGGGCTGTACTGAAGCAGTTTGTCTCTAGCTCTCAGTTTAGTGGTTGTTTTCTATACCACCTACAATGTCACCTGAACTATGAGCACTATTCTAGAATTGGATTTGACAAAACATCAAAGCTAAAATGACCTTCATTTCCCATGTCCTACTTTAAAGATCTAGGACTGCCCTATGCCTAAGTCTTGTTCTGAAATGCTTCTTGTTTTTGTTCTACATCGTTGTTGTTGTTTCAGAAAATAAGGTCTGGCCTTGCTTTAATAAAGAGAAAATGAAGCACTTAATGTATGCCCGTTAAATGATCAGCATTCTTTCTGTGTAAGAAATAAGACATGGATCTTATGATGGAAAAATTGCATGTTGTATAATAAAGACTACAGATATGGGAGATTAAAAAGCCAATGAGGGCTAGGGAATCGATGTAACAATACCGTGCAACCAATGTTAATAGGACATAAGTGGACTTTGTGATCTTTCAGGAATCTGTTTCATGAAGTAACATAGTAGCTGCTGGATGCAACTCTGTGGACTGACACAGAGAAGACATCCCCTAGTCCATTTCTCTATCTGCTTTAAGAAGAGTAATTTTTTTCTTCTGAAAGTATATACTCATTATATTAGAGAGGTAAAACATTTCATTTTCTATTATACTCAAGAATTTGTATAAATTTAGCATGTTGCTAAGTGAAAACAGTAAGGCAATGCAATAAATTCTGAGGAATTAAAAATACAAATATTACTATAGTACATACTCATACATCCCAAGCTATCCCATGGAAAGGAGAGTTTGATGTGCATTAACAATAAATACAGAAGTGCTCCGGTATCTGAATGGATGACATGCTCTTTGTATAGATTTCTGCTAAAGTCTCTGTTTTGGGGGGCCATTTATACTATTGCCTTGTAGGTTTAAAGATGACAAATATGTTGATGCTTGCTTTGACTACAGTTTCATTTTGATTCCACTAAAATGGTGGCTGTTATATCAAGGAGCAGAAATCCATTCTAACTACACTTCCATTAAATTATTAGCCTTTTTTGACAATGAACATTTATGAACACTGATGAAACTTAGTGCTTTAATCTACAGCATAAACAATTACCTGCTCTGAAACATCTGCTGGAAATACCTGTAGATTTGATGGAAATGGAAGTTATCATCCTACCTTGGAAGGTTTTGCATGATTTTAATTTGGGCATAAAAACTTACAGCTCAGTAATTCTTTTCATAGATCTTGCACAATGAGATTATGTCAATACCAGGAAGTCAGAGTGGCAAGGAACATCTCCAGGTACTGGGATACCATCACCTACACTACAGAGCTTTTCCAGTGTTCCCCAAAACAACCCGAGTGCTGTGAAAAAGCCTTTACGCAATATTTTGGAGGTTTAAAGAATTTGCTATCCTGGCAGCAGGCTGCAGCATCAGCATGCCAGCTTAACCTCAGCACCCAGAAACATTCCCAGGCATATTTAATCTACTAATATAAATGCAGTCCAAGAGATTCAGAAACTAGTGACATTCTAGTCACTATGAGCCTCAAGAGTAAGAGAATGGGTCTTCTGTCAAGAGATAGGTAATAAGGCACCTTTCCCTTCCCAAAGCTGTAGTATTCCAGAGTTCTTACTTTGGATTGCATACAGATTGAATTTATTTTTTCACTGTTTCATAAAGCAGATAAAAAACTTGACATGTAAAATCTTTTCTACCAAAGAGTGTAAAAATCTAATGCAATATTAACTTGTAAAGTATCAAGTATAGACTTTTTAAGCCAGAAATAGCTTTTGCTTTTATTTATGCTGCTGTTCTGCATAATTCTAGACACCCGTATTTAATAAAAATTATAAAAATATTTGAAAAATAATGTTATTTACTTAAAGCAATTGGCACTTCTGGCAAAATTTAAGAGTTGATTTAATTTTCTGTACAAGTTTTTCAAGCAGTAGGTCAGTCTTTTGCATATTATTACTCATATTGCTGTGTTGAAATGACATGCTTTTGTTCCAAACTGAACAAGGGTCCCAAAATGTTTCAAGACAGAATGTAGAATCCAGAATCCTTGCATCAATATTTCTATTGCATTATTATTGTTATCTTTGGACAATCATTCTATTCAGAAGGAAGATGCTTAATTTATTTTATCCTTTGGAAGGCCAAATATTGTGACATAAACTTTTTGATTTACTGAAGGTATTCATTGAAAACTGCTTGGCAGAGAAACTATGTTCCAAAAAGTTTCAAAAAGTGCAAGAAGGAGAATTCCAGAAAGTCTGTTCAGAATTATTTGTTATTGGAAGGTCTTCAGGAAAAAATACCCTCACTTCCCCACAGTTCTCAGTCAAATTATTCATCCTTGATCTGCATCAAACTAGTAAGGAGATCCAGTCTTTGGCAGCCAAAGAGGGCCTTGGCCAGTTTTCCAACTGTAGCACCTTTGGAGCCTTCCCTCATTTCCCACTTAAGCAGCATTTGGTAAACTTTTTCTTTTAGTCCATCTCGTTCATAATCGTGATCAATTTCATCAATCTCGGGATCACAGAAGCCCAGTTTCCGAGCACAGTGCTTCCACTGCTTAGCCAACTTTTCTCTCACTAGATTCAGATGTTTGGCAGTCAGGACAGTAGTATCATCTGCAAAAAGAAGAAGAGTGTAAAAAAATGGCATTGTTTAACATTTCTTCTGCTCCTTTTGCTATCTCTCCTGTCCTCCCCCAACGATTTATTGGTAACATCTGGAGACAGAATCTTAGTGATATAACCAGAAGTGGATTTCATGGAGGCAGCATAACCCAGTGATGCCAGGAAAGAAATGCCAGGTCAGAACATGTGTATTCACAGGTCAGTTGCTGGACTTGCTCTTTGATCTGAAGCTATCGTAGTTTGTGACTGAAAAAACCCTTCCTAGAGTTCTTAAACAGATGTATGGTGTGTTTTGTATTCCAGGACACAAATGATTTGTTTACTTACGAATACACAGGGATAGCTTAATTTGGTATTGACCAATGAAAAAAAAAATAATTTCAAAATCTTCCAACTTCTACCTGAGTGAAGAGGTCATAGCTCTTAGATACATGGTTTAACTTTTAGATTTCCCTGTGTGATGTCAGGCACCAGACTCTGTGATCTTCATATCTCAGGATGTTCAAAAATTTAAACGGTAAGTCAGGTGAGGACCTCCAGTCCTAGCCTTGCTTTTACCAGTTTGAGTGTTTCATACATTCCAAATCAACTGATTCTTGGATAATAACATGGGGAGAATACATGAAAACTAAGGAGATATTTCTCTTACCAAATATACCCATTGCTTCATATTGTCTATAATTTGCTTCTGTAGCAGCAGGAGAAGTGCTGATATGCTGATTGTGCTCTTCAATCTTCATGTGGTTGTAGGATCCAATTTGAATTCCAGAGCTGTTACTAATGTTGTACTTGACGGAGTCATCTGAATAAGAGACTTTAATAAAATTTATAAACAACTGCATGTGGTTCAAAAAAGTCAAGAAGTAACATAAGGAGGAAGAAGGTTCTACTAATAAGGGAAGTGATTAAATGTTTTCCTTGCATTAATGTAGAAATAGCCATTTAGGGCAAATGTGAGCGCATTTTCTCCATGCAGCGTGACACAAATGTACTTCAGTGAAAGCCCAGTTTGTTCTATAATAAAGTACCATAACCAAGCTTTACATGCTGGTAGCTACTAGACTGTAAATAATGTTCCTTGTGCTTTGGAAATGTGTAGCCGCAGTCTCACTTTCTGTTGGCCAACAGCTTCAGGGGATCAACCTTTACTTGAATGCTTTTTTTCTTTTAAATCTTAAAGCTTCGCTTCTGCACCTCAGCTTTACTTTTCATAGACGTAAGTTCAGGTTTACAGTTATGACTTTGAAGTTCTGTGAGACTACAGTAAATCATTTCTTGTTGCTCATAAGAAGTGATTAGTTAAATGTGTAATTTGGTCTTTTGTTTACTCTTGTCTGATTTCCACACATAACATGAAACTAAGTCACTATTCATGTTAGGTGACATCAGTTTTCTATTTTCTTGACAGTGTTTTCTGAACTCTGTTTGGATAATCAAACATTAAACATTCTAACTCTAGTTTAAATAGTGAATCTCACAACCTGGGTCTAAAATTGAAGTACAGATACTTAAAATGATACACCAAACTCTGTATTTAAGCACACAAAGTTATGGTTAGATGCACAAACATTCTTGTTGCACACTCAATCGCAATGTGAAGTGTGGAAATCTATGGTTATGTTATGTATAAAAACCTAAGTGCACTTAATTTTTGTGAACTGGAAGCTGCAAGTCAGAAATACTTATATGTATATGCATGATTAGTTTCTAGACGTTACAAAAAAGGAATGCATTTTATCATGTCTCATAACATTATGATTCCTGTAACTTTTTCCTTTTTTAGCCAGAAAACTGAAGAAATCTCATATTTTTAATATGTTCTTATCTGGTAACAAAATGGATCTAGCATAAGATATGAAAATGTGTACAAAACGCTTTGTCAATATTAACAGCAAAACTTCATGTGCTTATAAATCTCCTTTCCCAAGTCTCTAAATTTTGCTGCTTGTCACGTTTGGGTCATCATCTAAAGACTCTAAGCAGTCCATAGTCAAGAAGACAGAAACCTGCTGTTTCAGGTTTTCTTTGTAAGTGTAGACCATTTATAAACTGGACAAGCCTTGAAAGGGTTAGTTGAAGAGTTCAGGGTGCCCCAAGCAACATAACTTGAAAGATGCATATATTAGCAACTGCTGAAGAAAATAACACAATTTTAAGGGTTCAAGACAACTGAAATGTAGAGACCTGTGCCCCAATGAAGGCTGATCAGCATGAAGCCTGCAGCTAGAGATTTGTATTAAAAAGCCAGAGTGAGATAGGACAAAGTGTCCCAAATGTGTGTGTGGTTCAACAGTTGGGCAGAGTCACAGCAGCTTGATGCTTAATCTAAGAAAGTGACTAGTTGAGGTGTGCAGGAGATTCTGCAATGCCTTCCTTTTTAAAAAAAGTTCTTACATAGAAGATGTTGTCCTTGATTCATCATGTTTAATGGTGTGTATATGTTCTGCTAGAGACAGGAATTAGCTTTATCTACTGGTACTGATAACTTCAGCTATGGTTAGAGATATTTAGCAATAACATATATATTTCAAGTTCTTAAGTTTTTTGTTTTGCTGGTCAGGATGCAATGCATAGCAGGTTGGCTACCAGGACAGATGGCGGCTTCAGCACTTACCCGGACTTACTCCTGGTGAGCTAGGATAATATGCAAAAGTTCCCCTTGTGAAAGAAGTGGAATCCTTGTTACCTAAAGAAAGAGAGAAAGCAAAAAAACAATTAATCAAAGTCTGTGCGTAAGCAGTTTAACAGAATAACGCATTTGTGGCATTCTGCTTGTAAAAAGCTAGGCATTTTTTATTTTCTTGTGAGATGACCTGGAAAATAATACCATACTAAAAATATCCAATATTTAGTAGGAACAGGCTAACGTATCTCATGCTATCTCTAGTTCCTAAAAGTTCTATCTTGTAGGTCTCCAATTACCACTTATTTATGTTTTGCCAATGCTCAGTGTTCTCCTCCTTTTCTGTCTCCATACCTTTCTACTCCATGGCTTACTAGCAAATACCAATAGAAGCTCCCCCTCAGCACCAGACAGAGATCTCTGGAGAAACCAGTTATGAGCCTTCGCTCCTTGCTGGCTCCCTAAACTCAGGAGTCTCTTGGTTTGCTGCAAGTCAAGCTAAAAATACCCATCTAATTTCTGAAATGCTACAAATGCTGTTTCTGCATGAGCAGAACCTATAGCATGAATGTCACATTTCTGAGAGTCAGAGTTCTCCTTTGCTTTCCTAAAATGACTGGTAGGAGCTCTTGATTTTGGGAGCTGCTGTAGCAGTACTGCCTGTGTGCTATTACTTGGCTGGTAGATGAGCATTCAGGTGTTGGCCATCATGCTCTTCTATTACACTGGTGCTTTAGAAATGGTTCATTTGAAGTTGACAGCCTGAAATCAGTGAAAGCAGCATAATGAAGTCAAAGCTAGAGTGTTTCAGAGAGCTGAAGTAACTCCAGGAAAACAATGAGAATTTCATGAAATAAATTCACCTTTGCTATGGGTTGTTCCTTAAGCTGCAAAATGCTCTTGACCACTTCACTGAATAGAGGAAAAGTGAGTTTTCAGAAACACAGGTGTTGGGGAAAGAGGAATCTCACCTGTATCTGTGTCTGAATTCTTCAAATATCGGTTTACGTTGGATTGTGACTGCAGGTTTTGGCCAGATTCCGGCACAGGAGGTTTACTTAGGCTAAAGTTACTGGCTAAACACAATCCATAGAGATCCTCTGGGTTTCCTGTTAGAAGGCTGTTATGGTTTGGCCCATAAAAAACTGTTCCCTGGTTTGGTGTTGTTGCAGCTGCCCGTGACCAGAAGTTTGGATCAGGGTTTGGCTGGACATATGGTTTAGTGTTTGATCCTCCTTGTGACCAGAAATTTGGATCATACTTTGACCAGACATATGGATTAGTGTTTGATCCTGTCTGTGACCGGAAATTTGGATCGTGGTTTGACCAGACATATGGATTAGTGTTTGATCCTGTTTTTTCAGCTCCTGGATGCAGATCACGCTTCTTGGAAGTAGGAGATGGCTTGGCAAATGGATCGCAGGAAACTCTCCGTCTCCTTTCTTCCTCTATCATTTCAGGGGTGTATAGTACAGGTGGAACTGCTTTATCCATGCGGCTCCCAAATACATGATAGTTGTATTCACACTGAAGTTTTCTTTCTAGATCATCAGCAGGTGCAAATGAGGTCTCGCAGCTCTCAACAGGCTGGTTCTCGGGGGAGGCAGCAAACAGGGCTTCATTATCGTGACTGGTCTCGGGACCTTGAGAGCTGTGTAGAGAATTAGGCTGATCTGAAAGGAAGGAAAATTAAATATTTGGAAACCATCCCAAATTTAACTTGTTGCAATGATACTAGAATCTATTAACCTACCTTTACTATTATGATATATATAAAAGGTGAAAATATAACATTACTTTCAGCATAAGGCATTCTATAAAATAAAACAGCTTTACTGGTGAGTATAACAGATTTTTATCTAGAAGTACAGATTTGTTTAAGTGTCAAAATCTCACTCAAGTGGTGTGAGAATTCACTGCACACTCTGCTTATATTGATGTTAAGTTTTCAACCACTGAAACAAACATTCCTGAAGTCATTTGGAGGGTCGATTTACTGGTATGTTGCCACTAGTATAAACTGCAGTTTATTCAGTGCAAAACTAAGTGTAACAGGATGGAAAAATAACACCTCTGTAATAACAGGTGTTATAACAGGTTAATAACAACTTCATACAGCACAAATAATTTGTCATTAAAATCTTATTTGAAAATTATTATGTAAAGTATCTTGTCTGAGTATTTCATGATGAATACTTTTTGTCTAGTTTATTCTTCGTGGTCCCAACGAATACATTTTTACAAGTAATGTCTACCAGATAAAATAGTCTGTGTCATCTACATCTTTCAAACTAATTCTCAATATCAAAAGAAGCTTCACTTCAGTCTTGAACCAGATAGAGTATGATCTGGATCATACTGCAGCATTCCAGATAAGAATTTAAAAATTTGCTTGTTATAACTTGTACTTATATTTTTAAGGGTAAGACCACAGATGCTTTCTTCAAGTTCTGAAAGCTTCACATTTTTCTAGAAAACATTTTACAGTGCCTAGACCAAGTGACTCTTACAAATCACTGAAAATTGGAATAAAATGTATGTATGTGCTTCTGTTTAGCTCAGATAATGGCAGTGGGCTGATTTTTTTTTTCTTTTTTTATTCCCCGCCCCCCAAATTACATGATTTCAGGTCATATTAGGCAAGACCAAAATTAGTTCCTTTTTAGGAACTGTATATTAGTACACCTTCAGTCTGACTTGCTCTGCTTCTTCTGTTGCCACTGCTAGAGAGGGAGTGGGAGGAATAAGCTAATACAGAAATAACCCCATCAAAAGAGACAGCTATTAGCAATTCAGTATTAGCATAAACGATACAGCATCTGTTCTCCACGGAAAGCTTGAGGTGTATGAACAGATCCTGTGGGATGCCTTTCACTACCACTGTCTGAGTAATGCCCATTGATTAGAGAAAAAGCCCCCCGACTTTGACTGACAGGCTGTCAAGATAGCATCCTTCTGCAGTGTAGATTCATAATAAAGCTTTTCATACTTAAATCACAAGAGCATCTGCAATCTGCAGCAGTGATATGTGATTGTTTCTGCTAAGCAAGTGTAACTGTGCTCATTTAAAAATACAGCAGTGGGGCTGCCCTAAGTCCCTCAGTTCTGCTGAGGAACAAATAAGAGGAACAAACAAATTGAGTTTCTTCATAACCCCTTAACGGTAAGGTTACTTGCTTTGTACACAACTTTATCTTTGGCAAAATACACAGAATAATTAAGTGTTAGTGACTTACCTACTTCACCATTACTGGTATCTTCTGGTACAGCATCTATTTGGAGGGATTCCATTCTATTCAGCAGTTCATTTGACTCGGGCCACATTTTCTGCATGTGAGAAAGAACAAATTATCAAGTCATAGGCAAAAGCTTAACTAAAGGGAGTAGAACCTGTAGAACAAGTTTAGAGGAAATTTTCAGGAAGAAGCAGTACAATTTCCTTTCCATAAACACTCATCCTCACTTCACTATAATGAAAGCAAAATCTGTTCCTGTTCTGTTCTTGTGATGTTCCCATTATTCAGACTTTACTGGAAATAATTTTTTTTTTAACCTGGAAAAATTATTTCTCAAATTCACCAAGTGCTTCTTACTTGTAAAATAATTTCCCAAAGTAAGGTTTGTGTTTGAGGGGTTTTTTTAAATTTAATTAAACCCAAGGAGTACTTTAACAGATTAAAAGTCAACAACTCCTATCTCTTCCCAAAAAAATCAACATCCTTCCAATAGCAAAAGGTGACATTCTAAAGCACATTATAACTGTAGGTCCTTGGATTATACTCGAGCAATGGAATTGCTTGAACGGGGGGGGTTGGATCAGATGACCTCTGATTCCCCTCTGATCCCTTTCAACCTCAACTGTTCTGTGATCCTTTTAGTTAGGAGGCTGTGGACTCTGCTTGCATGATTGCTGGGGAGGAGGGAAGGGGAGTTATGCCCAAACCCTCTAACTCATGTTGCTCCTGAAGCTGTACTAGTAATTCAACATATTGACTTGCCTTGCATGCTCTATTCACATTCTGTGCTCTGATTGTAATGGATGCTTTCCTTCCTGGGAAAGTAATAAACTCACAGCCCATTTGCTAAATAGTCATTCTGTCCCTATGACTTGAGAGGTACATCTGCAGAGAGCTAAGGAATTGGCCATGATCCTGATTTGGGGCTGCTATCATAAATTAGACATATATACTTCACACTGTAAGTCTAGTCAAATAGTCCAGGAAATCTGTTTCATCAGTTTCATTTTGCAAAACTTTGTTGCTTTTTTGAACAGTCACTGGTGCTTTGTAAACATCACGTGAAATGAGAAACTTTCGTTACCACAGTTGAAGACTTGAAGGTAAGCCCTTGACAAAAGGAAGCACTTTCAAAAAATTGTAAAAGAGTGGTTTCACAAGGAAGTGTTTTTTTTCCTTAGTTAAAAATACAGTATATGTATTGTTCTGAGCCTCACTTCACTGCAAAGGAGTGAATGCCAGGAGTCCTCACCAGCAGCTGTCAGTACTAGTGAAGTGAGTAAATTTGTAAAAAGTGTAATAAAAAGGTTCCATAATCAGCCTAACTGTTCAAGAAGTTCTTATTCTCACTCAGGAAATTATTATTTTTACCATAATTTATAAACTTACAGTCAGAAAAGTAAGAGAAACCAACTTGGACACTCAGGAAAACCACCTGAATTTAAATTTTACCTGTGGTATAGCTTCCTAGTCTCAAGCAGGCTGAGACTCATAAAACACTGCCTGAACACAGGATAAAAATTACCAAGAATTTAAAAAGATACTATAAATCAGATTCTGCTACTTTTGAATTGCTAGGAATAATGTTTTATTTCATAAGTGGGACTTAATGGATATATGAGGAGCTTTTGCAAAGTATCATCATAGAGTCAGTGTATCACTCAGGTAGAAATTGACCTTGGGGGACCTCAGGCCCACCTCCTGCTCAGAACAGGGTCATCTATGGTATCAGAGTTGGTAGCTCAGAGCTTTATGCAGTTGTGTTTTGAAAACCTCCAGTGATGGTGACAGGACAACCTCCTTAGGTAGCTTGTTCCTCTGCTCTGCTGGCCTCGGAGGGAAAAGTGGGTTTATTTTCCCCTCTTACATCCAGTTTGAGTCTCCTGTTTCCATTTATGTCTGCTGTCTCTAGTCCTCACACTGCGCACTGCTGTGAAGAACTCAGCTTTATCTTTGCAATAACCCCCTCATACCTAGAGGCAGGTTGCTATTTCTTTGTGTCCCCCAAAGCCATTGCATGTCTGGGCTGAAACAGCCCCATCTCCTATGGCAGGACTAACACGTGCTGAGCTGAGCTGCTTCATCTGCTGCCTGTGACCCTGCTGGTGCTACTCAGGCCTCGGCTCATGCCCACATCGCTGCTCACCTTAGCATCTTCTCAGCAGTGCTGCTCCCTGGCTGGGCAGCCCTTGGTTGGCACTGAAGCCACGGGTTATTTAATTCCAGGTGCAACATGCTGTATTTGACCTTTCTGAATCTCACAAGGTTTCAGTCACCACATTCCTCCAGCCTTGTCCTTGTGACTGTATTGATTGGTCCTTCGAGTCTGGTGTCAACTCCACACCTTATGTGTGGCTCCATTGCTTCCTATCACCTCGCTGATAAAAGGAGTACACCAGGGAAGGTACCAGACCCCTGCACTACTGAACCTGCTACTGGCCTGCAGGTGAAGTAGGACCCATTAACTGCTGTCCTCTGAGACTTGCCATCCAAACTGCTTTCATCTGCTCATACAGACAGTAACATCTGAACTCGGATACAAGAGTATTTTGGGCGAGAGTGCTGATCTTCCGAAAGTTGAGATAAATGACATGCACTGCTCTCCCCTCATTTACAAATCATTTTATCACAGGAGGAAACCAGGTCAGTTAAGCATGATCAGTTTGCAAGTGGCAGAATCTGGCCATAATTGTGGTTGGGAAGAGGGGATGTCAGGAAGTGATACCACAAAATGCTTAGAAAGTTACTCACTTTTAAATTCTTCAGATCTTCTTCAATGTTTTTCCCTAGATTTTGGTAGTAAAATGGCTTGTATCTTTCACTAATTTCTGCAAAAAGAAAATAACTAAGTGAAAGTGGTTTTCAATGGAAAAAAAAAGTGACATAATATTGACAATCTTGATGGATAAGGATTGAATAAAGACTTCTATCAGGTGAGAAACAGCAAAGTTATACATATATTTGGAATTTGTTCACATGCTACATTTAGCCTTAGAACAGTAACAAGAAAAGGATGACTTCCAGGGATTTTTTTGTTGTTGTTGTATTTCTTTTTAGGGTGAAGTCTCTCTGCATGTGACCTGTAGCTGAGAGCACCTTTCCTTGACTTGCATATGGGAAAATTAGAAGCTAAGACCCAGTACACGCATAAGCTAAATCTATTAGCAGTAGGTTATGTAAAATATAGAGACAGTAGGTGGGTTCCTCCTGGAACACAAATTTCCTCTGAGTATTTAAGTACACGCTTGCTGTATATGAAGTTGTTGGTGCCCCTGTCTAAATACAAACCTCAGTTTCCTGTTATATGCTGGGGTTTTCTTTGTGGGTTGTGTTTTTTTTCTGTTTTGGAGTTTTTTTGTGTCGGCTTTTTTTTTTTTTTTGACACTATATATTGAGATAGAAAGAAGAAATGAGGAGACATAGGATTTTGACTTCTTTCCTGAATGCTCTTATAAGTTCTCCTTCCCAGAACATTCAGCTAAGACTTCTACTGACTGCAAGTGTTTTGGGATCTGACCATACGAAAGAATGATGAGCTAGTCAAAGTCATTTGGATTGTTTATGGAAGAATTACTAGGACACCTTTTTAATCTAGAATATTTTGAATAGGGTATTTTCTCAGTCATAGTTAAGCTATAGCTATACTACATCCATTGATGTTAGCTTTTCTAAAAATTTTAGCAGGAAGATTATACTACACTGAAGAGAAATTATCATCAGGTATAAAGTGTTGTAGCTCCATCCACTCACTAGTATTGCTCATATCTGTAAATACTTGTCCCTGACCATTTTTGGTCAGGGTACTGGAAGCATGCTTTACAGGGCATGTGAATTGATATTTCGGTTTTCAAAGAAAAAATTATATTTCAAGAGGAAAACACTCAAGTTTGTTTTGCTCGCAATCGCAAACGATTGATGGACGCAATCAATAAGAATCCTAACAATCAAAACAAAAAGAATCCTAAAGCAATGCCTTACCTGCAAAGGTTGGCCGTTTCTCTGACTCTTGCTCCCAACACTGTTTCATTAAGTCAATAATTTCCACTGGACATTTATCAGTGATCTCCTTTAAGTCTGGTCTGTTTCCATTCATGACACCAAAGCAAATCTGGGCTTCATTTATACCATCTGAAAAATAACATTTCCTATCAGATCCTGATCACAGGTTTTGCTACCTTTCCATAGGTAAAAGAAACAATGAAGCAGCTCCCTGTGTGTTTGTGGATATGTAAAATATGATTTCAAAGATGTCCAAGTTACATCTACAGATATTTCACATTAGTGAATTTGAATCCACTGCCCTAACTTCCATGGATTAGAGATTTATTTTAAGATTAATGGATTTACTTTTATATGTAAGACATGCGTTTGAGCAAGGGTGACAGAGCCAGCTCCCTGGAACCTACATCTTGCTTATGCTCTTCACTAGGTGCGAACACGAAGATGGCCACATAGGTAACATTTAGCTATTTAGTTAGCAAAAAATCCATTCAGAATTATAAACGCGCTACTCTGGAATTCCACAGTTGGCTCCTATTTTCTACATAAGCACATTAGTGCATGTTGAGAAGTTAGCACCACGCAGCTGAGAAGCAGTAACTGTGTGTGATCATTCCTGTTGAAAGAAAAACCACACGTAACTAGTCCACCTGAGGAAATAGTGGACATCAAAGTTTCCGTTCTGGCCCACACGAGGTTTCTCTAACTTCTGCCACTGAGTCCAGTTTGTGCCCACACCATACAGATATGAATAGATTCAGCTCACACCTGCATTTCATTCAGATGTTCTTGTCCATGCTTAGGAGTCAGGAATGATGCAATTAATGCCTCTTGCTGGCCATGAGGTGCCAAACAGGCCCTATTTTAGGCCAAGGGTTATTTAATCTACTAATCTTAATTTTATAACTTTAAATGCTTAACATTTGTAACTTCATTTTGTGATAGCATCCTTTTGGAAGTAACTTACTTTCATATGGTTCCTTGTTAGCAAAAATTGCCCAGATCACTATGCCAAAGCTGTAAACATCGGATTTTTCCACTGGTTTTGCATTAACACTGAGTAAATGCTCTGGGGCCATATAGAAAAGAGTCCCAGCATTGTTCTGGCAAGTGCTCTTGATTTGCTTCTGTCGGACAGTTTCTTCTTGGGTTAGCTTACTCCAGTTCTTCAAGGAGGCAACACCGAGATCTGCAATCTGAAAAATGAGACACATCAGAGCTAGTGCTGTAATGAAGAGGAGATAAACAAGTATTTATGCAGTGCTCAATTTTATAATTATTAATAATAAGATAATAACTTACCTAAAAATGAAACACTAGAAAAGATGCAACTAAAAAAAGGAAACCAAACTATTTGCTTTTTTTGTTTTGTTTTTCTTTGGTTGGTTGGTAGGTTTGATTTGGGGTTTTTTCCTAAATAAAATATCACTGCCAACTGGGAACCATTAGGCTGAACCTTTATTATTAATTTAACCCCACTTGGAACAATTGCACAATGTAAGGATAGAAGAAATTTGGTTTTGCTTGTATTGACAATCATGTTCGAGGTCTGTCTGCAGTGCTTGTGGGAGAACAGAAATTCATACAAGAAGAAGCTCAGATTCAAATCTAGAAGCAATCTATGAGATAGGCAGATATCCCTCCTCCCTCATTGCCCTTTCCATTTAGATTCTATTTAACTCAACTTCCTTAGATCTTCCTACACAAAAGGGTGAGAAGGGGATCTAAACTGATGTGATGTGTGTGACAAAGAGACACGGAAAAGGATAGCATGGAATAAGTTAAAGCAGGGATACCTGGGTACTGTGGGTTTGACAAGGTGACATTACCAAAACTTTAGGGTGCAGTTTTGCAACTAGACTAATGGCTGCTGATGAGGAAAGAAATCCTTCCTTCCTTTTCCCAGTCTCCTGTTATATGCTCCCTCTGCTCCTCTTGTTCCAGCACTAACACTTATCTGGGAAGAACTAGCTCAGCTTGCTGAACAAAGTGTTTCCCAACAGAAGGGTTTGGCTTCCTAAATCGGGACAGGGTGATCAGATTAGCACCAGTGCTAACACAAGGGAACAGAAGGTCAACAGGAGAGGAAAAATGAAAGAAAATGAGACTGTCTCCCTTGGCCACAGGCAGCTGTCAAACAGAGCTGTGTAACCCAGTTACTTCAAGGGAAAACTGAGGTGCCTCACTTCTAACTCACTTTTCCTTTCTCTCTTGTTGCCTCTAACTAGCTTATGATTCTTCTTGTGTTTCTGAAGCTTTGGGCTGCATTTTGAGGTCATGTATTCAGAGGAGAATGTAAGTGACATGCTGCTGAGGAAGTAGGAGTCCAAATTCATGTCTACAAGTGAGAGGAGGTTTAATGTGATAGAGGAAGATATGATATAAATCTTTCTACATTTGCAGTTTCCTAGAACAACTACTTCCTTTTCTAAATATTGATAGTGTTAAACACGTTTAAGCAGATGGCTTTACAACAGCTGCCTTAAATGATACTTTTGATCAAGCTGCTTAAGGAAGTCTGATCTTATTCTGAATTTAATCTTAGGTTCCACCTCAGTTTGTCATGAAGTGTGGTCTGGTCCACACTTAGTGGACTAGTTTGGTCTGGTCCATATAAGCAAGTTGAAACCCCAAACCCCATCCAATTTATACTTAAAGCAGATCATGATGGGGTTTTTATTTTTGGGAAAAAAAATAAATTAAAAATTCTTATCTGCAAACTGTTCATACTGCTCTACATATATTGCTACTTCATTAACCTTGGCAAACAACTCACTCATTTATGTGTGAGAAATAGAAAATGACAGAGCTCTCTTTACAAAAATTTATTCTGTAGTTTCAAACTGTAACGGGGTGGTTATTTCAACAACTCACCTTGACTAGAAACAGGATATTTGATGAGGACTGCAGCATATTCCACTCAGGTTTATTCCGCAGTAGCCTCTATATCTATGTGTCTTGATTCAAACCCCCTCTAAAATTAATAGAAGAGCTTTGGAACAGGCTTATAAGCCATTCTTTGAAGTCCTGATATTTTTTTCTTTTTGTAGCTGCTGGATGTCATTTTAAAAGGATGACTAAGAGAAAAAAGAGGGATACAGAAGACGAAAAGATAATAGGGAAAAGAAGAAAAGAAATAAAAAGTAGGTAAAGGCAGGAAGAGAGATTACAGCAATCTAGGACAAAAGACATGATCCATAAAACATTTCATTTTGTTTCAATCTCTGTGTTAATGTTTGTTTTACCTTTCTAGTTGTTCTAATAGCTCATTAATTCTCAACAATATTAGTTTTTTAGTGCCTTTAGTGATTTTTTTTTTTCCACAGCTGGTGGAATATTCTGCAAATCTCAGACTCAGAGGTTGTATAGGCTACCATATTTCTCATGGCTAACAGTCTCTTAGTTACACTCGTCCTGGTAGCTCACTAAACTACAAAGGAGTTCATCTGCCAATCCTACCAATTTAGGAACGCTAAGCAGTGCAGCTGAACTGAATTCTTCAACCCATACCACCAGCTTTCTCCATTTACATTTTAACAAGTACCTTAATGTGGAAGTCTCTGTCCACAAGAATGTTTTCTGGTTTTAAGTCTTTGTGTACAAAGCCTTGCTCATGCAGATAAAGCATTCCTTCTATGATCTCCAGCACAAAACGCCCTTTCACTGACAAAGGTAGTGAGAGCTAAAAGAAAGAACAAGAAATGACATCTATTAAAAAATGCAACTACAACCATCAAATTAAAGCCCAGTCTTTAGAAAAGGTTTCCTTCTCAGTCTCAAGAGTACCTCTGCTCAAGCTATGGCAAAAAAGAACTGCATCGCCAGCCAGGTGAGGGAGATGATCGTCCACTCTGCTTCGCACTGGTGTGGCCTCACCTCGAGTCCTCTGTGCAGTTTTGGGCGCCACAATATAAGAAGGATATAAAGCTACTGGAGAGCATCCAAAGGAGAGCTAAGAAGATGGTGAAGGGTCTAGAGGGGAAGCCATATGAGGAGTGACTGAGGTCACTTGGTTTGTTCAAGCCTGGAGGAAACTGAGGGAAGACCTCATCATAGCCTAGAGCTTCCTCATGAGGGGATGTGAGCAGGCAGTGTTCCCTTCTCTGTGATGACCTTTCTGGGAGAACAGCATGAAGCTGGGTCAGGTGAGGTTTAGACTGGATATCAGAAGGTTTTTCACCCAGAGGATGGTTGTGATTTTTGGGGTTATCCTGTGCAGAGCCAGGAGTTGGACTTGATGATCCCTGTGGGTCCCTTCCACCTCAGGATATTCTATGATTCTAAGGCCCTTCTTGGATCTAAATTTTGGCATTAAAGTAATTCGTATGGAGAGTCACTCCATATTTACAGAAGCATTGTTCTTTAGAAAATTCTCCACATATCTCTACAAACACTTCTATAACTTCTTAACCTGTAACTGGTCTGCTCCTCTGTGATGCACAGGAAAGGCAGTGCTGCCACTGGCTTTTTGACACAGAAGGAAGAATGAGAAAGTAAAGACTCCATTCTCTGCAGATGGCAGTAACATCCTGTTCAGTTCAAGCACCTTATTAACCCTAAGGGATGAAGTAATTGACTGCTCACTTGCTGTAGCACTTTCATCATATTCCCCCGGTCCACATACTCCATCACAAGCGAGTAGTTTCCATCTTCCAAAATGATACCCAGTAGTTTTACCACACGGTCATGCTGCAGTCTGCGCATAATCCTGCCTTCTTCAAGGAGGGAAACATTGTATCTGTAAAACACAAATTGCATTGAACTTGGGTGCCAGGCTAGAAAGAACACAGGGATGAAAATTACATTGACTCATAATGAAAACAATTGCCAAAAACATCAACATCCCTAGAGCCCCTGTAAGATTAACTATACCTTCAGCTGATTTTTAATTGATACAGCTTTGTTCAGGCCAGATTATATTCTCTAAGACTCTGCTCTAATGCCTGACATAGAGACTGTCTGTTCAGCCGGATTTTAAGGCCTGCTTTTCAATAAGTGCATAAGTAGTCTTTTTATAGGTGCACTGCTGGTTCTGTATATCCAAATCTTTGAACAGGGGAGGGATCAAGGTAGAGCTGAAAGAGCGTTGGGACAAGGAGGGTCAAGACCTTCTCCACTACCTCTTGTACAGGAAACTTACACAGGTCTCATTTCTGAAGGGCTAGTATTCATGTTCATGTTCAAAATGATTTTTTTATAAGGGATCCACCTCCACACTGGATGATAGCATTTGCTAATAATTGCTGGCTGAGGATGAGTTCAGAGCCCAACTCTTTACCTGGGCCTCAGTACAACTCATCAATAATCACAGGTACATAGCTGTAAGCTCACCAAGGGTGCTAAAAAAGGATAGTATCCATTATATAATATAGAAGAAAGGGTGGTATTTTTACTGTTGCTCCTGTTCTAGTCATCAGACAAAAGGATGTAAGAAATCTTAAAGCTATATTACTTGCTAATGCTTTCCTACCCTGTGACTTAAAAGGAAACTGCTTTTTCCCTCTGTGTTCTTCCACAGCAGGAGGAGAACTGATTATTTTGTTTGCATTAGGCTCAGTTTAAAAATTTGCTAAAGAATTTTGGTTCAGTATTTTAAGGAATGACAAAATTATGAGCCTGTGTAGTGAGAAAATAAAAACGCAAACCCAAAAATAAACTTGACAGGCTTGTCTGTTTTAACTGTGTTCATCCTGAACTGTCATTGTAGTCTACAAACTACCAGAATCTCTTAATTTGCTTTCCACTGGCAAAATAAAAACTCAGTTTATTTATTATAACCCAAAGTAGAAAGAATGTGGACTTTTGTCTCTCTCTAGGGGATGACTCATGGGAGAGCTTCAGGATTGTTATAGCTGTGAGGTAGCAGAGCTGCAACATGACCTGAAACCACTGAAATCAACAGCTAAATCAATTCTTGAAGTAAATCAGTGGGCTTGGCTCGCTCTATTTTTTTCTCAAGGGAGAAGGTTACATTCTTGGTATTATACATGTGGGGTTGGAATCCTGCTGGTAGTTTTATATGTGTTTAATTTCTAGTGGACATCTACAGTTGGATAACTGTACTGTAAACACGTCTGCAAGTCTGAAAATATCATGTGGCTGCTGAGTTCCTGCATTTCCTTAAGTGTGCAAAAGTCCTCTTGATTCTTAACAATTCACAATAGTGCTCCCCTCAAAATGAAAAACAGGAACTTCACTTGAACAATAACCTAAAATTTAAAAAGTTGTCTCGTGAGGGGAAAAAAGGAAAATTTGCACGACAGCTGTTAGCATTATCTTATTTGCCCCATATACAGTATTTCCAGAAGCGAAAGACCCGAAATTATTACACTCTATTTAGATTTATCCGCACCGAGTTTAGAGGACTTACACTAGCTGAAAGACAAAAATCAGAAATGAGATGTGTAACTTACTCAGTGCGCTGTGGTCCTGTATACACTTTTTTTAATACTACATATCCATGTTTCTTGTGCAAGCATAAAGAAATTGTTCCAAATCCTCCAGCGTCTAATTGTTTCTGTTCAAGCAAATCCTGGGTGTTCATGTGGATGTCTTCCAGAGACATGTTTGCAGTCTTTGTGGCTTGGCAATGAAAACGAAATCTAGTACCCTAGTGCTTCTGGACCTGTAGTATAAAGGAGGAAAAAGAAGCGTCATGATCAGGCATTTAGCTGTTCCACTAAATAAGTGGGTGTGTAAGGAGTGGGACAGAAGCATAAGCTCTTGTAACCCTTCTAAACAAAGGGTCTCAGTTGGAAATCAAAGATGCCATGCTTCTTGCAGAATCATACCTAAAGATCACAATGATTTTTATCCTATCAATCCACTACAGTTATATTAAGTTGATGTAAAACCATTTCTTTACGTGAAGATCTCAAAGTGCTGTTAAGAAATGGGTTTTATCCATATAATATGCAGTAGATGGGTACTGTCCCTACACTGCATATGTGCGAAACCCAAAACCTCAAAAAATCAAGGGCCGCAGTCCCAAAGGCAAGTAGTGCCCAATAATTCTGATAGGTATTTATTTCACATTCTAAATTGCCTTGATGTGGGCCTGTCAGGTGCCCAAATACTTATGTAACTCTAAGCTATGTTTTAGACATCTTTGAAAACACAGCTCTGAAGAGTTTGCTCGAAGCTTAAACCAAGCAACCAAACAAAAGTTTTCTCTGGAGGGTGAAATGAAGAACCCAGCTTTTGTGGGAAACTTATTTTCACAGCTATCTGAATTTAAGGACACAAGTGCTAGGAAGGAATTTGGTAGGGTGCATGGCAACTTCTCCTCCACTCCTCAAAAAGAAGAGGAACAAAGAAATTTTGAAGGCTCGTAGTAACTCTTAAGTGCATCAAGACAAAAAGTGTTTGGGAATCTACGAAATGGGTAGACGAGTAAACCCCAGTGGATGCCAGATTAATTTCAAGCCTCTAGTAAAGCTGTGATGCTCTCTTGCCTTACATGTCCCTCAGGAGGTAAAACTTAGAAACAAGGCTAGGCAGCCCATATCTTCAGCACATGCCAGCAAGCTGCATTGGTAGCAATGGTGCAAGCCACAAGCTCTGCTTTTCTTCCTCATTAAATTTTTAACTTAAGCACCTTATTACATCAGGTAAAGAAAGAGTCTGCTGAGAAAAAAACGAAGTCCAAGAGACAGGCAGGGCTGTTCAGTTTCCATTCCTCTTGGGTAATTATGACACAGGTATACAGAGCTGGGAGAAAGGCACCATTTCAAAGTGCCACTATCAGTAGATTGGCTTGTTTGGGTAACTAAGAGCTCTAAATAGTGTAGCAAAGGGATTCCCAAATTTTTCAGACCAGCTAACGACTGCTAACTCCTGTAAACTACTGTGCACCTGTATCATCAAATCTCTAATTGAAAAGATTGCTTAATGTTGTTATGATCATCAGCTGCAGCCTAATTAGGGCTGCCCAATTACCACAGCCTCTTTCTGAAGCCTAGGAACTAAGGAGTTAGTGAAAGTGAGTGTGGAAAGTAGGTATCTGTGGGAAGAGACACGGTTAAATGCAGAGCTGGAAATTGTTTGATCAGTTCAATACTGACAAGCCAAAAAAGGGAAGAGTCTACTTAATTAAGAAAAAAAAAGTTGTGCCTGTAGAAGAGATAGAGCAAGAGCTTCCTCTTCCAAGTACATCTATAGACTCTATGGGCTATTGTAGGATAGATAGGGAAGAACCTCTCTACACCTGGAGCTGTGTGCTGTCTTCAGGGTTTTCTGCCTTGGCTTTCCTGACTTCTAAAGGATGCAGGTTTTGTTTTGCTGGAGTGCTAGCCTGGATTATGAGCACAGGACTGAGGATACGACTGCATTCATTTAGTAAGAAGGTAAGCTCTGCTATGCCTAATAATTCTTAGAGGAGATTATTGTTGTGTTTTGTTTGTTGGGTTGTTTTATTATTTGTTAAATTTCTTTACAATTAATCCAATAGCAGAATAGCAAATGACTCATAGCAGTGCCAAGAATATTCACTGCTTCTCTCATAGGTGAGCTTTTGTCTCCTTGGAAGTTTCTGGTGATGGTTCTCTAGATATCTTAGGGTAGTGCTCCTATCTTTTGTGCAGATGGGGTGGATGGAATAGGTACAAAGGCCTGAATTCAGTCATGAGACTTTAATGTGGCATAAGCTAACATTTTGCTTCTTTATCTGGAGTCTACTTTCAAGAAATTATTTGAAGTCGCGTATCTACGTTAATTTTTCCGTGCTAACAGTAATTTTATGCATCTCGGTAGTAGTGATTCCTGTAAGAATTGTATGTGCTTTTCTTGTAAATGCAAAGTAGACGTGTATTTTTGAATGGTGAATCTCTAGGCTTGCACAAATACCATTGATAGCTTGGGGCTGCCATTATAACCTGACAAAAACCCAGCTCTCTCTCGAACTGCAACAGCAAAGAACCTTGTTCCTATTTACATTGTGAATACCTGTTCCTACCAAGCAGCATGTAACCGTAACCAGAAGTCTTGGAAATTCAAAAGGAGTAATAACTTCTGAAATGAGCTGGGTAACATTCAGCATTCAAGATGGGAGGGAACTGTCCTCCTTGGGTATGCTAGAATGCTATTACTGTTTTTGTTGTTGTTATTAAGTAATGAGGCACTCTGAATAGAAGCTCTCTGACCTAATGACTTATTTCAAAACCAAAGCTTTTTTGTAGATTCAGTATCACAGGAAAGCAATCTCTAGCCAGGCTTTAAAGCAAAGATTACTTCTTCCAGTATAATATTTAACATGAAATACATGGTTTATGCTACCTTGAAATGTCAGACAATAAAAAAAATCAAGGCAGGAAGCTCAAACACTCAAGTTCATTCCAACGTTACTGCTTTTTATTGAGATACAGGGTAATTCGTGTGTATCCTCAGTACTTAGGATACACCAACACATACGTTAAGTATCTGCGGTTAAGAAAACAGAATTTTTGCAGTTTGATTTAGCCTACCCTTACAGAAGCAACACATACTTCCAGGGGTTAATTTGTGTTCTGTGAGGTAGCCCTCATATCTATACTTGATTTGATTATGAAGCAACTTTTTTAATATGCTATTCTGAACATCTGTATTACAGTGGGTTGACATTTACCACATGCCAATCTGTGTTATGAAAACTCTGAACACTGGTTGCTAGAAGAGAGGAATTTTTGCCCACCAGTATGACTGGTGTTCTTTAGAGAGGGATAGGAGTGTAAGAAGTGAGTTTGTGGCATTTTTCTTTTTAACATCATGGTTATGTCCTCTCCTCTAGCCCCTAAGTGACACAGAAGTTCCCAAGAGTCATGAGCTGGTCATTAGGTCATATCGGGCCTGATCACCATTCAGAAGCAGTTTGCTTGGTTCTATTGATTCGTTACTGATCTGATGCAGATCTGACTGTGTGGCTAAGGAGGATTGCTGAGCACAATAGCATGGTAATATGAGAAATGGTGACATGCTGATTGCAGCCTTTGTGGTCTAATGATGCTCTCAGCACATAAATTTCTGAGAGGTGTTACAAAGTGTAATTGGAGGAAATGAATGTGTTTTCAAGCGTCAAAACTCATGGCCACTTAGTTATCAGTAACAGAAGGGATTAAAAAACAGGAGCCAAACCAGGTATCTCCAGTATGGGTACCAGGAGATAAATGGAAGGGTCACTACAGCTGAGGACAAAAACACTGCATGTGTGAAAGATGTTTCAAAAGTTGTCAGGGCATCTCAACTCTATTGCTGCAGCTTCCATAATCCATTCCATCTAAACCTTTCCCTTCCGCTCAGGTTTTTCATTTGACGTATCTTTTCACTGAGGAATGATTTTTTTTTTTTTCCTTTTGGAAATAGCAAAGAAAGTACCTGTGTCATGATCATGAGCACGATACATAAAGGATCCCGTGGGAAGGGGAGGAGGAGCCAAGACAAGGAAAGCAAAGGTGTAACAAAACATGAGTTTTCTTAGGAGCAGAGCAGAGGGAGCACAGAAGGGGAGAAGGGTGGTGTCTGTGCAGCGGCGGTTCCGGCACGGGAGTCAGATGGAACAGGCTGTCTGGGCAGCGGCACCTCGTAGGGCCGTGGCTGTCAGGGGCAGGCCCCGGGCGGGGAGCGCCGAAGGAGCCGCTCGCCGCGGGGCCGCGAAGCCCTAACGCGGGGCTCCTCCGGCCTAGTTCCTCGTTGGCCGACTTGTCTTGTCGCCCTTCTCCTTCTCCTCCTCCTCCTCCCGGCGGCTTCCTGCCGCCGCGGCCGCCTCTCCTCGCACGCACCGCTCCCCCGCCCGCCGCTTCCCGTTCCCCCTTCCCCGGGCGACCCTCCTCGGCGGGGCGGGATGTAGCGCCGCAGCCCCGCCGGGCCGCCTCTCCTCGGGGAGCGACAACCCGGCAGCCCCCCGGCACCGCCACCGGCGTCGCCGCCGCGGTTTCGGTTCCGGCGGGTCCCGCTCCCGGCCGCCGTGCCCTTACCTCGGGTGCGCCGCTCTCCTCCGCCCTGCCGCCGCTCCCTGCGGAGCGCCCCGGCCCCGCCGCGGCGGGGGGAGGCGGGCCCGGCCCGGCCCGCGCCTTTTCGGAGCGCGGAAGGCGCCTGGGCTCGCCCGAGGGCTACGCGGAGCTGCCGCTGCTCTGGATGCTGAGCAGTGACTCGGTCCGTGCGACGCGACGCAGCGCGCGCCCTCCCACCGGGAGAGAAGGGCGGGAGCCCTGCCCGTCCCAGCGCCGCCGCCTGGGTGAGCCCGGTGTGAGTGGTGGAAATGTGGCCGCGTTACCGAGCCCGGCAGCAGCTGAGCGCGTGTCGGAAACGCCTTTCTCTGCTGAGGATTTGGCGCTGGAGATGCGTGTGGGAGTTTGTTCGGGAAGGCAGAAGTTTGTCAACAGGGTAACTGTAACACGAGCCGGTCCCGGGGACAGCAGGCAAAAATAGATAACCTAAAAGGACCGACAAATACCGTCTAGTCCATTCTCCTTGGGAGGTCGGGTATGTTGCTACCACAAGTGCTTTACGTAAGACCAATCGCTTTGCCATTCTTCCAATGAAATGAAGGTCATGATGAGTGTCTACCCTCTTTGCCGTGATCTTTCCCATTGTGGGGAACTGCTGCACTCTCCACGGTGCCTTGCAGTGCACGGCTCAGTATTACCAGGCACTACCAGAAAAGCAGCAGATCAGTCTGAGAGGGTGACAGCAGCCCACAAATTGTGTCCTTCATTTCTCCCTGTGATGGTGAGCAACGTAGTATCTGAAACCATCCGTGTACTCCTAAACCGTCCATGTACCCCCATCTGCTCTTCTAGGAGAAGACACGGTCTGTTGTGAGTCTTCTGATGGCCAGCATGTACATCTGCCAGGGGCAGGGGGCTCCTGCCTGCCAGCTTCCTGAAAGGTGTCTTTTTGGAAAAACAGAGAGGACACAGTTGGATGTGGGCAGCTGTGGTTTTGGAGAAGTAGAATAGTGTTGTGGGTTTCCACGATAAATAGCCTTGGTGATCACTTTCAAGATGAAGTTTTCTCTCTGAGTATCAAGACTGCACTGTGTTGGACAAACTTAATAAATGGTTTCTTTTCAAGATCTCTCACACGCACACAAAAAAAAGCTGAGTGCAATCATTTCCCCTCAAAAAGAAAAAAAAAAGTTGGCAGTGGAACTGGCGCATGCCCTGTTTTCCAGTGATTCTTGATCAGCTGGTAGTGAGACAGGAGTTTAATGCGCCGACAGCTCAGATGCAAGGGCTGATCACACCTACCGTAATGAGGAGGCTCGGGATGGAATCCCAGATTGCCAAACTAAGCTCACTGCAGTTTGTATACAGCCATTTCATGTACATTCACACTGTGAGGTGTTGCAAGGAGAGTGTGACTGAACCTGCAGTCCAGAGACTCTGGGGCATTTGTCAGCTAAATAAAGCAAATGCAAATACAGATGTGGTATCTCTGGTGGGCCAATTGCACAGCTTTGGTCTTCTGCAATCCCAAACATTATAAAAATCTTTTGATAACATTGAACTTCTGAGGGGGTTTTTTTCTTGTTTTGGTTTTTCTGCTTTTGAGCTTTGCATTGTGTATGGGCCTGAAAGCATGGGCTGAAGGCAGAGAGAAAAATGGCTGAATTTTTAAGAACTGTGTGGTTAAAGAGGTTGCATTCTCATTGACTGGTGTTTTGCCAAGCAGCACTAGGCAAAAAAAGACAGTGATTGGCATTTATTTGTTGGTGTTTAGAGGTCAGTGCTGCCAGTTATGATATTCCCTCTTTAAATGAATAGGGAAAATAAACTGACCCAGAAATGCAATCTGAATTTACAGAGAAATCTCTTAATTCTGATTGAGAAGAAAGGAAGGTTATCTTGACGTGGACAATAAGTTCAATACATTTTTAGTGCTTTTCACAATAATGCATTTACATGAGCAGAAGGCTTTAATTGTAGTATTAATGAAAATTAAATAAGGCCATTAGTTCTCTTTTTACTTTAACTGAAACTTGGACTAATATCAACCAAACTTTTACATACTTTGTACTAAAAATCTCAGCCATTTTATTAAAACTTATAGTAAATAAAATATAAATACATAAAATTCTCAAAAAAGCCCAGGTGTTTGACATGTAGCTGGTTTTATTGCCAGCAGGATGAAAATTTCAGGATTCATCGCACTGGAAAAATTGTAGGGTCTTCTGTCACCTTTATTTAGTTTTCTAAAGAGATCTGAAAAGAAAAATACTTTGAAGGGCTCTGGAATAATGACTGAGTGGGACAGAAAGTGAAGCTTGAGTTATTAAAGGGGTGCACATGAGAAAAAAATTAACCCAAAACTGATGTATAAAATAATGGGTCTTGAGCTGATCGTTACCACTGATGGCCAAGTTGTAGGGTTACAAGAGATGGAAACATTAGCTAAAGCAAACCATCTTTCAGAGATGATTATAAAAGGAGCAAAGAAAGTTATGGAGTTGACTCTGCATGTACCTCTGGTCCCCTCGTCTCAATAATGGGATAGTGAGATTGGAAGAGTTCAGAGAAGAACAACAGGGGTGACCAGACGCCAGTGACTTCTCTTGGAAGAAAAACTGAGCAGGACAGGGCTCCTTGGCCGGGGAAGGAGATTATTTAGGAGGGGAGGTGAAGCACATGTACAAAACTCTGAGCCGTGTGTAAAAAGAACAGATAGGACTGATCATTACTGTTGACTGGGAGGAACCAAACAGAGCTACTGGGAACCAGGTGCTTCAGCCTCCCAGGGCTCCCTCTCCATTCCAATGCTTCATGCAAGGAAAAACTGACCTGCTGAACTTTGCCAAAAAAATATATTGGCTGCTTGAAGTTGACATGAATTCAAGAGAATGCTGAACAAAATTCAGAGCAGAGACATATTATTTGGCTTCGTAAATATAGAGAAAAATGTATGTACCTCAGGAAATCCCCCCAACTAAATGTAGGTAGCGCTCAGGTCAATATTCATGGGAAGTGCTTGCTCTTCCTGGGCTATAACCACTGCACTAAAAACTCAGGGCTGCAGGATCCTTGTTCTGACCTAGCACAGCCACTGTGGACACTTAGATTACATATATCCAGGCTAATACAGGTGCCTAATGCTACAATGTGTTTGGGATCTGGCATGTATGTGCCAAGAAGTGTATCCTGAATATACAGGTCAGTCTTAATTAGATTCTTCACGAATCTGCTTTCTCCACAACTTACACGTATAACACTTTCCCCCTTAATAACTTCTACTTTCCTTTTCCTATAACAGAGCTACTGAACCAAAGCAAATTTCCTGCTTGTGTAACCAAAAGACTTTGTCTCACACATTCCAAAGCAAACATCTACAACAGCTTTGGGCAGCATTGCTTCCCAGGGAATGTCTCTGCAGGAGGTGGCCCTTCACTTCATAGGAGACCAAACAGGGACATGTGACTCTTTCCCTGCGATGGCGCTTCCCAGTCTGGTGTATCAGCTCACACTGTCACTGCAGAGACTGGGCTCAGCATGTTTATTATCCAAATAGCCCTTAAGGAACTGTGAGGCTGGGGTGTGACAGGACTGGCACAAAGAAGGTATGGCAGATGCACATGCTGTATGCAGAGGCCTAAGTGTCATTTGGCAGTGACTCAGGAGACCGTTTCTTATTTGGGCCACATTCTTTTAATACCAAAGTGCAAAGGCAGCTGTTAGGTGAGCTGGTCAAAGCAAGAAATTGGCTAGCTAAGTGAGAAACCCACCCCTTGCCATATGCACCAACAGGGTTAATAGCTCTCAAAAACAATCCTGCAACAGTTCAAGGTAAAAATCGTGGATGTTAAGAGCCAGACAGTCCTTTTGTGTCACCAGATCCTGACCCCTCGACAGACAGTGCTCCTGCAGGTTTTCAGGTAGGCATCCTGCCTTGCCAGCTGCCAGTGCTGGAGATCTCCAAGGAAGCCCATTGACTCTGATGGTGGAGGGGATGCAGATACCCTCCAGACCCAAACAGCAACCCTGACTGGTGTGAAGGGGCAGGAAGCACACAGGATTCCCTTTTGTCTCCACTTGGGGCAACCAAAATAGAGAAGTCCTTTTGATTTTAGGAAGCTACTTAGTTTACAAATGGGAGGTGCAGTCTACAAAGGAAGGCAATTCATGTAGAGTATTTGTATTTGTTTTTCCCCTTTTCTGGTATCTGTTGTAGCTTTCACATTGCTTTGTGAACATGTGGAAAGGCCTAAGGCTGCTCACGAGGCTTTCCAGCTGCCAAAGTCACTGTGCAACTGTCACTGAGCACTGCTCATGATCTGGCTTCCTAGCTCAAAGGCACAAGGTAGAGCCTTCATGGCCACTCCTCTTTTAAACAACAAGTGTGAGTATGGGCAGCGTATTCCCTAGAAAATAAAAAAAGTGGAAGCTGGTACAAACGGCGTTAAAATAATCTTGGCCATGTACTTTACTGTTTCACAAGCAGCAATGGTATAATCTCCCATTAAATACCACATGTGTTATCAGTCACAGTTAGGCAGGATAATATCACAGTTTATGTGAGCAAGGAGAGCTTCACAAAGAGTTTTGCATCCATCCTTAAAGAGAATCCCTCAGGAATCAAGGAAGATAAAGGCTAAGTTAAGCTGCTAGCTGCTGTTTTCCGGATTCTTAAAATACATTTGAATTAGGAGATTAGCATTCAGGTATATAGATAGAGCATCCAAAAGAACAGAGAAAAACAATTTTCTCTCTGCAGCCTTGTAGCTGAACACTACTTGAAATACCACTCAGGAGAGCAGTTTATGGGTTCTTCCTTCCAAAGGGTCTTCAGGCGCTGGGTCCAGGCAGTCAGCATCTCCTTCCTCTTCTCCTCAGAAACATTCCCTGGAGCATAACAGATGTGAGGTTCAAGGACTTTGACACCACAGAAGTGCATGATTCCATGCTGAATGCAAAACAAAGAAGAAAATGCTTCAGGAAATAGTTCCTCTTTCAATTGAAGAACACGCATGCTTTAAATCTGAACCTGTTTCTCTGACCCAGGATCAGGCAGGTTCTCTAAATCTGTGCATTTATCAGAGAAGGGAAATAAATTTCTTTGACACCAACAGAACTCTCCTCTTTGGCTGCTGTACTCTGTTAAATTTGCAAGGATCAGAGATGGCCTAAAGTTCATTGTCCTATTTAAACTTCCACAGATTGTTCCTGAACTGCAGTGTCTTTCACATCTATGTCCAAATTGGGGTTTGGGGATTTTGTTTTCAACCTTTTCCCTCTGAATGAAGACTAGTGCCTGTGGAATTAAGTCAGCTTACCATTTTCCCTCTATGAATTTCTGTCTTCAGTGTCATGCTTCACATTTTTGTCACCTTTATTTGTGAGGCCTGGAGCTGGACAGCTCCTCCGGGCAGGTGTCTGGTAATTGCAATGGGTAGGAGATCATTTGTGACTCTCCTCCTGCCCTGCATCCTGCATGAATCAGGTAACCATGGGGAACAGAAATCCCACACCCTAGAGATAAAGGAAATCCTGTAATACCAGAGAAACTGAGCAGGCTGACAGCATAAGCTGTCTCCAAATTCTAATCTGGAGGAAGGGGCACAAAACAGCTTTAAACCTCTCTGGACTTTTAGAGTAGTCTGAGGATTTTAGAGCCCAGTTTATAACCTGCAGATGCTTGGAGCAGGAAACTTATTAATTATTTCTTACTAAACTTCATATAAAATAGACAATAAAAGAAGTGTTGAAAATAACCTGAGTAGTAAAAATGAAAGGAAACAGTAACCACATATTCATACATTATACCTGCATAGGCCACAGGAGATAGCGAACATCACCTCTGATTGCATACTTCTCTTTAGTTCCTCCGGTGGTAAAAGAAAACAGGGATAATTTGTCCTAGAATTAAGAAAATGATGCTCGAGTTAAACACATTTAAAGAAGAATGGCTGAACAGTTCAAGAGATATTCAGGAGAACCTGGGCAGCATAGATTTCTGGAAGAGGGATTTTCTTCTTTCCCAGTCCTTGCAAAGATTGGCGGTTCTGAGGCAGAGATTGGTGACATACAACTAGACAGTTGACTCTGTCTCCAGGCTTTTGAAAGAGACACGTTAAAAAGAAAAGGACACAGTGTCTGACACCCTTCTGTGATGGAGGGCAGATCATTTTTTCCCTCCTGTATTATTGGAAAACTGTGGCTGGAAAGCCCTCTGTTGCTGTGAATATTTTTATTCCTGTTCTTTATGACTGCAAAAATTGAATGCTAAAGTCCCTCTTCAAACTTGGGCTTCCTTGTCACTTGCCAATAAATAAATAAAGAACAAATTATTCCCCAGGTGTTCTAAACCACCATTTTTCTTTGCTTCTGTAACTATGGCAGTAGCCATGGGCTTGTGCTCAGATTCTCTTATCTCAGTTTTAGCTTCTGTAATTGAAATGACAATTTTCCAGTGCAGTATCCCAAGTGCCTTTAGTCTGCATTTCCCGTGCAGCTGTGATCACTGGGGATTATGGCTATTTATGTCAATGAGCCAGCCATTTCTGAAATTTAAAGAAACTGAAATGTTTGGAATTGTTGAGAAGATCAGAACTAGCAGAGATTACCATGCATCAAACATAAATGTGAAACTAATATTGATTGTTTCTGCATGCTGCAGCTGTTACTAAATAAGATCCATCAGATACCAGATTCCAGAAATTTCCATGATATGAAGAATTAAAAATTTATGAAACACCATCAAGAGAGACTGGTCTAACCTAATTTAGAAGTTACCGGGAGGAAAAGGTTCAAAGTAGATAGTTGCGACAGAGGCTCAAACACGGAGTATTTCAGATTTCTGATAAAGTTTTATAGTTCTGTTCTAACCTTTAAGACATTTAATCTCAGAACAGGACTTTGGCACTTATTCTAGTATGTCAGTCATGACAGATATGTGCAGTCCTGTGGTGGTGGGAATAATGATAGACTTTAGTTATAGGGAATGGATCAATTTAAACTGTTTGCAAGCTGTATGTTACACTCTGATACTCCTGCCAAATGATAAATCCCATATAGTAGGCCAACTAAAGGTCTCTAGGAGATGGTTTAAATCTTCAGGAACCACTGCATTCTCCTTATTGCATTACCCTCCAGACAGTCTGAACAAGCTAGAAAGTTATTCAACACATTACCAAAGCATTTATTTCAAGACAGTATAAAGTGAGAGCTTTAAACAACTGCAGTGGAAAAAGAAGGACCAATGCCCAGAAGAACAATGTGCAAACCTTGAGCTTAATAATCTCAAAAACATACCTGGAGCAAACCGCCATCATAAGACTTTGACAAATCATAAGCAAAGCCTTGGACCAAGACTCTGTCCATCCAGCCCTTCAGGATCGCAGGCATGCTGAACCAAAACAAGGGAAACTAGGCAAAGAGTAAATGACCTGGTTAGCACAGAGAGTCTGGACCACCCCTTAGGCCTGGCTCAAAGGCCAAATCCTGTTCTCCGAGTCTGCTCAGATCTTGTACCTGCCTTCTTCCAGCTCTCTGTCAGGAGAGGCAGTAACTATGCTTGGCAACAGCACCTGCAGTGCTTTCTGATTGTGGTGGTCTCAGGGCCATACCCGAGCACCTACAGCACACCAACACCGGGATGCATGTGAGAGCTTCCACCCAGATTAGACTTGGAATATGATGAATCAGGAAGGTGCCATTTAATTCAAACTTAAGTCTGTACAGAATCCCTGTACAGAATCCTATGGGAGAAATGCAAAAGCAACAGATGATCTAATGCCTTATTAGCAGGACTGACATCAGGTGACCAGTTCTGATCTGACAGTCTGCTGAAAAATGCTGGGGGATCTGAAGATAGAGTTACATTCAGACCCTGCTGATATCATGACCCCAAATCCCTTTATTGAGAAGAAAACTACTTCTTTAACACTTGGACTCTTAGTGTATAGATCTTCCAGGTAGCCTATGGGACTACATCCCAAAGCTATCATGTCTTAATTGCTTTATCTTGAACACTTTATGGGCAGTTTTTCTAGGAAGCATCCCTAGCACTAAGCCTTTGTACACACTGCAGCACAGAAGAAAAACTGTAAAAGCATCCCCATATCTGGTTTAATTAGAGCTGGAAGAAAGTGGAAACTGGACAATCACCATTGTCTCTACAAGTGGTGAGTTTAGTCTGCAGCAAATCTTGAATGACTTTATGTTGTCTTTCAGAGGCTTTTTTTTTAAATAAATAAGAGATAAATGAACAACACAACTGAAGTCTATTTAAAATAATGACCTGAAAAATCAGCAAGTCTGCTTCCTGCACCTTCTTTTGCTCTTCAACCAGATCTTTGGACAAACCTCCTCTCTTGTAAGCTTCCCAGGTCTCCACACCATAATTGAACGCTTCTGAGTTGTGCAAGTGACCTGTGGGTAGAAGTGAAGTCACTCCTTGCTCTGTGTCCAGCTCCAAGCCAGATAAGACTTAAATACAGGTTGCAATCTAAGTTCTAAATGGTGCCACTGCTTTCCACTTTCCCCACTTGCTTTTCTTTGGTGGATATTCAGCATCATCACAGCTGAAGGTGATTTGATTTTAAACTGGAGAGGAATGTAGAGCCTCAGAGTCCTAAACTTTCACCTTCCTGTAGCAACATACAAACAAAGTGCAATACGAGGACCTAAGCTTGGCTCAGGGACTCTGGTGATGCAGGTGGATGATTTAAGAGAATTTTGCTGATTGCTCTGCCTCTGCCTTAGGTTTTATTGAGACCATCATGAACTTGTGAGCACGATGGAGCTGCTTTCCAGCCTCTGTAACTGGGAAACTCAGCAGGTGCTGGGGAACCACTATTGGCTGTCCCTGCTGGTTCCACAGCACTTGGGTGAGCTGATTCAAGAATGTCTGAATCAGGCATATAGGTGTGATCTGTCACTTCAACTGGCACATCATCAGTCTCTAGCAGAAGGCAGAGGCAGTAGCCTCATGAACTAACTGTGCAGCAAGTCACAGAATGGTATCTGAAGACATTTCCTCCCCCACCAGAAATGGACTTCAGAGATTGATTATGGGCATGTGTTAATGCATTTTTCCCTCTCAGTAATCTCAGTGTGAGACAAAGTTCATGTTCAGGAGTGAACTTTCAGAAATGCTGTCTGGTCATATATAAGTTTCTTATTAATGAAATAAGTTTCTCATTAATCTCTTGATGATGCAAGGGCTGGAACAGCTCTCCTATGCAGACAGACTGAGACAGTTGGGGTGAGCAGCATGGGGAAAGCTCCACGGAGATGCTTTTCAGCCTTCTGTTACCTACAGGGGGGCTTTCAAGTCAGTATTGTCGATAAAGGTGTATTGTGGCTAGTCTCACCAACAATGTCATTTCTTGTTGCCCTTGGCTCAAACTGCATTGCATATAAATCCGACACCGTGACACTGCAGCCCTGCTTGGTCAGTTCTTCCACAGCAATCTTCAACAAAGATCCGTTGAAGGACTTGGGCTCTTGGTGTGCATAGACTATCAGGACCTTTTTCCCTGGAGGCAGAAAGAAAACCACAAGACAAATTGGTATACAGGAGGCAGATGCAGGACAATTTGTGGAGCTGGGGCTTGGTCCTTCCTTTTTCTGTAGTGTGTTTTCAAAGGGGCACAAACCTAGTGGAAACAGAGTGACAGTGGCAGGATTTGCCTCCTGCTCAGCAGCACTGAGTGACTCCTGAGGCATTAATTGCTGAATGCCCCCAGCCCAGCAATTCTGTGCAACACTGGCCTTTCCTAGGTGGAGGTCAGTGGACAGTGGATGTGTTCCACAGCAGGTCATATATTATGCTCTACCCAGTTCCCCCTCCTTTATCAGCCAAGGTTTCTGTTTCTCTCATTCCACTATCCCCCAAAAGCAGTGCCAGCCTAGATTGCCTCCAAGTGTTGTGGCAACAATTTCTGAAAGCTCAGAGCAACTTCCTACTGCAGCGTGGGATCCCCTCATCTTCCAGTTCTGTGCTGCGCAGGTGACAACATTGGGGTAGACCTTTAAGATGCCACTGCCCCATTTCAGCGTCACAACAGTGACTTCAATAGAAAGCAACAGGATATTTTTTCAGAGATTAGGCTGTGTAGTGTATCTCAAACTGCGGTCAAAGTGGATTCAAGATAAGCTGATTAGCCAGGCAGATACGTTGGGATGGAGCTTTTCAAAGCAAAGTAACAAGGTGTATTGGAGCTTACTTGTTCAAAATTTATTGAATATTGGCTATTGGATATAAATCATTGTCTTTAAAATAACATTTCATCAGTGAAAACAAGTGTGTTTGGGGTAGTAGTTGTTTATGCATAACCACTGCAGTGAGGGAAATTCCCAGGGACTGTTGAAAATTACTGGATCTACAGGACATGCAGCTCTTGGTTCCTGACTGCCAACACTAAGATTCAGGTATCTCCTAAGCTCAGTTTCTGTATGACACAGCTCCTGATGTACATCCCAGAGCACCACCTGCTAAGTAACAGGCAAGTTTAGGCTGTTAGGGATAACTAATAGAACCCGAGCTGAATGCTTGAAGAAACAAGAGCTCATTTTTAACCTAATTTACAAGTAGTGACTCTTTCTCCAAGGTGCATAGTGCCCATAAAACAAGAGCTTTGCAAAAAGTATTATTAAAACTTGCAGGTCAAATGCTATCATAAATTCAAGGCATGTATAAACTCTGAAAATCCCTGTTCCACAGCTTACTCTGGAATATCAGGAGCAATGACCTCTTTGCTGCTTTGCTCTTTCTGATAGCTCTCAGCAAAAAGGCAGTTCAGTGGCTGGAGATGCCAAAAGTTCCAAGAGGTGGTAAGATTAATTCTGCAAAGGTAACAATTTGTTTTCCTTTCGCTGGAGCGAAGGGTGCTTTGGATCCACTGTCTGGGGGGACTGGATTTTTCCAAGGCATCACTTACTGAAGTAATTTCAGTGGTTTGAAAAAGTAAGACCTCCAAGTCACAACTAAACACGGCAGCGAGGCCCCATCCCTGAGGTGCCCTTTGCCCAGGCCTGGAGCGAACAGCATTTTCGTTCGTATTTGCTCTTACCTGCCATTGCCCGGGAGCGCTGGGGAGGTTCTCTCCTGAGAACTGAAATGAGAGAAACACCAGGAACAGGTGAGAGGAGAATCGCTGTTTTGGTGCGGTTGCCCCGGCCCGGGGCCACCGCGCCTCTCCCGCTCTCGTGCCGCCCTCTGGAAAGCG
This sequence comes from Pseudotriccus pelzelni, assembly GCA_035584735.1. Lineage (NCBI taxonomy): Eukaryota > Metazoa > Chordata > Aves > Passeriformes > Tyrannidae > Pseudotriccus > Pseudotriccus pelzelni. The sequence goes on from JAWMRA010000078.1 coordinate 66,659,750, forward strand.
GTTCGGGAGCGGGCCCCGGATCCCCGGCCCCAGAGCAAGCCGTGGTGCCCTCACCTTTTCCTCGGGGCCCGGCTCACACCTGCTGCGAGGCTGGGAGCGGCTCTTCCCGGTGGCCCCGCTGCCCGGGCCCTGGGGCAGCGCCAGCGCGGGGCGGGATCGGGATCGGGATCGGCGCCGCCCGCGGTCGCGGCCCTGCTCCAGTCCGCGCACGGGGGGGTTCGCGTCCCCGCTGTTCTTACCGCAAGTGACACCTACAGCATCGGGGGTGTGGGTGATGGTGGGGGGGCTTGTAGTTCTCTGTTCTTCTCCAAGTACGGAACTGGATCTTCATTCCTCCCTACGGTGGTCAGCAAGGTAGCAGGTGAATCCCTAAACCACGCGCGTACCCGTACCTGCTGTTCCAGCGGCAGGCACGGTCCGATTGGTGCCTTCTGCTGGCCGCGTGCGTGTGCCAGGAGCAGGGGGCTCCTGCCTGCCAGCTTCCTGAAGGTGTCGCTTTGGAAAGGCAGATGGGACACAGTGGGATGCGGGCGGCTATGGTTTTGGAGAGGTAGAACAGCCTTGGTAATCACTTTCAAGATGAAGTTTTTTCTCTGAGTATCGAGACCAGTTTCTGCACCTTGTTGGACAAACTTAACAAATAACTTCTTTCTAAGATCTCTCTCTCAGAAAAAAAAAAAAAAAAAAGGTTGGCAGTGGAACTGGTGCGTGCCCATTCCCGTTTCCCACTGATTCTTGATCAGCTGGTGTTGAGACTGAATAGGAATTTAATGCTCTGACAGCTCCAGATGCAAGAGCTGATCACACCTACTGTAATGAGGAGACTCATGACGAAATCCCAGATTGCCAAACTAAGCTCGCTGCAGTTTGTATATAGACATTTTGTGTCCGTCCACATTGTGAGGTATCACACGGACAGTGTGACTGAACCTGCAGACCAGAGACGCTGGGACATTTGTCAGCTAAATAAAGTAAATGCAAATAGGGATGTGGTATCTCTGGTGGGCCAGTTGTGCGGCTTTGGTCTTCTCCTGGAATCCCAAATATTACAGAAATCATTTGATAACATTTAACTTCTGAGAGTTTTTTTTCTTGTTTTGTTTTAGTTTGGTTTTTCCGCATTTGAGCTTTGCATTGGGTATGGGCTGAAGGCAGGGAGAAAGTTGTCGGAATTTTTAAGAATTGTGTGGTTAAAGAGGTTGCATTCTCATTGAGTGGTGTTTTGCCAAGAAGCACTATGAAAAAAAAAAAAAAGACAGAAATTGGCCCGTATTTGTTGGTGTTTAGAAGTCACATATTTGACATGTAGCTATTTGGGGTTTTTTTGCCAGGAGGATGAACACTGCTGTGTGTGAAGTTTGCAGGTTTCACTGAACCACTGGAAAAATTGTAGGGGCTGATAAATAAAAAGCACCAAAACACCATGGTGCTAGACCAAGGCTACCTGGAATGGTTACTTCTCTGCTTAATCTTCAGTAAAATCCAACCATAATAAGCTTGTGTGATAATGGGAAGGTGACTTTGCATGTATTTTCCTGGTATGAACTTTAAAGACTGTGTTGTAAGCTTTGCTAGCAGAGGTTTAATTTTTTCTGCTTCTTCCTCTCCGTCTGTAATTTGCTTCCAGGTATCTCTTTAGAGGCTTATCCCTCTCCATGTCTCAGATGAATCCTAAATTCTTTCTGAGGGATTGAGGATAACCATGCTCTGGCAGTCCCTGTCTGGCCCAGCTCTGCCTGGCCCAGCAGGGATGAGTGAGTCTTCTTGCATAGGGGAGGTTCACATGACTCAATGCTGAAATGTTAATTCTGGGCTCCACATCCAATTTTTACTTTTTCACAATTTCAATCTTCAATTTTCACAATTGCCACAAATTTTCACTGCAGTTAAGTTCAGAAGAGAACCACTTGAGGTCTCCCCTAGATGCTGAGCTGTGGCCTAGAAAGAGGTGACAGAAATACAGGAGTGTACATGTAGAGTGTATTGGGAGGATTTTGTTTCCTCTTGGCTCCTTATTAAGTTCCCATAAAGAACCTTTGCTCTGCATATCTCACTGGGGTACAATTGCATTTTCAGGTGTGGCAATCTGTTGTGTGGACAAGCTGGTTAGGTCTTGATTTATTCTGTTGGATATTAACAAAGTGCTTTCTCATTTCATCAGCATCAATTCAGAAACAGCTATGGGATATTTTGGCTGCACAGTCCTATGGAAGAAACAGATCTTCTGTATCCTTCCAGCATTTTCCAAACAGATCAGAATTCTTGTACATTCAAGCTGCTTTAACTGAGTATTTTAATACTCTTAGAATGATGAGACAGTTATCCAGCACTAAGTTGAGTGCAACCGCAGCTTAAATTCTTTGCATCTCTTCTGTGTAACATAGACTCTTTAGGCTTTAGAATATCTAATAACATAGAAGGATTTTTCTTTAAAAAAAAAAAAGAAAAAAAAAGTAGTACTTTCATTATGCATGGTGTTTGTTATTGGCTGTTCTTCTCTTCAGCACAACCTTTTGATTACTAGTCTATTACAAAGTACATTCCTCTGCAAGCAGGCAGCTCACCTCAGTGACATTGTTCCAGGAATCAGATATTAAAACCACAGAATGAACTACCTATACCTGCCTTTAAATGTTAGGTTTTTTTGTAGACCTGCAAGAAATCAGTCTTGATTTCTCTAGGCTATGAGGCTTCTTGGTAACACAGTTAAGATGAAGATCTCTTTGTTTCCCTGTGTTTTTCTGAAGTTGCAAGCATGTCTGACCTGCTGTTTCAAAACATCAAATAAAAGAAATGCAGTTATGATTTCTAGAACAAATTGTCGGAGAAGACCAGAGCACTGCCTAGACATCTGTGGGAGAGAAGCACGGCTGACAACAAAAAACAAATTCCCAGACTAAATGGGAGAGGAAAGCATGTTGCCCTTATATCCTTCTCCCCAGACTGAAACACAGGTACAAGTTACTCACCTAATTCTAGTTTTCTTCTGGTGAAATCAGTGCTGTTTTGGCAGGATGACATTTGACTTACAGCGTAATGTCATTTAGCAGAACAATCATTCTTAAGTCAAAATGGGTGTAACATTTCCAGTACTACTAAGAAAGTAATACTGCCACTTAATTTCTCTTTCCTTGTTAACCACAGACCACTCACTCTTGGTCCTCCGTGTGGTAAAATTCTCCTTTGAGTTTTGGAAAGCCACATGTCAGAACACACATGTGCCCCAGAGCAGTGTGCTGCCTAGCAGGGACTGAAAGCATGTCAGGACAAGGACGGTAACTCTTGGCACAGCACCCACTGTTACTGCACACTTGATGGCTTACAAAGGATCACAAGAGCAGCACCCTTGTGTAACCTAAAGAAAGGGTGTGTCTCAGGCAGCCTGAAGCAAACATCTACAACAGCTTTGGGCAGCATTGCTTCCCAGGGAATGTCTCTGCAGGAGGTGGCCCTTCACTTCATAGGAGACCAAACAGGGACATGTGACTCTTTCCCTGCGATGGCGCTTCCCAGTCTGGTGTATCAGCTCACACTGTCACTGCAGAGACTGGGCTCAGCATGTTTATTATCCAAATAGCCCTTAAGGAACTGTGAGGCTGGGGTGTGACAGGACTGGCACAAAGAAGGTATGGCAGATGCACATGCTGTATGCAGAGGCCTAAGTGTCATTTGGCAGTGACTCAGGAGACCGTTTCTTATTTGGGCCACATTCTTTTAATACCAAAGTGCAAAGGCAGCTGTTAGGTGAGCTGGTCAAAGCAAGAAATTGGCTAGCTAAGTGAGAAACCCACCCCTTGCCATATGCACCAACAGGGTTAATAGCTCTCAAAAACAATCCTGCAACAGTTCAAGGTAAAAATCGTGGATGTTAAGAGCCAGACAGTCCTTTTGTGTCACCAGATCCTGACCCCTCGACAGACAGTGCTCCTGCAGGTTTTCAGGTAGGCATCCTGCCTTGCCAGCTGCCAGTGCTGGAGATCTCCAAGGAAGCCCATTGACTCTGATGGTGGAGGGGATGCAGATACCCTCCAGACCCAAACAGCAACCCTGACTGGTGTGAAGGGGCAGGAAGCACACAGGATTCCCTTTTGTCTCCACTTGGGGCAACCAAAATAGAGAAGTCCTTTTGATTTTAGGAAGCTACTTAGTTTACAAATGGGAGGTGCAGTCTACAAAGGAAGGCAATTCATGTAGAGTATTTGTATTTGTTTTTCCCCTTTTCTGGTATCTGTTGTAGCTTTCACATTGCTTTGTGAACATGTGGAAAGGCCTAAGGCTGCTCACGAGGCTTTCCAGCTGCCAAAGTCACTGTGCAACTGTCACTGAGCACTGCTCATGATCTGGCTTCCTAGCTCAAAGGCACAAGGTAGAGCCTTCATGGCCACTCCTCTTTTAAACAACAAGTGTGAGTATGGGCAGCGTATTCCCTAGAAAATAAAAAAAGTGGAAGCTGGTACAAACGGCGTTAAAATAATCTTGGCCATGTACTTTACTGTTTCACAAGCAGCAATGGTATAATCTCCCATTAAATACCACATGTGTTATCAGTCACAGTTAGGCAGGATAATATCACAGTTTATGTGAGCAAGGAGAGCTTCACAAAGAGTTTTGCATCCATCCTTAAAGAGAATCCCTCAGGAATCAAGGAAGATAAAGGCTAAGTTAAGCTGCTAGCTGCTGTTTTCCGGATTCTTAAAATACATTTGAATTAGGAGATTAGCATTCAGGTATATAGATAGAGCATCCAAAAGAACAGAGAAAAACAATTTTCTCTCTGCAGCCTTGTAGCTGAACACTACTTGAAATACCACTCAGGAGAGCAGTTTATGGGTTCTTCCTTCCAAAGGGTCTTCAGGCGCTGGGTCCAGGCAGTCAGCATCTCCTTCCTCTTCTCCTCAGAAACATTCCCTGGAGCATAACAGATGTGAGGTTCAAGGACTTTGACACCACAGAAGTGCATGATTCCATGCTGAATGCAAAACAAAGAAGAAAATGCTTCAGGAAATAGTTCCTCTTTCAATTGAAGAACACGCATGCTTTAAATCTGAACCTGTTTCTCTGACCCAGGATCAGGCAGGTTCTCTAAATCTGTGCATTTATCAGAGAAGGGAAATAAATTTCTTTGACACCAACAGAACTCTCCTCTTTGGCTGCTGTACTCTGTTAAATTTGCAAGGATCAGAGATGGCCTAAAGTTCATTGTCCTATTTAAACTTCCACAGATTGTTCCTGAACTGCAGTGTCTTTCACATCTATGTCCAAATTGGGGTTTGGGGATTTTGTTTTCAACCTTTTCCCTCTGAATGAAGACTAGTGCCTGTGGAATTAAGTCAGCTTACCATTTTCCCTCTATGAATTTCTGTCTTCAGTGTCATGCTTCACATTTTTGTCACCTTTATTTGTGAGGCCTGGAGCTGGACAGCTCCTCCGGGCAGGTGTCTGGTAATTGCAATGGGTAGGAGATCATTTGTGACTCTCCTCCTGCCCTGCATCCTGCATGAATCAGGTAACCATGGGGAACAGAAATCCCACACCCTAGAGATAAAGGAAATCCTGTAATACCAGAGAAACTGAGCAGGCTGACAGCATAAGCTGTCTCCAAATTCTAATCTGGAGGAAGGGGCACAAAACAGCTTTAAACCTCTCTGGACTTTTAGAGTAGTCTGAGGATTTTAGAGCCCAGTTTATAACCTGCAGATGCTTGGAGCAGGAAACTTATTAATTATTTCTTACTAAACTTCATATAAAATAGACAATAAAAGAAGTGTTGAAAATAACCTGAGTAGTAAAAATGAAAGGAAACAGTAACCACATATTCATACATTATACCTGCATAGGCCACAGGAGATAGCGAACATCACCTCTGATTGCATACTTCTCTTTAGTTCCTCCGGTGGTAAAAGAAAACAGGGATAATTTGTCCTAGAATTAAGAAAATGATGCTCGAGTTAAACACATTTAAAGAAGAATGGCTGAACAGTTCAAGAGATATTCAGGAGAACCTGGGCAGCATAGATTTCTGGAAGAGGGATTTTCTTCTTTCCCAGTCCTTGCAAAGATTGGCGGTTCTGAGGCAGAGATTGGTGACATACAACTAGACAGTTGACTCTGTCTCCAGGCTTTTGAAAGAGACACGTTAAAAAGAAAAGGACACAGTGTCTGACACCCTTCTGTGATGGAGGGCAGATCATTTTTTCCCTCCTGTATTATTGGAAAACTGTGGCTGGAAAGCCCTCTGTTGCTGTGAATATTTTTATTCCTGTTCTTTATGACTGCAAAAATTGAATGCTAAAGTCCCTCTTCAAACTTGGGCTTCCTTGTCACTTGCCAATAAATAAATAAAGAACAAATTATTCCCCAGGTGTTCTAAACCACCATTTTTCTTTGCTTCTGTAACTATGGCAGTAGCCATGGGCTTGTGCTCAGATTCTCTTATCTCAGTTTTAGCTTCTGTAATTGAAATGACAATTTTCCAGTGCAGTATCCCAAGTGCCTTTAGTCTGCATTTCCCGTGCAGCTGTGATCACTGGGGATTATGGCTATTTATGTCAATGAGCCAGCCATTTCTGAAATTTAAAGAAACTGAAATGTTTGGAATTGTTGAGAAGATCAGAACTAGCAGAGATTACCATGCATCAAACATAAATGTGAAACTAATATTGATTGTTTCTGCATGCTGCAGCTGTTACTAAATAAGATCCATCAGATACCAGATTCCAGAAATTTCCATGATATGAAGAATTAAAAATTTATGAAACACCATCAAGAGAGACTGGTCTAACCTAATTTAGAAGTTACCGGGAGGAAAAGGTTCAAAGTAGATAGTTGCGACAGAGGCTCAAACACGGAGTATTTCAGATTTCTGATAAAGTTTTATAGTTCTGTTCTAACCTTTAAGACATTTAATCTCAGAACAGGACTTTGGCACTTATTCTAGTATGTCAGTCATGACAGATATGTGCAGTCCTGTGGTGGTGGGAATAATGATAGACTTTAGTTATAGGGAATGGATCAATTTAAACTGTTTGCAAGCTGTATGTTACACTCTGATACTCCTGCCAAATGATAAATCCCATATAGTAGGCCAACTAAAGGTCTCTAGGAGATGGTTTAAATCTTCAGGAACCACTGCATTCTCCTTATTGCATTACCCTCCAGACAGTCTGAACAAGCTAGAAAGTTATTCAACACATTACCAAAGCATTTATTTCAAGACAGTATAAAGTGAGAGCTTTAAACAACTGCAGTGGAAAAAGAAGGACCAATGCCCAGAAGAACAATGTGCAAACCTTGAGCTTAATAATCTCAAAAACATACCTGGAGCAAACCGCCATCATAAGACTTTGACAAATCATAAGCAAAGCCTTGGACCAAGACTCTGTCCATCCAGCCCTTCAGGATCGCAGGCATGCTGAACCAAAACAAGGGAAACTAGGCAAAGAGTAAATGACCTGGTTAGCACAGAGAGTCTGGACCACCCCTTAGGCCTGGCTCAAAGGCCAAATCCTGTTCTCCGAGTCTGCTCAGATCTTGTACCTGCCTTCTTCCAGCTCTCTGTCAGGAGAGGCAGTAACTATGCTTGGCAACAGCACCTGCAGTGCTTTCTGATTGTGGTGGTCTCAGGGCCATACCCGAGCACCTACAGCACACCAACACCGGGATGCATGTGAGAGCTTCCACCCAGATTAGACTTGGAATATGATGAATCAGGAAGGTGCCATTTAATTCAAACTTAAGTCTGTACAGAATCCCTGTACAGAATCCTATGGGAGAAATGCAAAAGCAACAGATGATCTAATGCCTTATTAGCAGGACTGACATCAGGTGACCAGTTCTGATCTGACAGTCTGCTGAAAAATGCTGGGGGATCTGAAGATAGAGTTACATTCAGACCCTGCTGATATCATGACCCCAAATCCCTTTATTGAGAAGAAAACTACTTCTTTAACACTTGGACTCTTAGTGTATAGATCTTCCAGGTAGCCTATGGGACTACATCCCAAAGCTATCATGTCTTAATTGCTTTATCTTGAACACTTTATGGGCAGTTTTTCTAGGAAGCATCCCTAGCACTAAGCCTTTGTACACACTGCAGCACAGAAGAAAAACTGTAAAAGCATCCCCATATCTGGTTTAATTAGAGCTGGAAGAAAGTGGAAACTGGACAATCACCATTGTCTCTACAAGTGGTGAGTTTAGTCTGCAGCAAATCTTGAATGACTTTATGTTGTCTTTCAGAGGCTTTTTTTTTAAATAAATAAGAGATAAATGAACAACACAACTGAAGTCTATTTAAAATAATGACCTGAAAAATCAGCAAGTCTGCTTCCTGCACCTTCTTTTGCTCTTCAACCAGATCTTTGGACAAACCTCCTCTCTTGTAAGCTTCCCAGGTCTCCACACCATAATTGAACGCTTCTGAGTTGTGCAAGTGACCTGTGGGTAGAAGTGAAGTCACTCCTTGCTCTGTGTCCAGCTCCAAGCCAGATAAGACTTAAATACAGGTTGCAATCTAAGTTCTAAATGGTGCCACTGCTTTCCACTTTCCCCACTTGCTTTTCTTTGGTGGATATTCAGCATCATCACAGCTGAAGGTGATTTGATTTTAAACTGGAGAGGAATGTAGAGCCTCAGAGTCCTAAACTTTCACCTTCCTGTAGCAACATACAAACAAAGTGCAATACGAGGACCTAAGCTTGGCTCAGGGACTCTGGTGATGCAGGTGGATGATTTAAGAGAATTTTGCTGATTGCTCTGCCTCTGCCTTAGGTTTTATTGAGACCATCATGAACTTGTGAGCACGATGGAGCTGCTTTCCAGCCTCTGTAACTGGGAAACTCAGCAGGTGCTGGGGAACCACTATTGGCTGTCCCTGCTGGTTCCACAGCACTTGGGTGAGCTGATTCAAGAATGTCTGAATCAGGCATATAGGTGTGATCTGTCACTTCAACTGGCACATCATCAGTCTCTAGCAGAAGGCAGAGGCAGTAGCCTCATGAACTAACTGTGCAGCAAGTCACAGAATGGTATCTGAAGACATTTCCTCCCCCACCAGAAATGGACTTCAGAGATTGATTATGGGCATGTGTTAATGCATTTTTCCCTCTCAGTAATCTCAGTGTGAGACAAAGTTCATGTTCAGGAGTGAACTTTCAGAAATGCTGTCTGGTCATATATAAGTTTCTTATTAATGAAATAAGTTTCTCATTAATCTCTTGATGATGCAAGGGCTGGAACAGCTCTCCTATGCAGACAGACTGAGACAGTTGGGGTGAGCAGCATGGGGAAAGCTCCACGGAGATGCTTTTCAGCCTTCTGTTACCTACAGGGGGGCTTTCAAGTCAGTATTGTCGATAAAGGTGTATTGTGGCTAGTCTCACCAACAATGTCATTTCTTGTTGCCCTTGGCTCAAACTGCATTGCATATAAATCCGACACCGTGACACTGCAGCCCTGCTTGGTCAGTTCTTCCACAGCAATCTTCAACAAAGATCCGTTGAAGGACTTGGGCTCTTGGTGTGCATAGACTATCAGGACCTTTTTCCCTGGAGGCAGAAAGAAAACCACAAGACAAATTGGTATACAGGAGGCAGATGCAGGACAATTTGTGGAGCTGGGGCTTGGTCCTTCCTTTTTCTGTAGTGTGTTTTCAAAGGGGCACAAACCTAGTGGAAACAGAGTGACAGTGGCAGGATTTGCCTCCTGCTCAGCAGCACTGAGTGACTCCTGAGGCATTAATTGCTGAATGCCCCCAGCCCAGCAATTCTGTGCAACACTGGCCTTTCCTAGGTGGAGGTCAGTGGACAGTGGATGTGTTCCACAGCAGGTCATATATTATGCTCTACCCAGTTCCCCCTCCTTTATCAGCCAAGGTTTCTGTTTCTCTCATTCCACTATCCCCCAAAAGCAGTGCCAGCCTAGATTGCCTCCAAGTGTTGTGGCAACAATTTCTGAAAGCTCAGAGCAACTTCCTACTGCAGCGTGGGATCCCCTCATCTTCCAGTTCTGTGCTGCGCAGGTGACAACATTGGGGTAGACCTTTAAGATGCCACTGCCCCATTTCAGCGTCACAACAGTGACTTCAATAGAAAGCAACAGGATATTTTTTCAGAGATTAGGCTGTGTAGTGTATCTCAAACTGCGGTCAAAGTGGATTCAAGATAAGCTGATTAGCCAGGCAGATACGTTGGGATGGAGCTTTTCAAAGCAAAGTAACAAGGTGTATTGGAGCTTACTTGTTCAAAATTTATTGAATATTGGCTATTGGATATAAATCATTGTCTTTAAAATAACATTTCATCAGTGAAAACAAGTGTGTTTGGGGTAGTAGTTGTTTATGCATAACCACTGCAGTGAGGGAAATTCCCAGGGACTGTTGAAAATTACTGGATCTACAGGACATGCAGCTCTTGGTTCCTGACTGCCAACACTAAGATTCAGGTATCTCCTAAGCTCAGTTTCTGTATGACACAGCTCCTGATGTACATCCCAGAGCACCACCTGCTAAGTAACAGGCAAGTTTAGGCTGTTAGGGATAACTAATAGAACCCGAGCTGAATGCTTGAAGAAACAAGAGCTCATTTTTAACCTAATTTACAAGTAGTGACTCTTTCTCCAAGGTGCATAGTGCCCATAAAACAAGAGCTTTGCAAAAAGTATTATTAAAACTTGCAGGTCAAATGCTATCATAAATTCAAGGCATGTATAAACTCTGAAAATCCCTGTTCCACAGCTTACTCTGGAATATCAGGAGCAATGACCTCTTTGCTGCTTTGCTCTTTCTGATAGCTCTCAGCAAAAAGGCAGTTCAGTGGCTGGAGATGCCAAAAGTTCCAAGAGGTGGTAAGATTAATTCTGCAAAGGTAACAATTTGTTTTCCTTTCGCTGGAGCGAAGGGTGCTTTGGATCCACTGTCTGGGGGGACTGGATTTTTCCAAGGCATCACTTACTGAAGTAATTTCAGTGGTTTGAAAAAGTAAGACCTCCAAGTCACAACTAAACACGGCAGCGAGGCCCCATCCCTGAGGTGCCCTTTGCCCAGGCCTGGAGCGAACAGCATTTTCGTTCGTATTTGCTCTTACCTGCCATTGCCCGGGAGCGCTGGGGAGGTTCTCTCCTGAGAACTGAAATGAGAGAAACACCAGGAACAGGTGAGAGGAGAATCGCTGTTTTGGTGCGGTTGCCCCGGCCCGGGGCCACCGCGCCTCTCCCGCTCTCGTGCCGCCCTCTGGAAAGCGGTTCGGGAGCGGGCCCCGGATCCCCGGCCCCAGAGCAAGCCGTGGTGCCCTCACCTTTTCCTCGGGGCCCGGCTCACACCTGCTGCGAGGCTGGGAGCGGCTCTTCCCGGTGGCCCCGCTGCCCGGGCCCTGGAGCGGCGCCAGCGCGGGGCGGGAGCGGCGGCGGCTCCGGCTGTTTTTCCTCTCTGCATCTGGTTTCTGTCAGCTTCGTTTGATACCCTTTAGTTCTAGTTTTTGTTCTTTGAGTGACAGTGAAGAATCAGTCCATATTCTTCCCCTCTGTCTCCTCTGTTGATTTTTTGGACCTGCATCGTGTGCTGGCTGAATCACTTCTTTTTTGGATTCCTCTTCAGGGCGGATCTTTGTTCAGAAACTGCTCTGCACTTCCAGTCCTTCCTAGTGCTCTTCTCTGCCCTTTTCCCGCTGTGTCATTTCTTGAAGCAAGGGAACCAGCTCTACATATAGGTTTCACACTATGGACATGCCTTGGATTTCCCCAGTGGTATAATGATTTTATGCTTTGTGGTCTTAATAATTCCTACTGTAAATTATTTTTTTTTTTTTTGACTGCTGCAGTGTTGAGCTGAATGTCTGTCTGGAGTTATCTGTCATAAGATTTTACTGCTGTGTGGTGGTAGTCATCTCAGAACCCTTTATTTTAAAAGTGAGGTCAAGTTTGTAGGCTTGTCTCCCACAAGCATCCTTAAGATTCACAGAGACTAAAAATAACTTTTACTTGTCTAGTCTCCTGAGAAGCATTGAGTCTGTGCTGGTCTTAGTTCCCATATAGGTTAGAAACAATCCTTGTGATTTATGAATGACTCGCCTACAGGAGGAATTTGGCATATGTTGGTAGCTTAAACACTATTCTTCAGATATATTCTAGGTACACTTCTCAACTGTTACCTAAAATACTTTTATTCTTGATTTGTAGCCCCAAACCCTTTAGTGAAGATGAATAACTGTTTGTTTGTTTGTTTGATTTCCTCTGAAAAACTAAACATGGAATGTTGCTTTTATTGGGGCAGGGGTTGGACACATGGGTGAGGAGAGCAGAAGTATCTCTTTTTCTTACACGCCTGCAATATTTGCACAGTTATTGTCCACTGATGTAGAAAGTTCATGACCTGGACTTAATTCTGCCTTCACCTTCAGGGAAACCAACCACGCATTCTTAAAGAGCAACCTCCGCATCAAACTGCAGATTGTTTATTCTGGAGTGGGTACATCGTAAGTTCTTATTGAAGGCATTTCAGTGCAGAAAAATATCTTGGGTTTCGATGTAGGAAAAGAGAGAATTGCAGGCATGATTTTATTACTTAGGCAGTGGAATGACCTTAGAACATGAAGGCTCCAGTCTTTGTGTCAAGCATTGCTGAAAACTAACATGCAGCAGCAGTTGGGTGCATACACAGCTCCTACTACGCTGCAGAAGAAACACCCATGCTTTCTTTGCCTAAGATTAGTTATCAACTGGGTGAAAGTTTTTAAGGTAGCAGAAGCTCATTTTTGCCTGTCATTTGTGTGATTTTAAGTCTGTATTTTTTTATTTATTATTAATTCTTATTGTATACCTAGCCTAGAAAGAAAAGAATTTGTTTTGTCACAATTCCCTCTGAGAACTCCTTCGTTCCTGCTGCAGGGAAGCACAGTTGGCAGTAACTGAAGGAAAAGAGAAAGTTCTCATAAGCAGGAAATTGTGGTTCATCTCAAGGTAAACACTTAAACTGTAAACTAAGCGACTGTCCCTGGAAATCACAAGCAAGTGTCCTTAATTTAGGAATTTTCTTTGGGTATTAACCTTACCTTTTCCCCTTTGTTTTTTATGATATGCTTTAGTTCCCAGGTCAGATGATTCTGTTGCTGTGCTTCCAGTGGTGTTGTGCTAGACGTCTTCTGTAGGTTCGGAGTTTGGTCAGATGAATTAACCTTACGTGACAAAGCCTGAGATATGAAAAATAAAGGCAAGCAAAGCACCCAAGAAAATAGACGGTATGAGAAGGGCAGCAAAGTAGCCCTAGCATGATGATAATCCATTATAGAGAGATTTATAGCAAAAGAGGACTCAAGAGTTTGATGTGGGCCTAAGTGGTTTTCTAAGGCAAAATCATGCCAAGTACTGATCAGGAAAATCCCTCCCCTCTCTTCAATGCTAGTGGAAGGAGACCCACCACTTGGCTTACAGCAGACATTGGCAGCACTAGGTGATTACAGGGAGATGAATGCTGTCCTCCCGTCTTAGAATACTTGGACTCTCATAGCCTTTCAAGCCATAGCTATTGTTAGGAGTATGTAAAAGATTATCTGAATACCTAAAACCAACGAAGTGCTTTTTTTTTTACATTCTCTTCTAATATCTTGCAAGTGTTGAAATAAAATTTTTGAGTTGATTATAGGAGAAAGATAAGAAAATCCTGCATTTCAAGCACATCTAAGAGAGAGAGAGAAAATAACTAACACATTTTATTGCCTCCAAGTTATGTTAATTTATGGCCTAACTTTAAAATCCGCGTGCTAAGAATACATTATTGGATATAATGAGACTCTCTTCCCTCCAGGAACTAAACTACTCTGAAATAGTGAGGTTTATTGCTTAAAGCCAACAATGAAATGAGTCATAACCACAGTCAAAACCATTATAGATGCCACTGTAAAGTACAAACAAATACAGCACTTAAGTTAATTGATTTCTTCAGCAACTGAACTAAATGAACATTTGGCCCCCCAACCCCCGCTTTATCAGATGATACAGCACACAATTCTGCGATCCATATTAGTTGTTATATAAATTCCTGTGGAAATGCTAATATTATATATGTGTGTGTGCATTTTCTTCATATAAATTACATACCGTAGGTTAGAGTGCAGGGTACAGTCACTGATCTTAGAAAAGAAATTCATTATAATATAACTGTTCAGGAATTACTTTAAATTTTCTTATGCCTTTTTCTAGGATTAATATGAAGTTTATTGTACACACTGTTCTATCTTGGTGTAGTATATTAAGGTTCTAAGATACCCTGGATCCAAAGGATATTCGTTGTGCCCTCTAGCGCCCAGTGCAAGGTTTTGTTTTTACAGGAGAAGTGAAACCTCCACCGAGGACGAGTTTTCAGTCCTTAATGCAAGTTCTGTTCTAGATGAAATGTTTTAAAAACTTTTGTTACCAGTGATAATAATCGGGAAGGAAAAACGATGCTAACAAATTGTTAGTGTAAGAGAAATCATATTTAAGATTAAGTTTTCTGTGGCTTTTGCAGAGAACACAGCCACTGGGAGAACAGTTGAAAACAGTGAGCACTGTGGTTCTGTACCGAAAAGGAAGGAAAAAAGAGAAACTGAGAAGTAATATCCAACAGAAAATATATTTGCATTTGTCTGCATCCCCGTATGTGTCAGAAAAACACTGTAGCTATTTTTAGCCTTGTTTTATCAGGTAATAAATGTGACAGTCACTCCTATATTGGTCTATCTCCTTAGAGCAGAAAAGTTGACAGACTTGTGCAACAGGAAGGAAGGAAGCAGGAGGACTGTGTGACTAACAGCCTCTCACTGAGACTTGTTTTCTTTGCAGCCTCTTCATATGGCAATTAGTAACAGAAATTGAAAATAGTAACCTCTGGGGTTAACAAGCCCATAATATAGTCTCTAAATCAAAAGCAAATCATAAACAGGGATAGTGTCCCAGGAAACAATCAGTTGTTCAGCTTATTTTTAAACCTTGTGATGTTAAATATTTAACACTATGAAAGTATATAAATGAAATATCTATATAAGGCTTTTATCTGCTTGAAACTTAATTGCAGTTTCTGCCAGTAGATTTTTTCCAGGAAGTGAGTTCATTCAAATACAAATTTGTTAGTTTCAAATTGTTAATATCTTCTGTACTTTTGATTGACTAGCCTGGCCTGAGATACTCTTTTGAACAGAGACTGAAATTTCAAATCTGACTATGGACTCAGTCTTTGCGTGTAAAGCACATGAGACCTAGGATTTGTGTCCACATCTGAAAAATGAGAATCTTTGCTAAACGTGACTGTCTTTCTTTGCCCCATTTGTGATAGCAGAAGGCAATAGGAAGTGTTGCACTCTCCCTCAGCTTCTTGTGGAATTTTTCATGTAAATATGGAGTGGTACTTACAGAGGTAATAAATAAGCAGTTTGATTTCAAGGCAAGGCACTTTATGGAGTATTTGAACTGATAGTGGCAATGTATTAGCTGTGATATTAAAAAACTTGAATACATCTGAGCATAGTTTCCTGAGAGGGTACTTTAAAATCTGCTGATATTCTACAGCTCTACCTATTTGATTTTGAACACTAGTTGCAAACAGAATTTTAAAGGTTGGGGTTTTTTTTCAGAGGAGAGGTGGAGAAGGGAGAAAACAGATTTTCTATGCCAATAATTCTTTCCTTAGATGAAACAAAAACTTGGACAACCTGTTTCTATAGTCACTAAGCATCAAAGTTACTTTCTATGTCTAATGTAGGGGTTACATTTGTCATTATGGAGAAAAGAGAATATATCACATTGGCATTCTGTTTCCATATTCAAGTTGATGCTGCTTTAGATTTGGAAAGTGATACTGGAAAGGAGCCCAGTTGCTGGCTGAAGTCTGTTGTGGTGGGGGATAACATAATTCTGTACAGCTGATCCACTGTAGTGCGGCAGCACCAGGTACAAGAGGTGCTGCCTCCGGTGAGTCCAGTGATATGTGTGACATAATGTATTTCAAAAGCAACTAATTTCAGATATTCTTTCCAAAAGAATTCTTACAGGTTCCTCTTACATACCAGGGTACTTGTCTGAAACATCTGACAGGTCCCTCTGGGCACCTACAAACCAAGTGGGGAGAAAGCCAGGAAAATGAAGAGGGAGCACTTGCTTGCTCAAGGTGCCATGACATCATCCTGACAAAGTTTGTTATGGGATGTATGCATGACAGTAACTTGGTCGTTGCTTTCCAGGTACTGTTGAGTACCTGGAAACCAGTACTTTCATTGACTTGGAATCAAGTCATAATATGGGATTCAAGTCCTGTGCAGGAACATATCATCCTGTGATCTGAATGCTAGCCATCAAGGCAAAAGATTAATAAAAGGAAAATTGTTTTAACACACCCAGGCTCAAAATTTAACGACCTGGCATTGCAAATAGTGTGCAAGTCAGGGATGGTTGGCTTCAAAACAAATCCAGTTACTTAGCTTGTGTTCAGAAGAATAGTTTTATGCAGAGGACATAAGACTCCTCTGAATTTCTGCCAAAAAAAAGAAAAAAAAAAGTCTCTCTTCAACAGGAGCAAAGAAATGTTTCATTGTCTTTAGTGCCCTGACACCAACTAATTCAGCCAGTGATGAGCAAAAGCAAAGGCAGGAAGGCGCTTGCCCGGCCGAAGTCCAGCTGAGGGTGCTGGAGAGCTGAGAACAGCACCGTGAAACGCCTTGAAGTCCTTGAGCCGCGCGGAGCCGTAGATCCACCCCCATACCACTGTTTTCTCCTCTATCGGTGAAGCTGCAAAACAAATAGAGAATTAATACAAATCTTTTTTGTATTTGCCAGATACTTATGTATGTGGATGCTTGTCCTACACGTGCCGTCTTTCAAATTTATTTCATGCCTTCTTCTCATCACTTCGTTTCTGCATGGCTTTGTTGTGCAGCTATTTTATCTCCACCATCCTTTCTTGGTCTGTTTTACATGTCAGATAAAGAAACTTGATATCCTGAGTTTCACCTGTACATTTAACTGTTTACTCGTAGAACAGATATTGTCACAGTTTTAGATACAAATGAAAAATAATTATTTATATTTGAAGGATAGGGAAACCGATGCTTAGAGACTAGGGGAGAGTCAGCAAAAAGGTACAGCCAATTCTAGTCTGCCTATATGCAAAATTTCAGCCCTTTAAAACTGTTGTTTGAAAAGTGATACTGGAAAGCATAGCCAATGTGCTATGCTTAAAATCCACCTGGAGAAAATTTTCTGACTTAGGCTTTACCATGGAGTTTTTTAGGTAATAATTTTGTAGCGTGAAACACAGGCACGGTCCCTGGAGCCAGAGCTGGGATCCAAACTTCTCTTTGCACTAACAGGGCCAGCCAGCAGGCTGCAGCCGTGCTGTGTGACAGCTGCTGCTGCCTCAGCTCTCCTCTGCAGCTTGGAGTCTCTTCATCACGGAGGTTCCCTGCCTTTCCCCCATCCTCACCTCCTGCTCTTCTGCAGTATCAGGCGGTTTGGTGACTGAGGTGTCCTGAAGCATGAAATCTGTGATTAAATCCTCTCTAGGGAGACAGGGTTTCAATTCCAGTCTTAATCATTGGGCTATAATATAGAAAGAGAAAAATTAAAAAATTGGTACGTGCACACTTGGGAAAAGATATATGACAGCTTCTAGGTATGGGAGTGGAGGGCTGTGGATAGCTGTTCACACGGGATGCGCCAAAATGGTTGGGGAAGCAGATGATTCAAGGCATATTGCTGATATTACTTGCTTTTGCGTTGTTGTTGGCTAGCTGCAGGTATTCTGCCTTTCTGTGGCCCTGTGACTCCCAAGCCTGATGCCTCTCTCTGAATGTAGGTTGCAGTCAGCAAAGGGGCTGTCCTGGGGGGCACCTGGGGTTTGGTTGGTAACCCCCCAGAAAAACACTGCTTGTATCTCAACCTCTCAACCCCAGCCCAAGTGCTGCCATGGACTGCTCGTGACTGCAGCAGGCCTAGGCTGTGGTCCTCTTGGATAAATACTAGCTTTTATAATATTAATATATAATGTAAGCCTTTGCAGGACTGGAGCTTTACCACATCTGACATCTATTCCTCCCTTCTCAGGATCCCAGTCATCAGAGGTGTGAAAGAGTAGTCTTCACAGAGATGTAACCACTGCCCAAATATGCTTCCTCTCCATGCACACAAAGGAGGAAGGCACTCGTAGAACCTGGTTTGATAAGCTGCCCTGAAAGGTGACTTGTTACAATTTTACAGGGCAAACAATACAAGTTTTCAGCAAATGGCAGAGGTGAGGTACCTTAGAGTGATGTAAAATTACATATTCACACAAGTTGTCAATTCAATGACTTGCAGGTGCTTAGTGTTTACTCTTTGAGAGTTCTGGTTTGATAAATACTAAGTTTGTTGCTATAATGTGAACTAAGCTCAGTTCTAGATCTAAGATCACCTCAGGGTAGCCCACTACTTTACATTGCTTCTAGCTTGGTCTGCTTCACATAGTTGGCAAAGACTAATGTGTGGCTCAGAGGGATCTGTTCCATGCACCAAGTGACATTAATCATATAGCTATATGCATACTTTTCTTTTTTTTCTTTTTCTTTTTCACACTGCTGTGGGGTATCCCCATTTGCTCCCAGACCTTCTCCACTAAAGGCAGAAGCACAAACTTACTTCCCTGTAGCCCCCTAACTAGTGATGCAGCTGCCACAGCACCACCACGTTTTAGAATTACTTCCTTACTGTACATCTGTGCTGCCCTTTCCCCTCCCCCTTTCTTTTTTGCTACCTGCAGCACTGCAAACCCCAAGAGCAATGAGCAGGGCTGAGAAATCCCCCAAACTCAGTTATCCGTGCAGCTACTCAGCACAGCTCTCACAGCACTGAACATGTGCATTGCTTCCCCTATTGGGTTTTTTGACCTTTTCTGTGGCCTATTGTCATTTAGCATCCTGTGTCACACCACCTCACAAGCCCAAATAGTTTGTTCTGGGATTAACTGCTGTGGTTCAGGGCCTCAACCTGATGAGCAATGTAGCAGCTGCTATGCAGCAGTCAAAGCCAACAACAAAACCCCAAGTAGAAAATTAAAGAGAGATAAGCTCCTTTCCCTCTCCTCTTTCTACAAACTCAAACACTCAACCTAAAGGATTCTTCTACATTTTTGGATAAAGAAGCATCATGGTCTTCTTTTTCTTCCCTTTTAATTGCTCTGTCCCATAACAGAATCCCTCACTACTGCAGTTTACCTTGTGGGAAGATAGCATAGCAAGATATGTTTGATTTCTTCCTCCTCTCCAACCCCTGTAAGGGAAGCAGAATTGTATCTGGAAAATTATGCATTAGTGTTTGTAATAATGAACATAATTATGAAAAAATATTTTGGTATCGAGATAGGACAGTCAGGAGGATAAGTGCAGGACTGGGAAGCAAGAACACTTCATCTCTGCCACTGACAATCTCCTTGTCCAGGGGAAAGTTCCACAGACTCCTGCGTTGAACATTCATTTACTTAAGTTACTTTGTCTTGATTTTTGATGCCCATCTTGAAACAGATAGGATGGGTGTGCCACATGACCACACAGTGCCTGTCCCAGCACATTCCTTAGACATCCCTTGGCAGTAGGTAGCTGTTGAGAGCAAGCTCAAATTGAGCACCCAGAAACAGAAGGCTACTTTTGAAAAAAAAAAAGCTTTAAGGCATTAGTGTTATGAAAATACTGACTGTCATGAATGCTTATTTCAAAAGGTAGGCTAATACCCAAGATGAGTCTTTCAGGAGAGTGAGGGGAGGAAGGGCACCTCCCCTGCTTCTGCTGTCACTCTGGGAAATCACAGTCCACAAGTGGTAGAAAGGCTGACAGAATTGTGCCCCTCTGCTTGAGAAGGGCCTGAGGGTGACAAAGCTTGATGTTCCCAACTCAAGAATACCTTTGCTGTGACTGAATGTTGCCCCACAGCAGAGCTATAAATTATGATGGTGGTTTAGAGTTGATCTTAGGAGGTCTTGCTGCTATATAATAGTGTGATCTCTTCAACCGAGTTTTTTTTAAACTGGAATAAAGGATATAAAAAAATAAGACTTAAATAGAAACATGAGAGAAATGGGAACAGGAACATGCACTCTGTGTTCCTGGGCTATGTAAATGAGTCATAGGATTGAGTTTAAATAAATAGTAAGTTAATTATTAATATCTGTGGATAGCTAGTCATCTGCTTTATTAGTGATATGACAGGATTTGAGCAGGAACATTTAGCCTGGGACTAACAGAAATCAATTTTTTCCCTTTTTTGTTTGCATATCAAAACATTTGACCAAGATGTGTCTATGCTGCTCTCCTTCAAACATATATTTCTTGGTGGACTTCAAACTTCTTACTTCATCTGTAGTAGTACACAGTGCTACTTATATGCAGACTTGCATATAATTGAGTACTAACATGATGGTTTATGGATCACACTTGGATTCCTCTGACCCTTGCTCTAACAAAAATCATAGAACAAGCACTGAACTGCCTGCATAACCTTGTAGGTGTTGGTGCTTACACTGCAGAGGCATTTAGTCAAACCATTCTCTCTGGAAATATGTTCCGAAGCACAGCAGTGTTTTCAGGCCTGCTGCAAACATGCCAGATTTTTGCTGAGCCTTACATGTGCTGGGACATCACTTCGAGCAAGGCTGTGTGAATCTGTTGCCTGCAGTTAATTAATTGTAATGGTTTCATCCCTTGTGATGTAGTGACTCATTTCTTCGTGTGCATGCACATGGCAGGTAATGCTCCCAAAGCTCTTCTTATGGTTTCTGATGTGGGTTGATACTTGACTTGCTAATGCCCATGTCCTCTCTTCATGACATTGCTTCTGGAAAGTATTGTTCTCTAAGACAAATTTCAATTTCATTTTGATTACCGTATCCAGTCTGCTTGCTTGACTTGCCACCCTGGAGCAGTATAAAACCTAAAATCATTCTTTCACTATGTTGAAAGGTCTCTGGAGAAAATGATGTCTTAATAGTTCTTTCTGTATTCCATAGCATTGATTATTTGCTTTCCCACTTCCACAATATGATAGTATTTTGGAAAACTGCCTGCTTACAATTACATGCTGGGATTCATATAAAAATTATGAAAATACCATTTAACAGATGTGGGAATGCCTGTTCATGTCTCCAAGATCTGCGTTTGCAAGCACCTTGCTGACAAATTTTTTTGTGTCCATATCATCTTCCCTCAGCATCATCTGCTGTTTGCCTTCCCCTGAACTCCGCTGTGATCTCTTCCAGGGGTGGAGAATCTGTGTGACTAGAAGGAAACGGCAGTGGTCTAGCCAGATGTCAAACATGCATCACTTTTTCCTGGCCCCCAGCAGAACTCACAGGCGAGGGCTGTGCAGAAGCCTAGTTTAGGCTGAAAGTGTATTGCACAACATACCTAACCCCTCTGCACTGGGGGACAGAGAGGCGTGTTGTGTAAAGGGGAAGATGGCTCAGAGCCAGCAGCATCTCGCAGAAATCGTATGTTGCAGCACTGCTGCCATATCTGAGAGACACCGCTCAAGAACGTTTCCTCTGGCTTCCTCTAGAGTTAGAAAGACATACGCAGAGCCAAGGGTTGAGCTACAGCATGTTTATGTTTGGGCTTTGGGCTTTAAGGACTGGTTGTCTACAGATCCCAAGATTGTGCAATATCATGTGCCAAATGTTGTTAATAATTTTAGTTCTTAAACAAAAAGTGTGGGGGTGTGGAGAGAAATGATTGTATGTAAGTGATGTCATGCAACGTGAAAGAAGAGAAAGTGAGCCTTTGTTTCCCTTTGTGTGTGGTATTCCAAATAGAGCAACCTTTGCTGCATTCAGAGATAGTACGGGACTAACAGGAAAACAGCTGTTGGCATGAAAACCAAGAACGAGTCTGCAGTAAGACCCAGAATCAAAACTAAATAACTTGCATGAAACTAAGACTGTGAGTCTTAGATGTAAATCTTCACTATTGGTAATAAATGAAATCATTGTTTTGTCAACAGAAGGGCTCACCCTAACTTGGGTATGAGTCTTCCCTTACTCTTAAAATCTGTGGAGTACAAGGTTTATGAAACATCAGCTTTACTCTTTGATTGCCTGTGTTTTTAAAGCCCATGTATGCAGTCCAGGATACCATTTCTGTTACAGACATAAATACCTTAAATTTTACTGACAATTTTTTCACTGTCAGAAGTCTCCATACAGTTTAAGAGGTCCTGGATTAGCATTAATTAAAATAACTATGCAACAGTGTGCATAATTACTGCAGACAGTCTAAGTATAGCCTCAATCATAGACACTTCCTCTATAAAAGAGAAGCCAAAAAATTTTTTCAAAATTTTTCATGAAGTTATATTTCAGTGTCTGTATTCCAAAACTCTATCTCAGAAATAAAGCTATGTTCAGAAAAAGTCTTATGTCTTTATCTCATCTTTATAGCGTAAAAGATGGAAGGATGAGCTGAATTTATTGCGATTTGAACTGCCTCTGTGACTAAATCTAACATGAACCCAGTGACAGAACTTCAGTGGGCATACCTCGCCAATAGCTGCCTCTGTAGAATTTGATCCATGGGACAGGCTAGTTTAATATTCCTAATAAACTATATTAAGACTCCTGGTGGTTGTCTCTGTTACAAAACAAACAGATCCAAGACATCTTAGAACCTCCATCATCACTTTTATGGAGGAACTGTTGCAGAGGAGTTGAGCTCAGCTCTGTTCTATAGTGTCTTTTCCATGTAACTCCTAGGGAGAAAAAGAAGCCTACAGCAATAAGCTTTTCAAAGTACCCAACTTGATCCAGAACCCCATGAGTTTGAAAATCTGATGTAGTGAATCGTTTGCATCAAACTGCATCCTGATTCTGTAGCTTCTCACTTTACAATGCTGGCCTGCAAGAGCTCTTGCAGGAAGAGCTTGTGAAAAAGGAGAAGTTGTTTAAAAGGCCTGTTCTTCTTTCCTTTCTTCCTTCATTCATTCCTCTGTTGGGCTGCTGCAGTAGTATCTAAGTCCTGCTGCATATTTTTGGATTTGTTTGACTTTCTATTTGCCTTGCTGAGGGTTATGCTGAAGGACTCAAGAGAAGAGACTTTGAGCTTGCTCAGAAAATGCAACAAAAATGGTAGAGGATGCATGAAGTGGTTAAAAAGGGACAGATCCTGAGGAGTCTGACAGCGATGTGGAGCCTGCTGCCACTGGAATAGTAGTGTGGTATCTTAGCATATATATTGTACAAGCTTTTGAAAAGGAAGTTGTGAGAGAAAGCAAAGGGACCACATACATAATGAAATTACGTTATGAGTAACGGAAGTACCACCTAGCCTGTGGGCCTCCCTTTCTCCAGGATCTGTTTGAGCCTTCATTTCCTTGTATCTGTATTCTGTGACTGGGTGTTGTTTCATTTCCATGCCTGTTCAGAAAACTCTTCCCTTACTGGTGTCAGAAATGAGACGTGAGTAGTGCCACTATGTTCACTGTGGTGACTTACCAAGGCAACATGTTGGCCAGGACCAGCCCAGGGCCACTGCTTGCACAAGAATATCAAGGCTGGGTAGAGGTAGATGGAACAACTGGGAAATGAGATGCAGTGGAGCTTAGGAAAACCTTCAGATGCTCCTGGGGCAACAGAAGAAAGATGGAAGCAATTGCTGCTGTTGCCCTGATGGTTGCTGCCTCCCTGAGTACATCCATCCCTTCATCAGTAACCCACCTTGCTTTCCTGGGCTTTGAACAAGACAAAGTTGGCCATTTGGATATCCTTCCTGAGCATTATGCATAACATCTTTTCCTTTAATTGTTCAGGAATTGAGTGAAGCTGTACAGTTCTCATTTTACTCTTATATTCCCTACCAGTGCTCCCTGGGCCCAACATGGTCCCAGCAATGGGATTCTGTGTCATCATTTCCAGCAGGCAGTGTAACTAAACACACTTATATTGTGATTTTGAGTTTAATTTCTAAGAAAATACCAAGATCCATAATTTTACCTCAAAAATCCTAACAACTACATCATGCTGTCTGCACCAATTTTACTGCCTTCTTGTTGTCCTATTGCTTTCGAAGAGCTTTGCATGAAGACAGAGGTATTTCCTAGTAAAAGAGTGAGACTTAAGTTTACTGATGAGTGTAAAGTCTGGCTGCCTTGAAACATGAGCACTGTGGGTTTTAGAATGGCTGACTGCTGAGAAGAGAGGGAAAAAGCTAAAAAGTTCATATCTTAAGAAATTAATTTATGATTTGAAGGAATCTAGAAGTGTGCAGGGAGAAAAAATGGGATGAAGCCTAAACCAAAATTCCAGTAATTTATTTTGAAACCAAATTAAAATAAATTGTATTAGAACCACACCATGTCCCTTTATTAAAGGCTAGCACTATCTTCTAGTGAATGTTCTAATTGTCCTTTTGAAAAATTAAACCAGTATGATTTCCTTTCTTCTCGGTCTTTCTTGAGTTCAACTTACTTGTGACTGTTAAGAGAACAAAGTCTGATAAGAATGTTTTGCAGGAAGTTGTAATGTATTGCTGATATAGTACAATTTACAAAAATTTAACTTCTGCCAATCACTTCTGTGGTTCTGTAAAAAATTGAGTCTTGACTTCAAAGACTGGTCAGAACTTGAATAGTGGTGTACTGATGGGCTGCCTTTTGAGGGTGTTTGTTTGTTTACATCGATGCAGTGTGTTAAGAAATCTATTCATTGAGCTTTCTGTAATTCATTCATCTTATATGTCAAGGGTCAAATTTGGAGGGGCTGCTTTAGTCACTTTCAGACCTGGTTGGAAAGTTGCTGTAACAGAGGAACTAGGGATTTCCCCATCAAAGGAAGTTCCCACTCGATGGTGAAACAAATCTAGACCCTTAAAGATACCTTTTGTTTAGAGGCATATAAAAACATTTGTCCTCTGGCATATTGGCTCCAGGAAAATCATTATCCTTCCCATTCTACCTGTGTATTGAGGGGACTGGCTCAGTTACAGCAGTTACAGGAGGCATCTTTCCTTGCCTTGTTGCTTCAGTTGTGTGCCAGGCATAACTTATTCATACCCAAGTCTCCAATGAGTTAGTGTGTAAGATTAAAACCAGTACCTCTCCAGTCACATAAATTTGGCTTCTTTTTCTGTGATCTTCTTTTCCTTTCAGTCACTAAATATATGTGCCTATGCCTATACTTATATGAAAAGCACGTACTCTCATAAGTAATAAAAGTAAAGGATAGAATATAAGGCCTGCACAAAAGCACGGAATCCTCTTTTCTTTTTTTTTTCTTTTTTTTTTTTTCCCAGTGTAGTCTTGGTTTCTAAATATTTACACTTAACTAACACAACAAAGATGAGGTAGCCATTTCTCCTCAATTTATATAATACATACTTCCAAAAGGTCCAAAAGCTTGATACATTGACTGGATATAAAGTCTAAAAACCCTTGAACTGAAATCAATGCATTTCTACTTCCCTGGCTGCTTGCTGGACTCCAAGATGCTTTTTAAAGAGAGAGTTTTTCCTCCACTTAGTACTGTAGTTCTTCAGATATTTATTTGTAGGGCTTATACCATTCCCGTTCTAAACAATTCCTTTCCTCCCTTTCATTATTAGAAAATTTAATTTCATGGAGATCATTTGGGAGACTCAATAACCACTGGTTTTCAAAATACTGCAAATATGCAGGAAGGTCAATTAGTTGTGTAAATTTAGGAGTTCCCTGGCAAATTTGAAAGTAATCATCTCACATTCATGTAGTTCCATTTATTACCAGGGATCTAAGTATTTGCCAAATACACAGGAAGATGACAAATAATATTTAATGTGCCAAATTGTGGTATCCAGTCAGTTAGAAGAAAGCTATGAATGAAATTACACTTCAATTTTATTCCAAGTCGATTTCAATTAGAATGTGATACAGTTAGAATCTGTACTATTGGGAATCCATGACTAATGGTTTGAATTGACCACCACACTGACTTTTACAGCCAACATTTGCAAAAACTGACAGAAGATTCCTAATGTGTTTTCTTTCCTTTACAAGGCAGTAAAACAGTGTTTTCAGCTCACTGTTCCTGAAGGGAGGTTGACCCAGAGACAAGAGTGCTCCTGTGCAGATCCCAACCTTGTGCTTGCATTTTGGCTTGTTTGAGAACTCCCATCCAGGTATGAACAAGGTCCAGGGCTGTGGCGTGGAATCATTCATGAACAGTTAGTTTCACTGTGAAATGTGCTCTCAAGCAAGAGGAACATATTCTACCAACATTTTCTGGTAACCCACAGCACCCACATCCTTTGCAAGTGAGAGGCAATAGGTAACAAGGATGATGAAGGCACTGCATACGTTCTCTGAAACTCACAGGTCAAGAGGAGTTTACTGATGATAGAAAACTCCTGAATGTTACCACTCAGCCTCCAATGCAGGAGAACCCATCTTCCCCCCGCCCAGCCTTTCTTTTTGAAGAGCACATAAAAGGTTGTGGACAAAATGTTATGTTTGTTTTATGGTATCTGAATTACTCCACTAGTACAGTGTTTGATATTACTGTACTCTCTTGAGAAATAGATTGTTCTTGCATTAGACTCAGCACAGAGATGAAACAAGTTGCCCAGCACTATTCAGAGGGAATCTGTGACAAAAGAGCTTTGGCTGTCTTGCATGTGACACAAATTTGGGATCATCTTTATATCATTTTCTGCTTTCCTCCACGTTTTGAGTGGGAGCTAATGGAAAAATAGCAAAGTGTAATGTTGTGAAGAGAAGTTTCTCAAGGATCATGCAACAGACTGGTGGCCGCAAAGAAAATGGAAGTGGCCCTGCTGTGGAAAGTTTTCTTTTGACTCTGTGTGCTATGGGAATCTGCTTGCTGGTTCGTGTGTAGAAATGGTGTGATGTTTCTTTAAACAGCTGTCATTATCTGGTGCATTTCCCGATCTGAAATGGTTTGAAAATCACTGCAGCCCTGATGAACTGATATTTTATATCAGTAGCAAATCACTTGTATGCACCCTAGGGTGCTAATAGAATTCCTTTAGAAGATGTTTGGCATGAACATGAAGGAAAGGCATACAGATATCTTAAAGGCTTTGGAAAATGGTAAGCTGCTTGGTTACTTTCATCTGTATCTGACAGTTCGTCATTCCCTTGAATATTTCAGGGCAAGAAGAGACTGAATGTCCAATGATACCTAAAGTGAGGCCAATTTTGGTTGAAAAAGACTGTGATTTGCTTTTCCCATGGGTTCTTTTCCCGCTGGTAGTTTCTGGGACTTTCCCTTCCTGGAAGGTAGTTCTCTGTGGCTTGCAGTTTATGACAAGCTTTCTCTCCAGTGCCCATCTGGCACTCTCGGGAACTAAGCCAGCTTTCTGCCTCATCTCACTACTCCTACTCAGAAAAGTTTTCAGAGCAGAGAAGAGTTGCAGATACAATTGCAAGGGGGTCACTTTTCTTAACCCAGAACAGGACTGTAGAGATTTACCATTCTTTGGGTGCGTGTATGAATGCTTTGCACAGTCGGGTTGTTCACATTTGGTTCAGTGTGGCCAGTTAGGTAAGTGGAGAAGGTGAAAGAATTCATACTCTGTAATGTGCATCCACTGAATCGCAGCTAAAAAGAAACTTATCCTTCAAAGCTATGATCCAAAGTAAAAAATATTGGTTGCAGTACTTCAGTGTAAACAAAAGATGTCACTATGAGATGCAAAAAACATTGAGGTAATTAAAGTTTGTTCTGAAAGTATTCAGATCGTACCATTATGCTATAAGAGTGATTATTTTTAGTTTCTTTCTTTCTACAAAGGGAAACCACTGAAGACACTCTGTGAAACTACTTCATCTGAAAAAAAAAAAAAAAAAAGCACCTCATGTTCTGATTTAGAAAGCTCCTTTCTTGATAGGAATGTTTATAGAAATGCTTCCAAGTTCCTGTAAATGCCCCCACGTTTCACACATCATATCATGTGAAGCTGTTCTGGACCCTAAAGAAGATGAGGGTGAATCATTAAACCAAAATGAAAGAAGAAGGATATGGAGAATAGAAAGTTTGTGAGTTGTGAAGAGAGAGCATAGTATAAAGTGGAACAAAAGGGGAAGTTTCAAAGCAGTAGATATGAGAGAAAAACTGACGCTAAATGAAGAGATTTTCTTCTGCCTTCATCCATACTTCAGTAGGGTTAAACTAAATGCAGCAGAACAATGTCCTGTGCAGTATGTATCTCAATTTTCATGATCCCATTGATGTCAAATTCCTCTTGACTCTTCTGGAAGTAGGACTGGACTCGTGTTGTAATCAGGCTAAGCAGTAGGGCAGTATTTTCCCAAAAGTGGCATTATTAACAACAAAAATGCATCTGCAGACACAGCCACACTCCTTCCAAGGTCAGTTGGACTGACACTCTTGTTCTGAGTTACTTCCTCCAGAGGTACCTCCTGGGCTAGATCTGAAAACTATTACCCGGGCCAACTGTCTCTGTTCCAGCTTTCTTGAGAGTTTCAGCTCTCCTCTCTGCTTCTCAAGTGTGATAGAGCAGAAGGTGGTTGTCAGACTTTTCTCAGTCTTTATTGAGGTCAAGTTGCCAGAGGCCCAGGCCGTTTTCTCAAAACCAGTATTTGGCAGAAATGTCATCTCTGCATGCATGATACTCTTTATCCCTGCTTCCACTTTTAACTAGGCATCTTCTGATAGACTGTCATGATTCTTATATGATTCTTATACATATTTTTCAGTCTTTGCTTTTTGTGGGTTTGTTTTCTTTTTCTTCTTTCTGAAGTGTGAGCACAAGATTCAGAGAGGAGGTAGTTCATGGTAAGAAATGATTTGTCCCTGTGTTAGTCCTTTGGGGAATCTTTTCAATGCTCAGTGCAACTGAAGGCTTGGATTGATTTCTCCATGAGTCCTCTCTGCTCTGAGGAACCTCCCCATTTAGGGGGAAATCCACATTCAGCCACAGCTGGGGGAGTCCCAGGCAGCTGGACAAGATGAGAGAGGGATGTAAAGGACCTAGAAATTGCTTCAGAGAAACTAAGGCATCTGTGTAGGCAATCTGCAGTGCACACCAATACACGTAACTGAACTTGGAAGACCTGAGACTTGAGAGCTAAGCCTACTAGCTTAGCTTAGTTTCATCTCATGATGAAACAAGCTGGTCACCTTGATCTCACTCCCTGGAAATAATGAGTCTGGAAAATTGGTGAAAGCTAGTTGTGGGAAGTGATGGGAACTTTTGCCTCATAAAGCAGTGGGGAAAAGCTGAGTGAACATGTCAGGACTTCACCAGGTGAAAGAAGAAGAGAGGAGGCCTCTGGTGTTTGCAGAATTAAAAAATAAAGGTTAGTTTTACTAGCTGGGATGTAGAAATTTCGTCTACCACATTGGATCACAATCTGGTGAGATGTTATGCAGGGATACATGGGCAGGTACATGGGTACAGGAAGCAGGCCATGTAGCTCAGCTGCTTGTCAATATATCTAGAAGTCAAACCGTTTCTTTCAATATTTATTTCCAGGTCCAATTTTGATTACTGGCATTATGCCATTGATCTAACACATCACTAGGTCAAGTTAACTGTGGACATCATCCTACACTGTGTTTAGGATGAGAATCTATATATACATTTGCCTCCATTTAAGCAGTTTGTTCTGTGAAAACAACTCAGAAAAATAAGTTGTTTTGAGCCTATCAAAACCAATGGAAGTTTTCCTATTTCTTTCATGGGATCTTCAGACCACGATATCATTTTCTAACTGAATGTTAATGGAAGTGTTAATGGTTTGCTCTTACTAGAAAAAGTAAGATCACTTCTGTACTAAAAAAAGTACAGTGCTGTTTTTTTCCCATCTTATAAAAATTATAAGGTAGGTGACAGCAGAAGATGTATTAAAAATATTCAAATGTTGATAAAAGTGTTGATGAATTTTGGATCCTGTAAGAACTTCCCTGAAAGGTAAAAAGCACAGGTTTCTTGTATTTTTAATACCTTGACACTTCCTTAAATGAATCAGATATGTTGCTCTGCAGAGTGTAGTGTTACATTACTCAGACTATGCCATACAGCATTTAATGAGAGCAAGCTCATTAAATCAAATTCAGAAAAAAATCTAAAAGTTAAATTACTTCTTCTTCTCCAGAATTTTATATAATACGTAGAATTCCCATTTCTTAGGCTATTTCTATCATTGACACCTTTTCTTAAAATTTTTACATGTGTTTCTGTATAGTAAGTCGTTACATGATATATTTATAAATGTACTTTAGTTGCCAATTCTCATTTTTATTTTCTAGCAATTTTAGGATATTCTTCTGTAGCTGTTCTTTCCAGTTACACTGTTGTAAAATCTCATATATAGATCAAGAATCTTCACTGGTTAAATAAATCCCTATATGTAAAGAGCTTCTTTTTTTTTTTCTGGCCATGCAACAGCGTAGTCCCTTCACTTGGCACTCATATTCCAATAGTGGCATATGTAGACATATTTCTGTCTACGTATGCATTGGATGCTGATTTATAAAAAAAGTGTTTTAAAATAAATCTACTCAGATATAAGTGTTAGGGAGCTCATCAGAACTCTGAATTTGTACTGTATTTATTAATAGCTTATTGATTTCCCAGAGTGTCCAGACTGAAAATAAATATTGTATGGTATTGTGCCTGGAAATTAGACTAAAACTTATCTGCAATAGGCTTTTTTTTCCTTCTTTGCAGTACACTTCACCATTGCAGTAGATTCTTTATAGTATACTTATTTTACTTGACTGTGATAGAATAAGGGATGCGTCTGCTCTAGTAAGTAAATAATATTAAACTGTTTAATTTGGTAGACAATTGTTTGAATTGTGCAAGCATTTACAAATCTCAGCCAGGGTGCTGTAGAAGCAAATTGTATTTGGAAAATGTGTAATTCACAGAAGTGTTATAGTATTTAGGAATACTGTACAGAACCATAAAATAATACAAGGACAAGATATTATTAATTTGCATACAATTTATTAAAACTAGATTTTTTACTGAGGTATTGCAAACCCCTGTGCTGTTAAGGGGGTCCTCTCCTCTTAGAGCTTACAGTCTAAGAGTAACCCAAAACCACAACAGTGTTAACACAGTCTGGTAAGGAGGGAACTTGAATTGATCTTACTGTTATCATAATTAGGAAGCACAACATAGGACCATTTTACAAAGAATATACGTTGATGTAGATCTCAAAATTTGACAGGTGGCTGTATCACAAGTTCTTTGGAAGGACCCTCTCATACTAAGCATTTCAATAGCAAGCAATACAATTCGTAGATTAGGGCTAGACCGTGATGGATCCTACAAAAAGAATACTGGTAGGATTATAATTAATATGATTTAAAAAACCCCAAGAATAAGGGGTGTCTCAAGAAAGGAGATGAAATAAAAATATTAACGTAGAAATTTTGGCTTTGCTGAAACACTGGCATGGTGCAAGACTGTGTTGCCAAAGCTAGGAAAAAAAATTACTGGGCGAGAACGATTAACCATATTAAGCTTACACTGATGATCACACATCCACAGTAAGTTGTCAGAAAGACAGGCTGAGTTGTTAGCTTGGCTAAATGATTCATGCCTAGAGTTGAAATGTGGATTTGTAAATGATGAGCAGTTGTTAAGTGCATGAGGGGAGGGATTATTCAGAGATAAGAGGCAGAAGAAGCTAAGGGAACCAAACCCAGGGTTTGACAGAACACCCTGTACCCCCTGGAGTGGAACGAAGTTGCCTCAAAACATCTTGCTGCTATAGAGGAGGGAGGAGAATTAGGAGAGAATGGAGACCCTGAAGCCAAGAAGTGTGAAATTTTCAGAAATGACGTTGTAGTTGTGCCAAGAACAACTGGCAGACCATGAACGAGAAGCCTGCAGTGCTAGAACTGTAAGCTTCAGTTAAGGAGAAGTCACTAGAGACAATGGTGAAAATAGTTCAGCTGAACTCAATTGCCAGGAACTGAACTGGGGAAGGCCTGAGATGTAATTAAAAAACCAGCTCTAGACAGTGTGCTTAGGGGTGCCATGTGCAACATACCTGGAGCATCCAATGTCATTAGTTAGGTGTACTGGCTAAGTAGAGACCATGTTACTAAATAATTCTAAAAGAAAGAGCTCTTCCGTGTTTCAAGTATAAATCCTGCAAGAAATAGTTGTAGTTAGTTAAGGGAGAAGACTGGTAGTATAGGATGAGTTAGTTGAAAGAAATTAAAATGCATGTAAAGAAAACTGACTAGATGGTTTGGAAAAAACCAAACTCAACCAAAACTGAAAACTCCACTGATGCAAAGGTGCATAGTACAAAGAAAGAAAAATAACACAAATGTTGAAAATTAACTAGAAATAATTGATAGAGTTCAGAAAAAAATACATTTTAAAGTCAACAGGAAGAGCTATGTTTGCATTGCACTGTTTTTGAAGAGACAAATATGCTGCTCATATTTCTATCAATTTCTTGTATGTGAATGTTGGCCATAATTTTAGGTATTTTGCCTTATTGATCAAAATGATGTTTACCTGCTCCCTAATGAATCTTATTCCAAGAGAGATGAGAAGAGAAAAATCTGTAGAAGTAGCAGAAATAAGGGCAGGATATAATCAAGGTTATTTGTGTGGGAAGAGAAACAGACAGACAAGAAAAAGGTTAAGATAAAAGAGAGAGGGAGTGATGAAAGGAGATGCAAAATAGACCAGGAGATGGAACAGGGAAGGATCGTGATGGAAAGAGAAGATGTTAAATGAGGAAAGCAGATGAAAACTTACACTTGTGAGGTGAGAAGAAGGAGAAAGCGAAAGAAAAGGCATGAGCAACCGAAGGCAAGCTAAAACGAGGAGGAAAATCACTGTGTATTTAATCGGTTATCACTGGAAAGAGATTGGTGGCTTCTGGTATGGTTTAGTACATGTTCTATAACATCCGGAAAGTTCTCAGCCAGAAAGGAGACCCACTATATTAGGTACTAAATGGCTGTAAGGACTATTTTAACACTTTTTCCCTGCTGGGCTTTTTTTGAGTGAAATCAACCTCTTCCCACAAGTATCTTTTTTTTTGATCACAAATTCTGGCTCTAAGTTTACATTTGCCTTTTTCTTTTATGAATGTTGTTTTTTTTCATCAGAGGAAGATGGTTAAAAAGAATTTACTTTTTTCTGGATTATTTGTTCACTCTCCAACTCTCACTTTATGAACCCATGCTCTTATATTAGAAAGTTCTTCTGCTAATCATTACTGGAATGAGTGATCTTTCTACGCAGAAACATAGCGAAGCTACCTTATGTCTTTTCCTTCTAAAATGGTATCGAGAAGCTGCTGTCAGTATGGGCTCAGTTTGCTTCAGTCCTGTTAATTCTGTCTTCATTGCCTGTGGTACAAGATAAATTTTTTATTTCCTTATTCAGACTAGAAGTCTTTTGGAAATCACCAGAAGATTTGTTTGAATGTGGTCTGTATCTCAGATACAAAGGTAACATTTTAGAGCTAACTTCAGGATAGAAGACTGAAGGGATAGATCTGAATGATGAAACGAAACTTGGGAGTACTTGGAACACTGCAAGACAACAAACCAAAATCAAATATTTTAAGTTCTAATTGGAATGCACCCAAACCCAGCAAAATGTTTCAGTGAGCAGCAAAGGCTGAGAAATGCTTTGGGAAGTTCCAGCAAAAGCTGAGATTTGATTAAAACTAATCTTGAAGTTCCCCCACCCACATGTGTCACTTGATATTCAAAAATATTCACAGAAAACAGAAACTGTATGGAAGATTTTAGTTTCAGCTGCATTTCCTAGCTTAACTTGCGGGACCAAGAAGAAATGACAGAGGTTACTTTCATTGGTTCTCTTAAAAAGTGGGAATCTCTTCTGAAAGGCTACAGCATAAGGGAAGATTCATTTCTTAAAAGGCTGCCCTTTAAAATCTGAAGCAATACAACCTGTTGTTGGTGTTTTGTTTTTTTTTAATTTCTGCTTAAAGCTCTCCATTTATTCAAAGAGTGAATGTCCAGTTATGCTTTGGAAACATATAATAAAATATGTTCCTTGGTAGGAAGTTGTTAAGATCCTGATTATTAGATGAAGAACAGTAAGAGGGAGGAAACAGTGTTATGCCCATTTTTCTGAGGTGCAGTTTTTAGCTTCTGGATATTTTTACCCTTTAGATTTCAATAGGCAAATAGATACAAAAGGCAGGTTTAAATGAAGAACTCTGCTTTCAAAACGTAAATTAGATGTCTCAAAGTCTTCATGTATTCCAGCTGAAGTATGTTGTCTAAATCATATGAAACTCTGCACTGTAGACCTACTGAAATGCAGAAAACAACCCCAAGTTTTATGAATCTTGAATCCAGTGTCTTTACTACCACCTTTCCTGTCATCCAATAGTAAAGATGTGACATGAGAACTGGAAGGAGAGCTAAGACCACGGAATTAATATTAATTTTAGCTTACATAAATGATCTTTTTTATTATTATTATCTGAGGAGTTTAAGACTTTTAACAAAAGGGGAAAAAAAGGAAAGCAAAAAAATCTGTGAAATTGTAGAATATTGTGAGTCACCAAAAACTGCAGGAAAAAAGCAAACCCACACAAAATGGTGTACAGATGTAGATATAATACTAACATAAAATTCAGATCCCTATCTTAGGTCCCTGATTACTGAAAGAGAGGGATGAATGTAAGAGATTTGACATACAAAGAAACTGCAGTGTTCAGATACAGCTAGAAGTTTACAGAGCTGGTTAAGTAAAAAATGGTATATAACAGTGAGACTGAGCTAAGGATGTTTGTCTTGTCATGAGGACTGAGAATGTGGAGAAGGTTTTTGGGAGAAAGGCTTGAAGTTCTGTCTGTGTTGTTTTTAAAGCGGATGGCTAGACATCATGAGAAAACACAGAAACAGGGCATTCATTAAGAAGGCAGAGGGAAGGTCCAGGGAAAAAAATTGTGAAAGGCCAAGGCTAGTAGGGCAGAGCTACAATAGCGGCTTTTTTCAAGTGAGATCTCCCTTAGCAATAGGTGATACAAGGAAAAAGAAGCGGAATCATTCAGTCCAAGACTCAGCTGAAGTTGGAAGGGATCTCTGGAGGTCATTTAGTCCAAGCTCCTGCTCAAAACAGGGAGTACATTACAGACAGATCAGCTTGCTCAGGCCTTGCCCAGTTGGGGTTTTGTTGCACACAATCTTTCTGGGCACCTGTTTCAGTGCTTAACCACCCTCCCTATGACCAAACGTGAAACTCTAGAGGAGCATGTTTGATGTTGGAGAATGGTACAACCATTTTATTTCAAAATTCAGCTCTAGGATAAAGTGCCAGAAGTTGCCAGTGAATGAGATTTCAGAACTGGCAAGTCAAAAGCAATTTTGGATAAGCCCTTAAAGTATGGCACAGAAAGAGTTGAGACTTTTCCAAAAAGCTTCTATGAGTGCTGGGGATAAGAGAACTTATAATTTACTTACTTTGGTACATAGACAGTTAATGCTTATGTGGTTTTGCAGATGCTATCCCTTTCAGTGGTTGATCTATCTATATTTATGACCCAAGGTTTTGTCCCTGTTTGTCTGAAATGTTCATGGTCAGGTATCTTTCCCAATATTCAAAATATTCTGGGGAATCAGAACCAGAATTAAAAAGAAAGATTTAATTTAGCCAGAATGCCTTCAGCAGTGGGTTTTCTGTTTGGAGGTTCTTTTTGGCTTTCAAAATATAAGATGAAATACTTTATAGTGTGCAACCATCACCCAAAAACAAAGTCAATAAAAATACTATTGATTTTGTTGAAAGTAGGATTAGACTGACACTTTGCGGTTTTGAAAATTCTACCCATAGGTGGCAATTGAAACTACTCAGAATATTGACTGTGATGAAAAAAATGCACAAGTGATAATATTTGAGACTGAGAGTTTCAGTGCACAACCTAGTAATGCCATGTACTTGTGTAGGTGCTGGATCAACTCAGTTTTCTCACCTCTGTGCCACACACACCTGCTCAAGGCAAGGCAAAACTACTTTATTATCAGAGCTACTTTTGCGTCAGGGGGCCACAAAATGACGAAACAGTAGCTTGAATGTCACAAGCACACAACAAGCATGCAAAGCATGTAGCAGGCTTACAGCTAAACAGCATTCGGGATGTTAATTCAACCGCTAAGTAAAATTTATAATATAAGTAGTAGATTTCAGGCCCTAGGAAGAGACTTGCACCCTGTGTAAGTTTGAATTACCTGCTGAAGTGTGCATTAGCCCTTACAAGTTTGTGCATCTGGACTTCACTGTAAAAGGATCAGTGAGTGTAGTAGTGTTTCGAGGTCAAAATCCAGTCAAGCCGATGTTTGGATGCAGCTAAGGTGGGTACTTGGTTTCAGAAACTGGATAGTTTTCTTCTGTTTCTTAATACAGAATTTACTTCAAGGCCTGTCTTTCATTTCCAAGTAGTGTAGTGCTTCTGACTTTGCTGCTGCCCACACAACTGTCACCATTTCTCCTGCATTTTTGCTGAAACAGTGACTTTCTCTCTGGTCAGCCATCAAACTAACATCAGGATAGGGTCACTGAAGGCTCACTGAAAAGAGACCTGTGTCTAAAGACAAGAAGAGCCAAAGGCCAGTTTAAATGTGACATTGTTCTGAAGTCACCACGGAAGAATTCCACCTTCTGTAGGAACAAGTGACATCATCATTTGCATTGAACAAGGGGGTTTCCCTGGATTTTATCTCTGTGCAGCTAGTAGGTGTGACCAGCTAAAGGAGGTGAGATTTGATTCAGTTCTTTGTGAAGAAGTTCAGTCTTTTGCAGCAAGGATTTCCATGCCTTGACTCAGTGTATATAGAAAGCACTCCCTTTGTTTCACATTATATTCCAGTCACACTGAAAGTGGTGAGTTTGCACAGAAAATATGAAGGGACATAATATGGTATTCTGGGGAAAAATTTCAGGAAGGAAAGAAGCCATCACAAGCTTTAGAGATTTGGTTGGATTTATGCTATCATGTACATGAAAATAAGTATATTTATGATGGGAAACACTGATGATGACAAATGTGAAGCCCCATTACAGGAAACATTTTACGGAGTAGAACTGTCCTTGAGACGTTAATTCATGAAGCTGAACAATACCTTCGGTGAGCTCAGTGAGCAGTACATACTGCTGTATGTAAAAGATCCTTATTTTGAGTCAGAGTTGAGGAACAAAGGGACAGTTGTGTCTGGTCTGACTGATCAGCTGGCATATCCTTTTAGCCCTTTTCCAATGGTAGTTGAAAGCAGATGCATAAGGGTGAATCAGAAGGTAAGGTAAGAATATAGTGTAACTTTTCTAGAATCTTCTTCTGGCCTTTAGCAATGTGTGGCTCATGGACTTCCATTGCTAAAGGATTTCCTATTTAGTGATCCTTTATGGATTTTTCCAGTTGCTTATTGAGCCCATGCAGCACCTTTTTACATACACACTTGTGCAGCAAGGATTTCCAGAGTTTAGCTCAATGTATAAATGACCACTTCCTTTGTTCCAGCCTGCTCTGTGCAAGTTTTATCTAATGCCCCTTAGCTCTGGCATTGGAAAAGAGACTGAGGACATCCACTGCCCATTCACTTTTCCTGTGGTACCTAGTTTAATAGATCTCTAAACACATCCTTTGTCAGCCTTCTTTTTTGCACGATGGAGTC
The DNA here is from genome assembly GCA_035584735.1 of Pseudotriccus pelzelni. Classification (NCBI taxonomy): domain Eukaryota; kingdom Metazoa; phylum Chordata; class Aves; order Passeriformes; family Tyrannidae; genus Pseudotriccus; species Pseudotriccus pelzelni. The sequence goes on from JAWMRA010000078.1 coordinate 66,697,368, forward strand.
TTCTAAGTCCATGTCTTCCAGAGCCGCATGTGATATGTGTACCTGTGAATTATTCTCAAACTCCAAAGCTTCCAGTTGAACAGGCAGCTTGGAAGGAAGATTTGAGATCTGTTTTTCCCCTTAGAAAATACGGACTAATTTTAAATAATATATTATTTTCATTGAAAATTATTAACTTGGTGGTAAAAAATTAAAGATATAGCAATACTTATTTTCATTTTTCTTCATCCCACTGCTTCCCATAAGCTGGTTTAGAAAGAAGATATTTTTCTTTACTTGAAAGATCGACTATATTTTTAGACTGGAAACAGTTTATCCAGAAAAATATGGGCACTCCTCTGGGAAAAAAGGTCCAAAATCAAACTCTTCTCCATGGTTGCTTTCATTCTCAGTGGCTGAAGCGCAGACTCTTGGAGGGCAGAAGTGAACGTAAAAGGCAGAGTTTCAGAAAAAGGAAAGCAAGCATTCACCTGTAATTAGTGTTTGACCCATCTACTCTTCACGTTTTTTTTTTCTGCCATTTGATCTCTAGAGAGTGGAAGGCAGTAAGGCTTGGAGCTGTGATGTGCAAGCAAGAAGGGAACTGGGAGGAATGGTGAGGTAAATGAGGGATAAAGATTAAGGGGAAGGATAAAAGGGAAGTTGAATAAATATGTATGGCAGAAACAGGGTAATCTTGCTTCCACATATGTAGAAAACCTGTGCTTTGGTTGTTGTATTGAGTAATGATTCATCGCTGCAACACAAAGAAAACAAATTTACACTTTCTTTCTCGTTTCACATGGGCAGAGGAAAACAGCTTCTCAATTTTAAGATTTAGCATCAACGTTTTCAGTAGAGAATCAAGTATGCATTGAAGGTGCCAGACTGCCAAGTACGCCAGAAGGTGCACAGAGACCGAAATCCTCTGTGTAACCACAGAAAGCCTCAGAGGCAGCAGCCTGTAGACTGTAGACCTCGCAAACATAGACATACAGCAATCTTGTTCTAAGGGGATCCTTCCTTCCCTTCCGCCCTCCCTCCTTCCCTAGTACTAGAAATGGGTGAATGACCTCTTCTATGTCAGCAACTGGTTGAAAAACTTTCAGATTTAGGGCCAAGGGATACAAGTCTGTTGATTTCAGTGAATGTTGCACCTGACAGACTGCAGCTAGCTGACAGTCACTTTTTGGTTTCCAGTAGAACATAAACTACACTGAGGTTTTCTGAACACAGAGACATATAGTAGTTTGACTTGATTCAGCAAAATCAACCCTTTTAATGAACATTCTATTTTGAATACCTCTCACGATCAGAGAAGCTCTAAATGTGCAGCATGGACAGGATGTCATAGCTCCTGTTCCTCAAAAGTCAGTGCTTTGCCTTGTTCTGTTTCCTGATGAACTGCAGAAAACATTACTTCCTGTCACTTGTGTTCTAAAATAATCTAAAACAATTGGAGTGAATAAATCAAGAGGTCTGCTTGTTTCAGACAGCATCCTGCTGCTACACAGGCTGTCCCCTGAAACGTCAAATGGAAATACTTCTGTGGGATCACTCCCATGGGTGTCAGGGAAAAGAGGCTCCAGCAAAGAAAAGACAGAAGATCCAGTGGAACAGCTGCTAGCTACTTGCTGTGTGAAGTTTTTTTCCCTTGAGCTTCTTGGGATTGGTATTTCAGTGAGTATAACCTATTGCCATCAGGCCTAGCACCAGCTCTGCTGCTCAGCTGTGAGTTTTAACAACGCACATAACAGAGATACAGTCTTGGGAAAGTCAGAGCACTAACTTCCCACCGCAGGGAATGTGTATCCCAATACCTACAGCTCTGCTAGCCCTCCTCCTTCTTACATTCCTTCTGCTGAAAAAAATAACACGCAAAGGGACATGGAGAACAGTTAACTTGCTCAGCTCTTTATATGGCTTCTGTCCTTCCTTTATTGAAGGGGCCAACATATTTGGTTAATATAGATACAAGCCTTTCGCAAATGCATTTGTCATAGTCCTGATGACCCTACCATGTGGAATGAAGGTGAATCTGGTGAAGATGTTTATATTCATGCACTGTGTTTTCGAACTTCTTCAAGTTTAGAAAATCTGCCGTTGTTCTTTAGCTTTGGCTTTTCCATCAAGTTTTCTGGGCACTAGATCTCTGGAAACACTTCCAGGAAAAGGGATCTTGTGGTTCACCTGCCTGATCTATTTTTTGAAAGCAGTTTTGCTCTAGTGGCTTTTGACTTTGCTATTTATTTTTCTACTGTGATATTTTATGTTCAGCCCTTTAGAAAACCTGGTGCCATTAAGCCACAGCCATCGCATTGTTCTGCAGTACTTCCAATTTGCATGGAAAATTATTCATGTTAATAACTCTCCATTGTTCATGTCTTATCTTCCTAAGTCATGTCAGAGAGCTCCACAATACAAGCCCTCTGGTCAAAAGGCTTCTGTACACTTAAAGGCATGAAGGGATTTGCCTGAAGTGAATTCAGATGAATTAAAGGTTTTAGAGACTTAAGTAAAATCATACAGAATTCTTAAGATTTTCTTAATTTCTTCTCAGGTCACGTTGTCCACCTGTGCCTCTGCTAGCAGTCTTTGACCCAAATACTTCTGCCTGTGCTACTGCCAAGCCTTGCTGTGTGTCAAAGGGAGACTGACTATGGTTCTGCACGGCGATGGAAGGCATTCAGCTCACAGTATGAGAGAAAGGTACTTCCTCAGCTGTGCTGGGGTTAGGATGTTAATTACAGATATCGCTTGAATTCAGCAAACAATATTTAGCCTACCCTTCCATTGGTGCAAAGGGGTTTGCCTCTTCCTAAAAACTGTGAGGATAATTGCTGGTCAAGTAAAGTTACTGAGGCCTTTAGATTCGTTGCCATTTTCCCCCATTTGCATACATAAGGTAATGTTCTGGATTAAAAAAAAAATGGGTTTTAGAAGTTAGATTCATGACCGTGTTTTCTTAATCTTCAAAAACTGCTAACATGCTCATATTACAAGAAAAAAGTTAATGTTTGATAGATATAGTCCAAACTACAGAACTAATACTAATATAAGATGCAGTGTCTTGTATGTAACTGCAGAAAATTGTAAAAACATGTTAAAAAAACATGAAAGCGTCTTTTCAGTTGCTGTTTAAAACCACTCTTGTTTCTCAGTTTTTAAGCACTATCACTCAGCACTGGTTTTGCTTCCTAATGTTGATTTGCTTTGCGCTGAGCTTTTGTTTCACAAACTTGGTGAAACACACCTGTTTAAACACTTTGGCAATATGGAGCAAACCTGAAAATGGCTCAGTATCTATTATTTCATAACTGAAACCCAGTCAGGTTTCTTTTGTATTTTAGTATGATATTGTAAGCCGCACAGGAAATCTACCTTCATTTCTATAGTGACTTATTCTAGAATATTTGTTCAGATATTATCAACTATATTATATATTTAAATTACTCAGTGTTGGCACCACTCCTAAAGACAAGTCCATGTACATGCATTATAGCTCTGTTCAGATATTAAAAGAGTATAAAATGAGTTTCATTTTCTGACAGATGACAAATAAAGTAACCATCAAAGCAGATGGAATAATAATTGAATTAAAAACGACATTGTGAAATTTCCTGAAATGTCTTCTTTCTTTGTTTACAAAAAGATAGGTTAAGTGAATCTTGTATGACAAATGGTGTTGCTTTTCCTATTGAAATCAGTGACTAAGCTATATTACTTCACTGACAGCATAAGCTGTCCCAGTTAAGCAGTATGTGCCTTCATGTACTTCAGTTTAAATTTGCATTACCCTACCTGGGTCTAACTAGAGTTTGACTATTTCATTCCCTCCTGGTGGGTTTGACTTTTCCTGAACCAAGTACAGTTGTCTACAATTAAGAGACAAAAGTATTTTTGCTTACAGAACCAGGTTCAAAGACATGGGTAAATGAAACAAAACTTAGTAATTTTACTAATAAGCTGAACATTCAGCCCGTGTTATCAGCATTGCCAGATGGATTTCAGTGGAAATATGCTGCTTTTTCACAAGCACAAGCTCTGAAAGACTACACAGTTTTCTCGGGTTAAGGGGGAGTTTAGACATAAGGAGGACTAAAAACTTTCTGGTCTCAGAGACAAACAATCTCCTTTCTTTCCACTCTTCTCCACATTCCATTCACCTCAGAATTTGTATAATGGCATCTTTCAGAAACCTTTTCACAGTAATAACCAAACCTCAAAAGGCTCATTAAAAAGCCTTACCTTGAAGGAAGGTCCTTTTGTGAATTACTAACCGGTTTGAAGATGAAAAGCAAAGGTGGAAGCTACTGATCATTTTTCACAATTAAAGGAAGTTGCAAGAGGAAGGCAGGCACAGGAGTCAGTGCCAGGTCCAGCACTGTCCAACACCTTCACAAATGGGCTGGAGAAGATGGTAGATAGCCAAAGTTGCTGATGATAAAAAGTTGTTTCAATAGTCCAAGACAAAAGCTGCCTGAGAACGTAGCATAGGGATCTCACATTATCAACTGACCAGGTAGTAAAATGGCATAGAAAATAGAATGCTGGTAAAATACAAAAGAGTGCATATGGGAAAAATATAGCCCTAATAAATGCAGACAGTTCTGAGTGAGCAGTTGTCACTCAAAGAAAAGATCTCGGAGTCACCGCAAATATTAACATAAAAACACCAGCTTAACATTCAGGGACTGGGTGTGTCCTTGGCTCATAAACTTGACCTGCTGGTTGCCAGAAACTGGAAGATATAAAAGGGGAAGGAACCCTGCTCTGTACTCACCCTGGTTCTCGTTGGTATCCACTACTTGCCACTGCTGAGAAAAGATGTGGAGCTATATGGGTCCTTGCTAAGACCTGGAACAGCTGCTCTGATATTCTTATGTAAAATAAATGGTTTGAGAGAGTAGATCTAATCTGGAGTCACAAAGGAAAGTGAAACTATTGAGAAGTATACAACCTGGAAACCAATGTGTCTAGTCCCAGACAAAGGATCAAAGGATCAGAACAAACAAAAAAGCCTCAGAAGAGACCACAAGGAGACCCTGAATTAACCCTTGACAGCTTAGAGGCTTATAGGGTGTTCTGATGCTTTAGCATAGGAGTTGACCAGGAGTCTAAAATACCACAATAAAATATCACAGAAACACCCAAAGATCTCAGAGACAGATGTGAGCATTAACTGCTGCAACTGCAACGTGTCCAGTAGTAGCAGAAAGTGAAAGACATCAGCTTAGAGAACAGAGTGTATACAAAGAAGACAATATCATCAGTTACAAGGTTCTTCCCTTGGAAGGAGACAATGGTTGAAAAGAAGACCAATGAGCTGTTAGCTGAAAACAGACAGTACCCATCCCAGACCAGTAATTCTTATCTTCTCTGCCACAACCTTAGTGGTGACTGCAGCTGTTATGATGATCAAGGCATATGGGATATTATAATGTCTGAAAATATCTTTGGTTTAATACCCTGAATTTACACCGTGTACAGGTTTAAATATCGACATCGGGTGTTAATCCGTATTTAACTGGGCCACATCAGTGGAATGGCTTGTCAGCAGTGGATACATTGCTCAGGAGACGCGGTGTTCAGCAGGAGATGATGTTACAACAGGGATTTGCAAACAGCAGAATGTGAAGTCCTGGCATTGTTACTGCTTCCTGAGCTTGACATGATTCACCTCCCCAAAGGTATTTAATTGTTGTTGAGAGAAGCTGCAATTATACTGATCCAGGGTGTCTCGGGGGGCCATATATCTAGAGAGAAAACACATTTTTTATTATAACTAGCAGAAGGCAGACAGGCAAGGGGCAATGAGTTTGCTGCTTAACCTGAGAACAGCTTAGGGGTTTACACCTACACAGTCTGAGGCACGTTTCTTCCCTGTAAGCATGCTCTGTGCTCTGCTTCCCACTCATCTTCTGTTCTCAGCTGTGTTATGGACCACTCCCAGCCCACTGAAGTGTCCTGGACATGCAGAATCCCAGATGCACCCGAGAAATACTGCCAGAATTTCTAGGTAACCATGTGGCTTGGAAGGACCTTGTTGCCACAGTCAGACAGATAACTGCAACAGGCCAAAATAATGAAACTAAGGGAAAACCCTGCAAGAAAAATTGAGCAACTGACTCTGGATGATAATAATATTGTATCAAGAGTGAGCCACCAGTAAAAGCAAACAGTGCGAAAAAAAACAAACCAGTGCAAGTCCCTCAAAGAGTCACTGAACATTCTTGGAGAATGTAGTGAATATGTTGGACATATAAGTGTTTGGATTATGTTTTTCATATGTGGTATTTAAGGGTTAATATCTTAGATTTTGGCCAAGAAAATGTAATATGGAATTAAGAATTGTAGCTTTAACTGTTTTCAGTTGTTGAAACACAGGAGATCTTAAGAGATATCCCATTAAGGAAAAGCTATTGGGAAAATGCCATCAAAATAAAGATCTCTGCCCAGCACTTTGGCTGTAGGTAGGCCATGATTACTGAAAAACACATTTTACAAGGGGTATCATGTGATGGTGGAGGATGGGGAACTACCTCCTGGCACTGACTACTGCTGCTTCTGCAGCTGGTTCAAAGATTCCTGCTGATTTTGGGGGGATCAAGCCCTAAGGGCTCTCAGCTGATGGCTGAACATCTCAATTATGTTCATCAAGTTTCAGTGGGAACATCAAAATCTGATCTCTTTCTACTCTGAAGGGTTTTCATGGACCAATGTTTATAATGGTCTACGGGCTTCCTCCAGAGAGGTGTTGTGAAGGCTGTGTGTGTTCCCCTAGGATTACACGTATATGCCCTGAAAGCAAGAGGTTAGTTTATTATAACATTATTTTTCCATTTGAGGACACTTTTACGTGTGCCCAGAGAGAGGAATACATGCTTGGCTTATCAAGAGAGCACATTTGGATATTTTCACTCACACTCAGCAATAGACTATTCTTAGTAACTAGTAATGTGCATGTGCCTTGCAGCATGCTTTTTGATAGCCTTGTTTCTATTCTTTAGGGATGTAGTATTTTACTGTATTTCCAAAGAATCTGCCATTAAAAGAAAATGTCTCACTCTTTTTTTAACGTGGCAGTTCCTCAGAGTGAAAAATAAATAGAGCTGCTACTAGGACCAATTTCTTTCTTGTATACAGATTGGAAGTAAAGGTGATCTGGTAAATATGTGCAAGGCAATGTAGTACAAATTCAGGGTTAAAACTCCCTGCTATGAATGTTAAAAGAAATTATGTAATTTTTAACCACTTAGTGAAATCAGAAATTTTAAGGCTTATTATTTTCTCTATCTCTATTTTCTAGGTGCTTAGAACAAACACCCCACAGCAGTCCTAGTATCTGCACTTCATTTGCACTTCATCATGAGTTTTAGGGTGGATTAATTTATTTTAAAGCCTGAAGTACATGCAAACAAAATTAGCTGCTGGCAGGTTTAGAGACATAGAAGTGCAGTAATTTGGTACATGGTTGCCATGGCAGCTAACCTACCTCTAAATTATCCTACATGCTTTTCTCAGCCATTCTCTGATGTTGTTCCTCCTGTCTGAATTGTTAGGTGGTGGTGTTTTGGGTTTTTTTATGACCTGTCTTTTGCGAAGCCCTTCTTTGTGCTGTTTTGGCCTCATCTGCTGGCTCAGCCCTTGCATCCTGGCGTACTCTATATTCTGTTGATATCCATTAATGAAAAGGGGAAGGAAGAGGAATACAGAGCAGAATTATGGTCTTCCAGCTACTCTGCCTGTTGAGAGCAGCTTCCTGAAAGCTGATTTTTTCTGAAGTAAACCACAGTGGTAAATTCCTTCATTTTCAGGACGTAAAGCTTGCTCAAATATCATTGATTTTGACAAAGTTACTATAGATTCACAGTGACTTAAGACAGTGAATTTATCAAATGATGAATTAATTCTGCTCTGAGGCTACATGACAGTAAATCAATCTCTTCTATCCAGAGAACAGGTTTTGAAATGCTTTGGCAATGTTTATTACCAAATAGAAATATTAAAAGAATGAGCAATGAGTCCTGCAAGCTCGCTGTCTTGCATTCACTTCCCTCTCAGCACAGTTAGAAAGCAAGCCTGGTGCTATTTATGAATTTTAATGTTTCATTATTTATTTCTGCATAACAGTTCTTTTTTGTCAAAATGCTCTGTTTCAGAGGAAAACCATGCCACTGGCTGTTTCTGACTAACCATTCTTTTTATCTCCCTTCTTGCCATCTCTGAGAACTAAGTTGTGACGCTGCTTCACAGGAACCCAGCCCAGGTCTTATCAGTTCCTGACAGATCACGGAGAGCTGACATGCTGTCTGCCTATGGCTGAATGTGAGCTCAGGGTTTTGAGAAAGTGAGATCAGAAGATAAGAAGTAGAGAGTATTTACTAACTTATTTTTGACGTAGTAAGCTCAAAGTGCCGTCAACGCGGAAGTTCTGTCTAACTTTTAAGAAGGTTCAGTTTCGTTATCAGTTTGGCTGGCTGTTCGTTTTCAGGCAATTGCCTAGAAGGTGGTCGCCGCTGCTGAAGGCTTTGCATTGACAGATACATTTTCATGTGAAGTCAAGAAGTGGGGATTACTCCATTTATGATCCTCATAACACAAAGAAGTAGGAAAATCCCCGGATTTGTGGGATTAAAGGCCATGCTAAAGTGATCTCTTTTTAGGGATACTGACTGGAGATTATGAGATTCAGCAGGACCTTTTTGCTCTTATTTTCCGTGTTCATTTATTCAGTCCAGTCATCTCAGGATAGCTTGCTTTTTAAAATGAACTTCAAAATAATAAAACCAGTGCAGATACTAAGCACAAGGAATAAGATCTTGAGAAGTGACAATGAATAAACACTTTATGAGGATTTAGGCTTGCTAAAGACCTCTCCCCATAATTGCATTATGTGGTAGTTTATTGAACAATGGCTGAAGAACAAAAACAATCACTTTTTTTGAATAACTGGGTAAGAGACGCAAGTCTGGCAACAGTATCAAGATTCCCTCTCTAGACCTGTGGAGATGCAAAAGATATACTATACCCCATAGTAAACGTTTAAGAGATAAGTGGATTTTCTCTCACTGCTTTTGAATCTTGTTATGTTACACTCTTCCACTCTGATTTTTGCTCTTTCACTGTAAAATGTTGCATACATGCAATAAAAGTCTAATATGGGAAGGCACTGAGGGCTGAAGTAGGCATCCTGAAGAGAGTAACAAAACTTGAAATTGAAACAGAGGATCACAATTCCCATGAGGATGTGTAACACTTCCTATTCAGAAAAATGTCAGACACTAAGTTAGAGATACTGGTATCCCATCTGTATTGCCTAATATAATAATTTCACATGAATTGCCCATACACAGTACTTTTCAGCACTTCTTGAAAAGGCCAGAAATATTGTTAAATATTGTTACTTGCAGTTTACTGATAGAAGAACTGAGTTATGAGGAAGTGAATTGATGTGCCAAGACTTCCAGCATATTGACCACAAGGTCTTCCAGTTATCATGGACCTCTTAGCACAACACAGATACCTGCAGTTATTAGGGATATTATTCACTTTTTGTCCTTGCCAGCGTTGCTGACAACTTTCACTTTGGGGATACAATGTGTTTAATAGCTACTATGGCAAGCCGTGATTCATACTTTTTGGACCTCAGTCATATTTTGTACAGCATGAGGATAAAGTACATTACATTCTGGAGAGCTTTACCAATGAAATATTAAAGCCAGAATCTGTGATAAAGCTCACTGCTATGCTTTTCATCAGTATGGAGGGGGAAGGGAGGAGAGAAGTGCAGTGCTTCCAGTCAGGGTGGTTATCCTTCCTGGCCTTACAGAGAGACTGCTATGATGTTTTTGAGGCTGATGATGACATGATATATCCCCACAAACTCTGTGGAACCTCAGGGAGTGAAAGGTTCAGGATGCTTTAATCGCAATATCAGTGTTTCCCTGGGGTTCCCATGATATTTAAGCATCTGTGGTGATGACATGGCTGTTTCAAGGTAAGTTTTCCGTCATTCTAGGTAGTTAAACCGGTGGCTTAATCTCTGTTGGTTTTTAAGCATGTCATTGGCTTCTGTGGGAATAGCACCAGTTTTTGAAGATGTGGCAGTACAATGACAAGCCACGGCTGAGGTGTCTGGTCCTGATCCCTGTCTCTGTATGGACCGGTCTGACCCCACAGGGAGTGAGTTGTCCCTCCCCAGCTTTTTACAGGGATTGTTCTCTGCATAAATTCGGTCTTGGGTCAGACAGGTGTTGAGGGTCTCTTAAGCAAAGGGGAACAAAGGTGTTGTTGAGGGTAGTGTGAGGACCTTGTGACCACCTCTTTGGCAACAGCAGATGTTTAACTGCAACTGGAGGTTGTGAAATTGTTCCCTTAGAGTTTGCTTGTACTGGCAACCACTACCAGTACATAAGAATCCCCCATCACTAATCCATCCTTTGGAGAGTTCAGCCACCCATTATTTCATACCTGGCTTTGCTGCTTGTTGACTTCACCATGTTTTCCATCTTTTACCCTGCCACTGCCTATTTTGAGCTGCAGATGTCCCTGACCTGCCTAGTCCGACCAAGGCATGCCCAAATAATGACATCCTGGCATCAGTTTTTATAAGCATCTCACATCATGCACAGGAAACCTCATGGTGGTTACACAGCAGCATCCTTCTCTGTTTTGCATTCAAGCCACTAAGGATTTCAGGATTTTTGGGCACTGTTACTCTGCTGGTTAATGAGAGAGACCTTATGTAGTAGTATCCTGTCCCTGCTTATTTGAATTCTATATTCCTTAAGTCCTTCCCTGTGTCCCCTATCACATCCTTGGAGAAAATTTTCTTCACTAACCACCAAATTCCCCATCACCACACCTCTCTAAAACACATCCCTGTGGCTAGAGGGATGTGGCTCTATCATGTCACGTTTTAGGAAGCAAAGCATGGGGGTGGAAGTACTGAGCATGGCTTTGAAACCATGCATGCCAAGGCTCAGCAACGAGCATCATTCCCGGCTTGAGGAGGAAGGTTGGACCAGCCAGCTTCCAGTGCTGTCAACCAGTGTGATGCTGCTACGTTTGCTTCAAACTATTTGCTTTCTCCTCTCTATTTGCCTCAGTTGGGGCACGAATGTCCTTTGTGTCCCTGTCTGCCTGCAGCGTGGTTGGGATGACGGGGCACAACAGTGCTGCAGCCTGCCATGCCAGGATACAGACTGGTGAGCGAGGCTCTGCTCCCGGCACAGCCCGAGCCTTACACGCCAGCATCCTGCATCCCGCCACCGCCACGCCAGCGCGGCACAGGTTGGCAAGCGGGAGGCTGTGACAAGCAGTCCTGGCGCCCAAGGCCAGGGTGCGTCCTGCCCAGGGTCGGTTCGAGGACGAAACAACACAGGGCTCGGGATGACAGAGGCGGGCGGGCAGTACCTGCCCGCTCCCGCACCGCAGCCTTGCCCTCCCTGGGCCCACCGGCGGCTGGCCGCCCGTGCCGGGGAGCCTCCCGCGGTAGCCGCGGCGACGGCCGATGCTCATACCGATGCCGACCCCACTGCGGCCGCGGCCGGCGCTTCTCCACCGCTCCCGGAACGCCCCCCGGCTGCCGCCGGCCGCGGCAGGTGGGGCAGGTCGGCGGCGCGGGGGCCGCTGGGACGCGTAGTTCGGCGGGGAGGGCGGCGGGCGCGCGGCGCGGCGGCGCGGACTACAAGCCCCAGGGCGCCCGAGGGGGCCGTGCCCGCGCGCGGGGGCGGTGGCGGCGGCGGGAGGTGGTTCCCGGCGGCGCGATCCCGCGGCTCGTCCCGCTCCCGGGGGCGGCCGAACAGAAGCCAGCCCTCAGCCGCCCGGCATCCAGGAGGGAGACAGCCACGGCCAGGGCGGGAGGGATGCGCCTCGCCTCGCCCCGTCCGACAGCGGCGAGCAGCGGCCGCCCTTAACTAGCAATTAGCTCGTCCCCAGTCATTTCCCCCCCCCCTTTTCTCCCCCACTCCCCCGCCCCACCCGGCAAGCAGTGTCCCATGCACGCCGACCCGCCGCCGGCAGCAGCGGCCGACGGCTTCTCCCGCGGTGCTGGCGTGCGGGTCCGCTTAAGCCATGGGGAATGGGATGAACAAGGTAACGCGGTGGTGGCCGTGCGCGAGTGCATGTGCTTGGGCCCGGCGCGGCGGTGCCCGGGGTGGCGGTCCCTCCCCGCCTCGGGGCGGCCGGGATGCCGCGACGCCCCCGCCTTTGTCTCGCTCCTACGAGGCGGGCGGCCGCGCCCGGAACAAAGGCCAGGGCACCAGAGGCTTTTTCCCCTTCGGCTTCGGGGGTCCCCCCGCCACGGGGCAAGGGCGGAGGGACGGGGAGCGCGGCCGCGCCGCTCCCTCGGGGCGCGCCTCCTCCTCCTCCTCCTCCTCCTCCCCGGCCGCAGCGCGGGCGGGTGGGCGGGAGGGGGGCCCTGGTTTCGGTGATGCGCTCCCGGGCTTCCCCTCGGCGGGCCAAGGGAGTTCCCAGCGGTTCCTGGCGGCCGCCGTGCCCCCCCGGCGCCGAGCTTAAGTGTCCCCTGTGTGTCCCCCCCACCCCGGGGCAGAGCCCGCACCCCCCGACCCGCGGCAGGACCCGGGGCTTCGGACTGTCAGCGGGTGCGGGGCTGAGCCGTGTGTCTCGGCCGTCGCTTGCTGCGCTCCCAGGGCGCGGAGCAGCCCGTGGGTACGGGCTGTCGCTGGAGGGCTGGGCCCGGTGCCGGTGGGACAGGAAAGCGCGCGGCCCCGGTGGAGATCGCAGTGAGGAAGGAAGATGGATCTGTTTTGCGAAGGGTGTTGGCCTTTTGGCAGTGGGGGCTTATTGTGTGCCCGATTCCCCTGGCATGTCATGGTGGTTATCAAGGGAGAACCGTGATTTTTCTCAGTATCTCCACCTCTGTTTTAAACCCAGGTTTGAAAGTGCGGTGGTAACTAGCCCTATATATATAGCTTACTATGAGGAACAGGAGTTGAGTCATCTCTTCTGTCTTACATCCTGCTTTGAGTGCTCTGGGAGTAGCTTTGCTGCGTGCCTGGCCTACGACAGAGCAGAGGAGAACAGCTAGAAATAGCTGCTCACATGTTGTCCCGGTCAGACATCCTTGCCCCTGGAAGTCAGATTGGTGAACATCCAGAGTGCTTAGTGTGTCACCTGGAAGGTGAAGCCTTTTCATCCTGTAGGTAGAGACACTGAAATAGAAACTTTAGGTAGGGGAAAGATCTGGCTGATGAGGAATCGATTTAGTGGGTAGGAGGTAGAACATCCCTTGGTCCTTCTCTCCATTTTTGCTTTCAAGTCTGGGGATAATATTGTGATATGTAGCCACTTGTTGCAGTCACCTCCCAGGAGTGGCCAGTTAGGAAGAAACCCAGCTAGAAAGACTCCTTTTCGGCTTCTGGTATGTTTGTAGCATTTTTCTACGCGTGTTTGAAATTATCAAAACATTTAGAGGGACAGGATATGGGAAGCTGCATTAAATCTTGCTGTGGTACCATGTGGGTAGGAACTGGCAATCTGTGACTGGCCAGTTTGGTCATTTTAATTCTACTAGGTCTTGCCCTGGCATGTACCAACCAGAGCTTTCAGGAGAAGCATAATACTACTTGGATTTTTTTTCCCTTTCTGATGACTGTATCCAAGAGGAGGAGACATTCAGCATTTGGGGGGGGGATGGTTCCCTTAAGGAGGCTGTAACGATGCTGGATACTGGCCATAAGGGTTTATTTTTGTAGGGGTCTCACGTGTGGGTCTGCTACTTGCCACCTTCAGAATGTGCCCCTGGATCATCTGTTCATTTTGATCTCATGAGTCAGCAAATGCTGGAGGGCCAAGGGGAGGCATGGAGTTATTAGCATAGATGTTGGGGGGTATTTGCTTAACTCAGCTTAGTCAATCAATACAAATTGCCTTAGTTTCCAACTGAAATGGGTTTTTTTGTGGTTAAGCTATATACGGATGGTAGGAGAAAATAATCAGCTTATTCAACAGTGGATTATTTCATTTAAGGAATCTCTTTGTACTGATGCCAAGGGAAGAGGATTAATGGTGACCTGTAATGGGTGTGGTAAGGAAGAGCTCCAGAGACTGATGCAGCCTGTGTCGCTGCTTTGGGATGCTGAACCTTTCTCAGTGGCATGGTCCCCTCCTTATTTTCCTGTCTCCTGATACTGATATATTTCAAAGCAAATAGCAGTCTCACCTGACTATGTGGCCATTAGGGCTGAACAAGGGCTGGAAGTCTGGCGTTCTTTTTAGGTGGTGTTTCTCTTTTGTTGCTAGTTTTCTCCGTGAAATTAGCCCTGCCTAGTTTTTTTCCCTTAAGCCCACTCAAGCCTTCTGACTTCTCCCAAGTTAAATTGAAAGCACTGGTTTACACATGCCCTTCTTATTCTGCTCAGAGAAGGAGAATTGGCTAGTGAATGTGCATTGACTTAGCTACTATTAATTTTCAGTACTTTACATATTTTTTCTTACACCTGTTAAGTCAGAATGATTAATGGGGTCTGACTTAGGAAATTGTCTGGGTGGCCTGATTTCTCTTCATGCTTATTGTCTAACATTGACTTGTATTCAAAGTTCAAGTTGAAGTCTGTGGTTGAAAAACTACAAAGATGTTTTCCAGGAGCTGAAGTCTAGCAGCTGAGATGGTGACAAGATTTCATTATCTGTGAACAGGATATGCTTAGTGAAGAGTTTTTCCTGGGTTTTAATTGTTGTTCATTCCTGTTACAGTTAACTGCCGGTTATTCGTGTAAACCCTTCAGAAGGTTTGAGTGCTATCTCTACAAAAAGGGCAGATAAGCCCTGTTTATTGTAGGAGTAGATTTATGAGAAATTTAAACCAGTGTGGCTACTTAGAGCTGATGTAACCATTTCTATGGAAGTCAGAGAAGCTATGCCAGCTCACCTCAGCAGCAAATATCCCTCCCTGATGCGTGCCACTCTCCTGTAGTCCTGGACAAAGGTAGGCTCGTCCATTCCTTATAACAGAGCCTGGCCATTTCTGAGAACGCCCCATGAACTTCTCTGGAAGTTCTACACATGTAGAAGCAGCAAGGAGTTAGATGCTTTGTTTCGAGCGTTTGCTTAGGAAACAGCAGTGAAGCATCCCTTTAAGCCATTCTCCTAAAGGGTGTATTATCAGAGAGAACTGGAGCAACTATTGTCTGTTGCAGGGCTCTGCCTTCATGCACAGTGGAGGATGTGAGCTGCTCTCACAAGTGAGGTGCAAATGAAGACAGGCATTGATGTCCCTTGTCCCTTGCTTGTGCATTCTCCTGCGTCTGTTTTTTAATCTGTGGTCATTTTCTCAATGTTTCGGATGATGTGAAGAGGCTACTGTTTTTATTCATAAAGCAGTGGTTGAAAAGTTCACAAAAACAACCACCTTATTTTTCTACTCTTCTGGCTCCCACCCGTTCTCTCTCACACGCCCCTAGCAGCCATCGGCCTTCATTTTGCACAGCCCGGAGTTGCAGTTACCGAAGGCAGTGTGAGATGACACAGCTGAAAGTTCCCAGCCGTAGTCGAATGCTGAAGTATTAGTCAGCATGACACGAAGATTCACTTCTTTCCAGGTAGCTTTCACCCATAGTAATGTTTCTTGCTTCTAGAATGACTAGGACAACAGGGGTAACATCTGTCCTTGGTCGCAGGGTGTCCTAATTTCCTATCTAGCATACGATGTTGCTTCATGATGCACAAATGCAGATTTCTGGATTTTTCCTTCTTTGCCAACAAGAAACCTAATTTCTGCAACCCCCTGGTGTTTCTCGGTACCTTTAATTTCTAATGTTTAAGCTTAATGACTGTGACTGGAAATGAAGCTTTTATTGTCTCTGGAGAGTGCAAATTTAATGCAGAAATAATGTCCTAGAGTCTAAAATGCTATAGTCTACGGTAGTGGGGGTGTGATTGGAGATTTGTGCTGTAGATGGGAAATACCAGGCAGCTGTTTAAAGATATCAGCAAGGGTTTTTTCGTTTTTTAAATTTGTTATGCTGAAGTTGGTGATCTGATTGGTGAAATTCATTCATAACTTGACTCCCTTTCATTTTAAAACATGATTTTGTTGGCAGAATTTGGCCTCTTTTGCAATGACTCTTCAGTACTGTCCTCTCTGGAGCAGCTACAGGCTTCTGTTTCCTAGTCTGGGATGGTGGCCTTGGAGCTGCACTTCTAGCGAAGTGATAACTTAAGTGTACTTAAATTATTGAATTGTCCTTTGAAACCACGAGTCTTGTGCATTGTGGAAAGGGACCACAGGATGTTGTAAAGGCTCTTTTCCATACTTGATACCCTGGCATTGGAAACTGCCCTGAGGATTTTTGCCGTCTTTGTAAGAATGTTGAATTTCTACAGATGAAGAGACAAAGAAAGGGGAGAAAGCTGTCTGAGCTTATCTTTCCAAAACTTACAGATGCCTGTTTGTACCAGACTAAAGAACCATTTTCTTGACCAGGTAGTGTTGTCAATCCGCTTTTAATTTGCGAGCAAGGGTCTACAAGCATCAAGCTCCATCCAGGGTCCTGAGAAGCCATCGGGGGAGAATTGAGCCCTGTGTTTAGAGCTGATGTGACACAGCAGGCGGAGAGAGATCACCCAGCAAAGCCTAGAGGGAGGAATGTTTCCACAAACTGAAGCTACAGGGAGTACAAGAAGTGCTGCAGCCTTTCTGTTTTCTGCGGGGCGACATAAATAACAGCGAACACGATGATGCTTTTGTTGGACCAAAGTCCTGCAGTTAAAGCAGGCCAGAAGCTATTTTGCAGGCTCTTCTGCTGGCCTGCTAACCTTTGCATGGTGGGCTGGTTTGCCTTTCAGCAGGAAGGCTGCAGTGAAACTGAGGCTGTAGTGATAATCCCTGATGAAAAGTCCTTCATGGCTTTCGGAACTTCACGGCTGCTGGATCGAGCAAAATGGGTGGAGTTTTCCCTTTAAATAGCTGCGTCTGAGAGGACTGTTGCTGCTGTTGTGGTGACACTTGGGTGTTGCTAAGGGTTTAGGAAGTCAGCACTGACATATCTGTAGTGGTGGTATGCTCAGCATACACTGAAGAAATATGGATCGCACAGTTTCATCACCATAGTTCTGGTCTCTTCAAACGATGTGAGTGTGGGTCAGAGACTTCAGGTGGCAGATAACAAAAGTCTTAGCCAGAAAATGTGTGTTCGGTGTGTGTGGATTTTTTTTTTTTTTGAGGTCCTTACTGCTATTGCCAAGTTAGAAGGGTTATAAGAGGGTGGGAGGTGTAGCACTGTGGTATCACCTGCCTCTGTGTATGTGCACGTGTCCTCAGGCTGCCCAGGCTGGTCCTTGGGCAGACCTTGAGACTCCCAAGTTTAAGAACGTCCTGTAATCGATAGCTGTGCAGGCTTCTGGGAGTGTTGGGGTGAGTGGGTAGATCTGGAAGAGAAACACACAACTCATGGACTTTCAGCAGTTTCCTTTCTATGTGATCACACAAATCATTGTTTCCAGTGATTTCCTCTAAGAGCCCTACAGTGCTGCAGCCCTGACCTGCATGGCTTTGCACTTCAAAAGCCTGGAAGGATGTCATTTTGCAGGGCTTTGTCCAGTTTCCGTAGCAACTTTAGGCAAATCACCTTTGCTGTGTGAAGTTTCATCATTAGTTCCATGAGGGTAACTCATACCCTGCTGGGGGGGGGCAGGGGGAAGGGTGTTTTGCGAGGCCCACTTCATATTTGTAAACCACATCTGCTGTCCTTGGAGAGCCTCCATTATGTGGAGTCCCCATGATTAACAACCTCCGGCTGCCAACAAACTCTGTCAAGGCATGGTTTGCCTAGAGTTGTTTATTTTGAGAAGGTTGCAAAAAGGCATGAAATGTTGTCAGCATGTTTTAGATTGCATTTGACAATACTCTGCTAAAGTAGTATGTTCCATCCTGTATGCAAATTGAACTTTGTCAAATTGTCTTACCACAAGATATCTATATTTGATGCTATATTTCTTTCTCACAGATTCTGCCTGGCTTGTTCATTGGCAACTTTAAAGGTAAGATTAGTTTTATCACTATCTCTAGCGTTATTTAACAGGGGTCTTAAGGTGTTGTTTCACAGGCCCTTGGAATTCTCTGGCATCTCTATAGCTTTTTAACCCCATCTTGCTTCGTTTCTGAATTCACCTGGTAACATTTGAAGAAGTCATTTGTTCTCTCATCCATGTGCTGTGCTGCAAGTACTTTGAGAAAAGAAAAATGAATGCCATCTCCTTGGAGCATGCTTCAGCTGGAATTCCTAAACGCTGGACTGCCTTAAATGATTCTTGTGCTTGGCAGGCAAGCCTGTGATCCAGGCAGATTCTTTGTAAGGCTTATTTCAAGCCCTCCTTATAAGTAAAGGCTTACTATGCCTCACGCTCATTGCTTTCATTATTTTGGTTATTTATAACAACTGCTAAAGAGTTCTGTTATCACTGCTTGTGAGACTGATAGGTCTGCTGGTTGCAGTCTGACCACTGATACTTGTACTGTCCATGTTGCAGCTGTAAGTTTCTTTGGATTTTTTTCCTTTTTTGCATGAGGTTTATTTTCTGTGTGCAGAAAACCAGTCATATTTAGAAAACAGGAAACTTTATGTAGACATCCAAATAAATGGCCTGTTCTCAAAGCATTCTGTTAGCAGCAGTGCCAGCTGACACTCCCTACTCAGAAGTAAACCAGTTGTGCATGTACACTTTTTTTTAATAGATGTAGACCCCACGTTTCCTATGCTTGGGTAAATATAGCATGGCTTGTAGGGGCTACTGCTATTTCCTGTCCTTTCTGGTTTGAGTGATACCATGAACAGTCTGTTAAGACTGGCAACATCTGCATTGGATTTAGATGGTGGTGCACGTTCTCTCTGCCTCATGCCACCCTTCCTTCCTTGCCCCCCCCGCCGTCCCGAAACCTGTGAGTTCAGTGGGTTTTGCCTGATTTTACATGCCACTGGATCTGCTGGCCCACACTGTGGGTCCAGTGCTTGCTGCCCCTTGGGAAGTGGAGCCAATCACCTTGGGAGGCAACCCGGAGGTACATGTGAAGTTAAAAGCTGCCTTTTGCCACACCATAGACACAAGTACAATGGCTAGCATGTGAGGGAGTTAATCATGCCATGGAAAGGCAAATGAGAGGATGGAGATGATTTCATATCGGTGGAAGTAGATGATAAAAGGAGAAAAAAGAAGTAGGAAAAAAGGAAAATAAGGTGAAGAGGATAGTTTTGAAAACACTTTGGATGGACTACAGCATGAGCTGATGACAAAATTGACTAAGTTGGTCACAGCCATGTTGCTTCCTCTTTTTGTTTTCTTTTTCTGAAGTAATTTAGGAGAGGAATGGAACTGGGAAGATGTTTGATAGTGGAGTCCTTTAGGTTTCCAGCAGTCTGGCAAGGTGGGCAGGATGGGCTGTGGTAACGTGGCACTCAGTCTGTCCCTCTCACTGTGACCAACCTGCTGGTAAGCCCTTGACAGTCTGCCCTGGGGAGTGAAACTCAGCCAGAGCATCTGTTCGCTGGTGCAGTTCTGTTTTCAGTGGAAGGGAGTTGGCCAAGGTTGTGGAGTGAGTCAGCATCTCTGCCAGTGCCAGGGCCCATGACCCTCTCGCCTGTGCTCAGCTTTGGGCCTTGGGAACGGTCCCTAAATGGCACGTCAGGTCACTCCTGTGCAGAGAGCACAGGCGTGCACGTGAAGGTGGTGTGAGTGGGCAGTGTTTCTGGGGGAGCCTAGCTGAAAAAAAAGCAGAGGGTGAAATACTTCAGCTGCCTCCATAAGAGAGAGTATAAGAGGAGCTGGCTTTAATCTCTGTGTTTGTGTTGTGGGGTCTGTTTTTTAAACTGATTAAAAAAACACAAACAAAAAGTTTGTTTATTTACTGCTATGACCTTTGCTCATATTGCATTTAATCATTACGTTCTACCATGACAAGCATCTGTTTCAATCTCAGATAAGCTGTTGTACCTGGAGAGGAAGAGAGAAGAGAGGTGTTGCTGTCCTTCACTAATGCAAAAACATACTTTTACAGTTCTTACTTTTTTCTGCATCTCCTGCCCCTCAACACCCCTCTGCCTCACTGCTTAGGAGCAGTTGCAAGATGCTCTCCATGCAGTGAAGTAATCCCATTTAGGAACGAATAGGGTATTGGTTTATTACCAATGTATTTTTCTGGAGGAGTTTGATTACTGTGTCCTTGGAGCGTGTTCTGATTTGTGGTACTTTTTCAAAAAGCAACTAATGAGTTTTGAGACTGCTGAGAAATGCTCGGCAGCATATACAGTTGGGACTGGTCAGAATGTCCTGATTTGTGCAGCTGAAATGACTAGATGCATATAAAGACATGGGTTTACAACATTATTTCCTGTAATGTACTTTTGACTAGTCTCCCATTTCTTCAGCTTCTTCTTAGTGGCTTGAATTGAATGAAGTTGCATCTTGTCAGTAAGAGGAGGAAACACTGATTCCCTGGAATTGTGCATCTCACCTGGGCACAGGGCTGAGGCTTCGTAGCACCATCTGTGTCCCTGAAGAGGGGGTAGAGAGGAGGGAGCTTCTCCAGAAGTTGAATCAGAGGAATCTCTAAATCGCTCTGATGTGCCCTCTGGAGGATAGCCTTTCCCCAGTGGCTCTTCAGGGACCCTTGTCAGGCAACAGGTTCCAGAGCTATAGCAAAATACCATTCTACACACACTCTGGTCTCCCTGCTGCCTCAGAGACCTCTGGGGATACTGACAGACTGGGAAAAGGCACAATTGTTCCAGATGGGTGCCTTCCTGCTGAGAGAAAGCATGGTGTTAGGGATGCTAAACACTGTCATTCTGGAGGACTGTTGTCTGGAGAAGGCAGTCAGAAATTGATCTGATTGGGGAATTATTATTCAATATTCAGAAATATTTCTACTTTTAGGCCTAATCGGCATAAAACCAGTCTATGACAGAGCAGCGTGAGCTCTTCTGCAGTTGACTGGGAGATAAACTGAGGCCCAGGAAAAACTAGTGAAATGAACCTGTGGCAGAAATGGGAACTGAGCTTGCTGCTTCTGTTTCGTTTGCTGCTGTGCAAACCTTTAAGCACATAGAATGAGATGGGCTTTAATAACCACTTGAAGGGTCTTTTGGGTAGAAAGTTAGTGTAGTCTTGATTATGGAGAGCACTGAAATATCTCTTGAAATCTTCCTAGTCCTCAGGGCTTGAGTATGTATCTGAAGAACTTTCCTGAAAAAGCATAGATCTTGGCATGTGTTCAAGTGCTTTTTATCTTGCAAGCTCATCAGTAACACATTGAAATTATGATATGCTCCTGAGAGGGTGTATTTAAGATTGCACAGCTAGAGGGCAGAAAAAAATCAAATCAAGAAGAGCCATAGGTGTCCACATAAAATACCAAGACTGAGCCTGGTCTGTAAGCCCAGAAGGAAAAAGAGCTCTTGGGCTTCTTCTGTGAAAGTGAAGGAGGAGTTATTTCTTTGCAAATGGGAGGGTAGGGTGCTAAGAGAGAAAAGTGAGGAAGGAGAAAGAAGCAGTTAACTCTTCTTCCCACCTCTAGTTTTGGGGAAAATTTCAATTTGTTTTAGTTGAACCTTACAAATGAAATGCCTCAAAAGACAGAGAATTTACTGTGGTACTGCATGTCCACGTGTCTTCTGCACTGGTAACCTGAGTTCTCTTGAAAGTCACTGGTGCGTACGATGAAAATGGATGCTTTGTTCCTTAAGGGGTTAACAGGACAGCCTGTTTCCCTGCACAAATGGAAAAAAAAGAATCCATTTCTTCTGATAATAGATTCTAAATGGGTGCTCAGTTTGCTTCCAAACCAAAAGGTGTAGCAGTAGCAAGAACCAGGACGCAAGAGTGTTTCTACCTGGAATATTAAAGAGCTTCTGTCCTGCCTTGCTTGTAATCATTCAAGGTTTTTCCAATGGAATATTTGGGGGCTTTTTAATTTAAAGGGGAAAACCACAATAAGAGGCTTAATTCCCCCCAAAGAGTCCAGTGTTGCTGTGGATGATCTGGAGAGTCTTGGGAAAGTTTTTGCCCTTCCCATTACTAAGTGTATAAAAAGGCTGTGTCCACTAAGTGTTTCTGCTGTGTTTTTAGATTCAATTAATTCCTGTTATAATCTGCTTAATGTTGGTTTTAAAGTTTCATTTTCTAAGGTTTTATTTCAGGTACTGAAAACAGGAGAGGGTGAAGATACCATTCTCTTTTTCAGGTTCATGTATTGAAGGAAGACAACTTATAGGTGCTCTGATTAAACAGAGTACTGAACTCATTTCCCCACCTTTCTCATTCTCCAAAAAAGTCCTTCTGAGAGGGTGGGTCAGAATATGTACTAGAACATAGTGTGAAAGAGGAGAAAGGAGACATGGATATTTTGTTCATGTGCTTAGTTTCCGTGTCTCTGTAAGTGTAGGTAACTGGACAGAGAAAAAAGCTCTTTTGGTGGGAAAGGTTTTTCTTTAGGTGTCCATCTCCTGTTCTCTCCAAAGTGAGAAATAAAGTTGCTTGATTAAAAAAAAACCCCCCACAACATCTGGTGATGATGAAACTGTAGTCTCTATACATCTGCAGATTAAGACTTACTATTGTTTTACATAATGGGCTGACTTGCTTTCTCTAAGCACTTACCTCGGTTTTCTATGCTTAACCTAAAATTTTATACTGAAAACTTAATACTAGCTTACCGTGTTATAGGAGTATGTCTGTCTTTTCAGACTAACACTGTCAGAAATGTGGGCTTTGGAGAAGGAGGAAGGGAGGATGTCTTTAGTTTGGAATAGCTGGTTAATGGGAAGAGGGGTGACAAAATGAAAAAAAAACTAAACTCACTTATTTTGTGGATATATTTAAACTTCTAAATTCACAAGTGAGTTACAGTCAAGTGTTGCAGGTCAGGCCTATATCACTGTAAAGCTTTTTTCCCTCCCTATTCCTGGCAGCATGCTTTTGTATTTTGTTGTTAGCAGTAGAGGTCGAAAAGACTCCACAGCTGTTTCTTTCCGTCTAACTCTAAGAAGGGAGAAATATTTATCCCTCACCTTGCGTCTTTATGGAGGCACTAAAATACTAAAGTAAGAGAAAATGATTGTAGGTGCTTTTGAGACTTCACCAGTTCACCAGACTTCACCTAATATTGGAGTCCTTCAGTCACTGATGTGTCATAATTGCAGTGGTTGGAGCAGTGTTGTCTCCCTTTTGCTTATGGGAGACGGAAGCACTAGGTCATTTGCTCCCCAGCCACACCATAAGGCTTCCCAGAGCTGCAGGGAAACAAATTCTGAGAGGCCCCTGGTCCTGTTTCGGTGACTGTGGCGTTGCTTTTATGATTAAGTGTTTGCAGCTCTCTGCATATGAGTAGAGTTTGAACTAGGAGTCATAGAGTCAAACTGAGGAAAAACAGGCTAAATGTGGTAGGGAGAGAAGACTTCCCCAGTGTGAATTGTGTCCTTTTGTATGAGGAGTTATCTTCCAGAAGGCTTTGCTCAGAAGTCCACATCAGCTGAGAAGCGTTTTAATGTATGATACAGAATATTAGGTAACCTGCTGTGAAGAGTAATACCACATTTGAGGGACCCTTTAGAGGATGCACCAGTTGAGCTCGGATAGGTAGATTTGATCTTAAAGTTTGAAAATAGGGTGTTTCACACTGTGATTTCAATGTGAGCCTGCATGTGCTTGTACAGCACTATGCTTCAGTAAAGAAGTTAGAATTGCTGTGGTGATGGTGGTTCTTTACATAACCCCCCTTTTTTTTTTTGTTATTTATGGTATGAGACCGTGAGTGACAGGATATCTTATTTGTACTGCTGTTTAAATAGCTTTATCTATAGTATCTGTAGAGACGGCAGGTGCTGGGGAATTTCCCCTCTGTAAACTGTTTGAAATTTAGATCCAGATAGTATAGCATTGGCTGGGAAGCTTTTTCTTTTCTACTTTATTGATTTGAATGGTTGTTTCCTAAATACATTGAGGACCTGTTGGTTACCCTGGGATGTAGGTCTGGGATGGCCATTTCCAGGTTGTTTCTAGGAATATCTGAAATCTCACTGTATAGTTTGATTTGCTGAAATTCCCTTAGCCTAAGTCTTGGTTAACTGAAGAAATAAGATATTTCAGTCATTTTGAGTTGTACTATGTCCATTAGGCCCTTCTGACTGGTTCAAAGCAGTCAACGTTTAATTTGGGTCATATCTTCTTTAAAAGAAGTTTGCCTTGTGTGGCAAGCCATTTCTTACCATGTAGGTCATATTGATAATTAGAGATTGGGGTCTCATTGTGCTAGGTATACATTAGTTCCATGAGTTCCAGCCAGCAGGCTCTGAAATCTGTTCTTAGTCTTTGTAAAACAGAAAGCAGTGATTTTTAGAGACACTTGGACTGGTTCATGGGCTTCCAAATCCTTGCCTGCTTAGTTGTTCCCTGAGGAATTGAGACTGTCCTATAAACTGTTAAAAAAATCTAAAGGTCAAGTAGATTAGATGACCTCTCCTGGCAAATATTAGCATTTCTTCTTTGAAATGTTTGTTCTGAGGTTTTTAGGAAATTTTAATTGTTCTGTGCAGCTAGACATTAGTTCTGTTTCAGACAGAATTTGTTTTAATTCTCTTCTGAAGGGTTAGACATCTGTGTTGATCACGCAGGCTTGACCAGTAGTGAGTAAAATCAATGAAGTTTCACTCTCCTCTCCAATTTTTTTAGCTGTAGAAAAGCTTTCATTAGGATTAGGTTTAAATTTTATTGCCCGTTACTGTGCTCACGTGGATCTTGTCTATGTGGCAGTATAATTAAATGTCCAGTTCCTCTTTGTGATGTAGAAAAGGCATTGAAACTTTATAGTAGGTGGATAAGATGACACGAGATGCTAATTGAACTCATGCACGTACATAAAGAATGTACAGGTGATGCTATTGTTATTTTTGTACCTAGAGAGAGCCAGTCTGAAACCTTTGTGGTCAGTGCTCTTTTTTTGTGTGCAACCAGGCTAGTGTGAACAGATTGTATGGGCAGATTTTGAAGGCAGGTGTTCACATCACAAAACCACTGCTGTAATTGCCATGATGTGCTGTGCCGTTCTCAAGCAAAAGGGTCAAAAGTAAATGGACACACACTAACTTTTACCTATATTGGTGGTTCTTTCAGGTAGTTTTCTGGCATGCTGGTAGTTTAGTTGCTCACTGATTACAGAGAGTCTATTTTACTTTTTTTTTTCTCATAGAAACAAGCCTATGCTTTCACAATATCTAGCATCAACTTTTCAGTCGCCCCAGTTTTCTTTCCAGTTTTGAATGTTTGAAACCTCTTGGTTACAGGTCTAGGAAACACCTTTTCACAACTGCACTTCCTTGCTGTAGCATTTTGCTTTTTCATACGTTCGATATCTTTATCATCTTGATCTCTCTTAAGACTCTAAATTATGGTATGTATTGGCACATTTTTCCCTACTGGTCCACAGGAAGTAAGAATGTAGTTACCGTTTTGGGTTGTCCATTAATAATACAAAGAATATGGTTGGCTTCCCTTCTCAGACTTGGATATCACAAAGTCTGTCTCCCAAGTGAAAATGCATCTTCTGAAGGGGGATTTGTGGGTAGAGAGGAGATAAACTATTTCTTGCATAGCTCTGTCTGTGTGTTCAGATGGCCATCACATGCATGCAAGCATGCATAAACTTCTATTTCAGATGCAAAATACATGAAACTTCTGACTTAAGAGCACATTCCTGAGTCACTTAAGTTTGTTCTTTATATGGTGTGTAATTTGTTTTGGAGTTAGAAGTGTGTTTTCCCATTACCCACTCTGATTATGGTGTTCTAGAATAGCTGCATTTGGAGTTTTGCCTTACTTTATGAAGCTTCACAAAGAAATGTACCGATGATAAGTGGCTTTTCAACATGCACAATGGAAAGGGGAGTGGGCTATTTCGAAAGATTTAAAAATTTATCTTCTTTTTTTCCCCGCTGTTGCAGATGCCCGAGATGTAGAGCAATTGAGTAAGAATAACATTACGCACATTCTTTCAATCCATGACAGTGCTCGCCCTATGCTTGAGGTAAGAGGTGTGGGGGATTCCATCGTAAAGCCTTACTTTGCAGTTGACTGCTACAGTCATCTCGGGGTTAATTTCATGTTCTCTGCAATTGGTGTTTTGAGACTGATTTTCTTAACAGCTGTAGTTTTGGCATCCTGACACAGATTTTGTTGTAGCTGCTGTTATAACAACAAGAAATGTAATTGACAAAGGAAAAGAATTACGGTGTTAAACAATGTACCAAAATAATGGGATTATGTTATTAATTAATAATAAAGGTAAACTTCCTTCTCTATGGAGTTCAAGCAAACAACCTTCCATCTCCACTCCAACCCTACTTTGTATGTGGACCCCTTTCGTGAAGGGTGACTAAGAGGTTTGCAGTCCTTTTCCATCTGAAATAGCCTTATTTAGACTTGGGGGTGTAGGAGGAATCAGTGATTCCCCCCTATAATACTTCTAACATAGCAGGGCATCTGTGGTCACCAACACTTTCATATGAAGTAGTATTCCCTATTTTACTGAGGGAAAGCTGATCTGAAGACCTGTAATTTGCTGTGTTATCTTGAGCTGGGACCAGGCTACAGTTTTCCTGTGTTGGACTGTTACGCTTTCTTCTTTATACCAACTTACTTTGGAAGGAGGGGAGTCTGGCTGGGCTTTGCCACACCTTAAAATCCTACTATTTGATATATGTCAGGAACTATTGTCCCCTAAAATTTGTTTGTTCCTTCCTTGCATTCCACTTCTCATGAAATACGGCAAAATAGTGGATGAGGCAGTTGCTGGTGTTACCCCTTGTATGCTGCTGGGAATGTCTGCTTTTCATTCTCATGTAGAAAGTCTCCAGTGAATTCAGTCCTTAAACTACAGAATTTCCTCCTGTCCCAGGCAAGTCAATAGGTAAGCCAAACAAGAAGTGTCCCCAGTATATCACAAGCAAAGCCAATATCAAGGTAACAGTGAATTCAGGGTTGTCCTTGAACTTATAAGTGTGCTGGGCCAGAACTTTAGCTGTTTTTGTTATACTGTCCATTTGACTTCTGTTGTGCCTGGTGTTTTTTAAGTCTGAAACAGACTGAATTTCAAGAGTGCTCTTAGTTGAAAAGAGAAACATTTGTGCTGAGTGAGGGAGATAATAATGTTGCCTGTAGGGTGCTGGTCTTTAAAATGAATAGAAGATTGTTTTATCATGATTAGAAAAGTAGGGAGACTAATTATGGGACAGATCAGCTGCAGCCTCTGGCCAGTGTATCTGGTGGTGGTGGTAGTTTTGGCAGCCCACACACCACCTCCTTACTTAATGGTGGTGCATCTGTTAGTGAGGCTGCATAGTAAATGGAACTGGGAGCTTTTGAGAGTTAAATATAACCAACTCATCGTTTCTTCCTCTAGCTACTGCCACAAAAGGCATGAAGGATTATATTTACCCAGATCTGTTCTCAGTCTGGTTCATAACAGTGTCTCAAAAGTTACAGTGTCATGGGAAGAAGCAGTGGCTGGTTGAGGATGAATCTGCTTTAATCACCCCTTCCTCCAAGTGTGCCTTCGATTTTCTCAGTATGCAGTATAGTCCTTTATGTGATGGTGATCTGGAAAAGAACTGTTAAAACTTCTCCCCAGTTGCTAAAGTAGTGGAAGGATTTCAAATTCCGCTTGTTTGGGAGTGGAGTTAATTACTTTATCAGCCATGGTCTTACTGTGGTGATTGTTTGCAACTGAATGCTTCTGTTTAGGAACAAAAGCCTAGAAAACTTGTGTTTGGTTTTGTTACTTCCTTTGTTATTTACAACCTTGCAAGATTGTAGGTAGGTTTGTTTTCAGCTTTTGTATCCGTATTGTGCTTGGGAATTGTTCTCATTGTCCACTGAAATCAAATGGGAATGCTTTCCCTGTGTGTATCCCTCATCACCTTTCTCCTCAGATTTCACTCACGGAGTGATTACGTTTGTGTTCAAAAATTAATTTGATGTTATTTAAACATGCAATTGCACTGATAAGAAAATACCTTTTGTCTGAGATTCCCTATTTTATACGTATGTATTTATGTGAGTGCTGATCATCTGTAAAAAGCTGCCTTTTCTTCAGCTGTGGTAGTGTCCTTTGTTTTTTGCAAGCAGTATTTTATCTCAAGTACTTCCTAATCAGCCTGTAGGAAATGCAACAAATACTTTGCTAGACAAAGCTTTCTGTGCTAGCTAAGGAAGGTAAGTGGTTTTAGACATTGAAAAGCCAGTAGTGTTTTAGTAACATGTCAACAAAGGGAATTTGGCCTTTTTTGGCTGTCTGTGGAACAAATTAATATGATTGCATACTTAGCTCTCAGAGGTCACAATTACCCACATCTTGCTTCTCAGATTTTGACGTTTCAGTAATGACTGTTTTGATGCAATAATACTTCTGATACAGCGCTTTAAGTGCTGTATGGGTAGCTGCTGGTGGGTAGAGAATGAAAATGACCAATCTGGCCTTGTTGTTCATGATCAAGAATTCAGTACTCAAAAATAAAAACGTAGTGAACACCACCTTTCTACAGATTGTAAAACTATTTTTTAGTGTAGTAACTCACAGCATCTCCAGTCTATGTGATCGTACTGACTGTTTTTACTCCGTTGCTTGAAATGCCCAGAGTACCTTTTAAAACATCTCTTCCTGTGAGATTTATGTACTGCAGTTTTTGAGCAGAGGTTGCTTTAGTACCTCATAAATTTGTGATCTATTAGAAAATGATTGAAGGATTTCACAAGGAAATATTATATTGGTTTTGGTTATGTAGTATGTGCTTACTGAGATATAGTTTGAAATGAGCTTTCTTACAGAAATTTGGTTTTAGACGCTATCTCAATGATCATTTACAAACCCTTATGGATGTCTGATTTGTGGGTGGCTCATAATCAAAGTTTGGCCTTAGGAAGTTATTGCATACTTTCAAGCTGGAATAACAGGAAAAAGCAGGTATAAAAATCAGTTGGATTCTAAGACTTTTTAATGTTACACGTGGGCAGCTTACATTAAGTGCAAGATAGAGAATTGTTTTGTAAGGCTTCAGTTGATTTACATTGGAAGAAAATTGACAAAATCTGGCCTGAACTGTCTTGCAAGTTCTTTATGTATAAACTATTTCAAAGAAATTTGTCCTCTAATAAAAAACAGCATTGAAATTAATTTATATTTAGAGAGCATTCTAAGACTATTGTTCCAATGAAGTGCACAGTTGTTAAACAGAGTGTTAACCACTTAGGTAAGCATTTTGTATTATTAAAAAATGCAGGTTCCTGTGATATATATGTCTATCTCACAAAAAAAATCTGTAGATAACTGGTAGCATGTCTAAGAGAAAAGACTGCATGCTGTATGGAACAAGGTCTGTTATTTCAGATGAAAGGAGTAAGAGTGGTGTCCAACAGCACCATGTGTGCTTCTGCAGAGGCAGAACCCTTGGTGAATCAAGTTGGCTTCTCTAGAGCACTTTGGATGGCTGCCCATGGAACAGTCACAGATGTTTTATAAATCCGCACGAAAGCCATATACAGAGGAGAATAATTAGGTTTCTCACCACCTGCTTTCTCTTCTATTTCTCAGGAGTTCAGGATTTTAAATATCTGTTCGGAATGTGAGACACTGAAAAGTGGATGAAGAAACATGTCTCAAAGTGTGCTTTAAATAATAGTGTGCTGGCAGTGACCTGTTTGATCCATCCAACAGGTTGTCATCTGTCTGGACTTCTGTAAGGCCTTTGACATCATCCCCCACAACATCCCTCTCTGTAGTGGAGAGATACGGATTTAGTGGCTGGTCTGTGGTGGATGAGGAATTGGTTAGATGGTCTCATCCAGCGGGTAGCGGTCAATAGCTCGATGCCCAGATGGAGATGAGTCATGAGTGGTGCCCCTCAGGAGTCTGTATTGGAACCAGTAATGTTCAATATCTTCATCAGTGACATAGACGGTGGAATTGGGTGTACTGTCAGCAAATTTGCAGGTGACACCAAGCTGAGCGGTGTGGTTGGCACACCTGAAGAATGGAATGCCATCCAGGGAGACCTGGACAAGCTCAAGGAGTGGGCCCTTTGGAACCTCATGAGGTTTAACAAGACCAAATGCAAGGTGCTGCAACTGGGTCAGGGCAACCCCTGGTATCAACACAGGCTGGGGGATGAACAGATCAAGAATGACTGTGTGGAGAAGGAGTTGGGGTGCTGGTGAATGAGAGGCTGAGCACGAGCCAGCAATGTGTACTTGCAACCCAGAAAGCCAGTTGTATTCTGGGCTGCATCAAAAGCAGTGTGGCCAGCAGGTTGAGGTGATTCTGTTCCTATTCTCCTCTCTGGTGAGACCCCACCTGGAGTATTGTGCCCAGCTCTGAGGTCCCCAGGACAGGAAAAATGTGAACCTGTTAGAGCAGGCAGCAATTGCTGTGTGTAGTGCAGGAAGGAGTGGAGTACAGCATGAGTTCTGGGGCAGCAAGAGGTGCTAGGAGGTCTTCTGGTCAGATGGGTGCTCAGACCCTGTCCCAGAGAGGTATTATGCACAGAGGCAGGGATGGATAGGGATTCTGTGCGTCCCCATGTAGAAAACCCGTCTCGGAACTGTGTGCCATTGTGGCTGGCAAATGACAAGTCACAGTTTTTGACTGGAAGACTTTAACCATGAGGGTTAGTAATTGCTGAAATATATTTCTAGAGGCAAAGGTGGGTTTTCTCACAGAGAGATGTCTTTGAGCTTTGCATTCTATGGCTTTATCACTTCACAGTCCTTGGTCTGTCTGAGACACTTTGAGGTGATGATCATGGTGACTGTTGTGTGCATTGCAGACACCTGTCCATCAGTCACAAAATAGAGTGAAACTACCAGCTTCTTTCACACAGTCCATCACACATTTGTCGGTGACCAGTAATTTGACTGCTGCTCTTGACCTGCACCAGAGGTTTGATCTAGTAAATATATGAATCCCATTAGCAGTCGCCTGTGGTTGTGGAGTCCTTTGGCATTAATTTATTTATAGCATTATCATTGTCAAACTGACTACTGCTGCATTGCAGGAAGCTTTGTATGCTGCACTCAGACATCATAACAATCACAGTAATGCAGATCTTAAATCAGTAAGAGTTTATGGGTACATTCCTGTACTGTCCCTTCCCACTGAAGCTTTCTGTTGTTCACTCTATGATAAACTTCATCGAGTAGCTTTTTGCATTTGTATTGCTTCTGTGTGCATGTCATTTTTCTTTGTTTTCTATTGCTACAGAATATTTGTTTTGTTTTTATTTTCAGTATGTGGATTTTTTTTTTCCCCATCACTCTACGTAGTTAACCAGAGCGCCATCAGAGGACAGTTATCTGTTTGTTTTTTCTTTTTGTTCTGATGTCATTAATAATATCAGCTTAATCTGGTACATGCAGAGGGCTGGTTTTCCCCTCTTTTTTCCTGAATTGATGACTGCTTATATAAAAATGTTGATATGGTAGGTGGATGGAGGGAGGGGGAAGGCAGAGTAGAGCTAATTGCTGACTGAACTACTGTGCGCAGTTTTGGGCATCACAATTAAAAAAAAGATAATAAGCCTTTAGAGAGTGTCCAGAGGAGAGCTACGAATATGGTGAAGGATCTTGAGGGGAAGTCTTATGAGGAGCAGCTGAGGTCACTTGGTGTGTTCAGCCTGGAGAAGAGGAGACAAAGGGGAAACCTCACTGCAGTTACAACTTCCTCATGAGGGGAAGAGAAGGGGCAGGCACTGATCTCTTCACTCTTGTGACCAGTGACAGGACCTGAGGAAATGGCATGAAGCTGAGTCAAGGGAACTTTAGGCTGGATATCAGGAAAAAGTGTTTCATCCAGAGGGTGGTTGAGTACTGAAACAGGCTCCCTCAGGGAAGTGCTCACAGCACTAAGCCAGTCTGACTTCAAGAAGCATTTGGACAATGCTCTCAGGCACATGGTATGATTGGGATGTCCTATGCAGAGCCAGAAGTTGGACTCAATGATCCTGATGGTCCCTTCCAACTCAGCATATTTTATAATTCTATCATTTTTCTTGTCCAGTCTGTTAGCTTGTGCAGCCAGCACAACTTAAATTAACTGTGTCTTTGGAAATAAAGAACTTCTTAGCGAGTTTGTCTGATAAATAAGTTTAGATATTGTTTGCATGCGAATTCTAAAATTTTTATCAGAGTAGAAATAGGGTTTCAAATACTCAGTGTCTGAGGAGCTGAACTGAAAGGGAAAAGCAGAGTTAAAAAACTCTGTAATAATATTTTAGAACACTCTTTCATACTTCCTGAGCGAACAGTCAAATGCATGAGTAGAATACATGCAATGAAAAGATGCTGTAACTGGAACAAAACCAGTAAGTGTGAGGAATAGAAGTCATAGAAAAATAAGGGTGCTATGGTGAAGTTGTGTGACTTCTCTGCTCCCATTTTGTCTCTGCTGAATGCTGTGAAATACCTGTTTCATTAGGCATTAAGAATGAGCAGCTTGCAGCTGGGGAAATCACAAGAGGAAGTGCTGGATCAAGATTATGAATTTTTAAAAAAAAGCGTGACTGGTTGGTAAATCCAGACCTGTGGAGGAAAGTGAAGAGCTAAATGGCTGAACACCTATAGAAATCTGAGAAATGTTTCTAAGACCAAATGGTCAGAGCCTGAAGACCTAATATAGATAATACTTGCATATCACGTTGCATTAGATTTGGAATCTTGTTTCATATTTTTAAGCCTGGCTGTATTTTGTAAATCTTAATGCAGTTTTAGTTGAGCCTGATAGTTTTGCATGTTTACGGATGATCTTTAGACTATGCATGTGCTGTTCTTTTAGAAAAAGAAATCAAACTGACCTACTATAGAAGAACTGAACTGGCAGCTGTGGGACAATGGAAGTAATCTGCTTGGCAT
This sequence comes from Pseudotriccus pelzelni, assembly GCA_035584735.1. Classification (NCBI taxonomy): domain Eukaryota; kingdom Metazoa; phylum Chordata; class Aves; order Passeriformes; family Tyrannidae; genus Pseudotriccus; species Pseudotriccus pelzelni. The sequence goes on from JAWMRA010000078.1 coordinate 66,730,257, forward strand.
AGTTTGTGGGTAGTATTTTTGCAGCTATTTTGGTTTTGACTATAGAAAGGTATCATATTTGCTGTTAGCACTTAACGTTTACTATTGGGGAACTTTTGCCTCATGTTTTTTAAGTTCTGTAATTCTTTCGTTCCATCACCAGTTTGGGGAAACAGGTAATAGAAAGAAAACGTCTTTGTCTCATGGCTGCACTTTCTGGATTGATTTCACATTTTTTGTGTGTGTATAACAGGAATTACCCTGTGCTAAAACAAAAAGATAAAATTTATTCCCCACTGCTCCCCCAGCACTTTGGAAGTGCTGAAAGCTGCTTTAGGGCTTTGTTCTGTAATCATAGATTCATAGAGTGGTTTGGGTTGGAAGGGGACCTTAGATCATCTAGTTCCAACTCCCCTGCTATGGACAGGGACACCTTTGACTAGACCAGGTTGCTCAAAGCTTCATCCCTCAACCTGCTGGCCGTGCCGCTTTTGATGCGGCCCAGGATGCAGTTGGCTTTCTGGGCTGCAAGTACACATTGCTGGGCCGTGTTGAGCTTCTCATCCACCGGCATCCCCAAGTCCTTCTCTGCAGGCTGCTCTCTGTTCATCCCTTACTATCTGAGGACTATCCTCACACAGAGAGTAGTCCAGAAAGAATTTGTCTGGACTCAAAAGCATCGCTGCTCAACACAAAATAACTAAATAGGGAAAAACTGGGAAACCAATCAGCCATACTTTTTTTTTTTAAAAAAAAACTTATTCTGGACAGATGCTGCTGGTGAGAACAGCCAGTTTGTTAAAACTATGTTACAGTATTGAGTAGCGTACAGAAGTTTTGAACTGTAGGAGGCCTTTCATGTATGCAAATTGCCTCTTGATGACATGAGAAGCAAAGTCCCAGCTGGGTTGTGGCTGGGCAAGATATTCTCTGCACAGGCTCTGCTGTCATCGATATCCAACCTAAAGACTTACAGCAACTGTTAAAGAGGAAGATAGCAAGACAGCCTTGAAAATCAGAGTTGCTAATATAATATAGCAAGCTCACTGCAGTTGTATAAATATCATCTCTACAGATTAATAATTTAGTTGTTGGGCTGTTGTATTTCCATCCATGGCACTGAACTCTTATATCACCTATGTTTAGAAGCTGTCAATTTTCAGCCATTGTGCTAACTTTAAGAGAAAGTGTACAAGCTCTTCTTCTAACAAAACCCTTAACTTTCTTCTATGATGTTTCACTGCCTTTCATGGTAAAGGTTTCCCCTTATGAGATGTTTCAGAAGACCATGCTGAGCAAAAAGGCTACCATTTTTCTTTCAGGTGTAGCAGCACCAGACGATTCTAGTTTAAAGTAATGCCCCGTCTGGCATTGGTTCTGCCTGTGAAGTTGGGGACTCTGACTAATTTTTCAAAAATGACACTGATAGCCCATTAAGAAGCCACCAACAGACTTCCACAAAGCAGCTTTTACAGTGTGTCAAGCCAGGCCTTCATCATGGGGTACCCTTGGCAGAGGCCGCTGTGGTGATGCACTAAATTAGTTCACAGTTTGAATTGCTCATCACACATGAGCTATGTCAAGGGAAGCACGTTCCTATAGTGGCAGGGTACTCTGACCTGCTCATGCAGAGGACATGAAGTGGAGAGTGTGTTAGCCCATGCTTCTAATCACAGAGTCATAGAATGCTTTGGGTAGTAAGGGACCTTAAAAATCACCTAGTTCCGACTCCCCTGCCATGGATGGGCAGGATCACCTTCCGCTAGACCATCTAACCTGGCCTTGAACACTTCCAAGGATGGGGCATCCATAGCCTCTCTGGGCAACCTGTTCCAGTGTCTCCTTACTCTCACGGTAAAGAATTTCTTTCTAATAGGTAATCTAAACTTGCCCTCTTTCAATTTGAAGCCATTTCTCCTTGTCCTGTTGCTACGTGCCCTTGGAGAAAGTAATGTGAGTCTATTCTGGAGGTGTAGTAATCATGTTTCAGCATTCCCTTAAAGAAAGAGGCGGTTGGGACATATTGTTTTATTTTGTACTCAGAGATCCACTTGAGGGCTCAGGGATGAAGTGTGATAGGTAGTGCTCAGATGTTAGATATGCCCTGACATGCCTGGGGTCTTGAATAAGTCATGTAGTCAAGGGAGATTAACAAAGTCCTTCCTCTCAGCTGAAGTATGTAGTCCTGTAAATATTCTTGGTGTGACCTAAAGGAGATAAATCACAATTCAATACAAACTCATTAGTGTTTTCTCACACTCTGCATTCCTTCAGATGAGCCAGGTTACAGTTGCAATTCAGGGTTAGAATTAGAAAGAATAAGTACAGCTCTCCATGCAAGTAAAATAAAATCTTTAAGTCTTCAACATTTCGCTTTTATAATTTTGGAGAGGAGAGATGGGGAACGAGGGCTTTAACATGACACTTTGTATTTATGACTGGCACATTCTAGCGTTAATAATAATGAGCTTTTCAAAAGTGTTGCTGAGACTACTTCATAAGAAAACCGTGAACCAACATTGCAAAAAACTCTGACTTGTAAAAAGTAATATATTACTCCTGATAACACAAACCAAATGTATAAATTCTGCAAAAGCGTCCCATTTGCTGCTGTTCGTATTGTTCAGGTGATTGCAATTTCACATACAATATTTTTCAAAATCAAACCTAAGTGTGTTGTTCACTGAAGTCAATTAGTGGTTGTTTTTTGGCTGAAACACAAGTGCATTTTCTATGAGTCATTAATAAAATCATCACTAATGGTGATTGCTACAGAAAGTAACTGAAAGGACAAACAAACGGTTGAACGGTTTTCAGTTTAGCAGGTTCAGTTTGGTGCATTACTGGACAAAACCCTTTATAAACTCTTGTTGGTTTGGCTTGAGGAAGCTTTGTGCTGGCTGTTTCCCACTTTAGCTTTTTTGCTGAAATGCCCCTAAACAAAAATAAGTCCTCCTGTCCTCATCTGTTGATGTGACGACTCAAATTAACACATGGTTTTTGACTAACCTGAAAGAGCTTGGCAGGTGCTGGAGGTTTTCTATTTGCATCTCAGTTCACAAATTTAAGTTTAGGGGTTTATGTTTAAAAAAAAATTTCTTGGAAGTCGTTGATGGTATCTTTACATAAATGTAAATAGAGTAGTTTAATGCCAAAAATACAATCCTGCTTTTTTTAAACTTTTTTTTACAGACCCTTCCCCCCTCCCTGCCCTTGGAGAGCAGAAATATTGTAATCTGAGGTTCATTTTCTCTCTCCTCACCTTTTAACATCTGAAATTCTAGATTCAGGCTTCCAGTGCGGACTAGAACCTCCAAAATCTATATACAGGAGTGGAGGAGACAATGTTCTGGAAAATGTCTGTAAAAACATTACTTGGAAAACCCACTAAACATGAAATACTGAGTAGCATTTTTAGTCCTTATTCTCATGCAGAATGTTTTGCTAGACTACTCTGTTTTATATAAAAATCACTGGACAGTTTTCTTTCAAATATAAACTGTGTGTTAGTATAATTTAGGATGTAATCAAACTGAGTATCATCCTTAATGACTCCAGAATATCTTTGATCATTGCAGAGGAGCAACCATCCATATAGGTGTTGCATTTGTCCCACAGTACTTTTTGTACTTTATCCTCTTCGGAGATGAAATCATTCTTGGTATTGTGCAATTAAATCTGTGTGTGCTCTTGAGAGGTCCTGTTTTCAGTCACTGACCCATTATATGACATTTAGCACTTAAAGATAAGTCATTTTGCTACTGCAAAATTCTATGTGTTCTACTGAAAAAACCTATATGCCAGTTTTAACAAGTTCAGTTAAAATGAAGTTGGAGGTTTTTTAAACAGATTATGGGTAAGTAGGATAGAAAAAGAGTGTTCCTTAAACTGGACTGTTAAGTTCCTGAGCACTGAATGAAATATTTGCTTTAATAACAAAGATTTATCTTTTTTGAAAGCTAATGATATTGGGAAAGTCTTGTTCTTTAGTTTTACTGACTTTCCCAAATGTGAGAAAACTGTTCCATTTTCAGCTTTAGTAGATTGACGTCTAAAATAATTAGAAATTTGAAAATGACTGCAATTCCATGAATACCTTAACTGTAGTGTAATACCTCTGGGTATGTATGTGTGCACCTAAATCTGGTTTTAATACCTTGATAGTCACTGCAGCAGAATGGACTTATTAATTCCAGAATCTGTGATGAAATTGTGCAAGTGTTGTTGTTGTTTCTCAAATAACAGTGAATTTTAGAAATTTTACTTAACTCTCGCTTGTTTCAGCTTTGACAATCTTGAAATCAGAATACTTGCTCTAGTTTTGTTAGCTCTCACTGTATCGGTTTAACTGTAGCACTTAGTTTCAGGGTCTAAGAGAGACAGAAGTCTAGTTTTGGTGGTTACTCTGCTGAAACAGAAAACAAAAAAGTAAATTATATTTTATTTTACTGATTTTTGGAGAGGACAATGTCCACAGGATAAAGACACCCAAAGAAACGGGAGTGCTGCTTTTATTTGATGAGGGCATCAGTTAGGATCACCACATGAATAATGAGCAAAAAGTTTAGAGAAGTGTGTGTGTGTTGGAAGGTAGGGGTGTTTGGTGGTAAAGGTGATTGATGAAGAAAGGAAAGTGAGCAATGGTTTAAAAGTAACAAGTGGAAAGTACTAGTGAATTGAGATAAGCAGAAAAAAGCATGCCATTTTTCACGATCTCATTGACCTAGGAGCTTGAGTCTGTGCACATTCTATATGCATGTAATGTTTTATTATCTGAGAACATGCATAGATTCCGTGTAATTAAAAATGTTGGATTTATTTTATTTTATTTTTTAAATTGGGTAATCTGGGAAAAAGTGTATTTGGAGAAATATGACATGACTGACATAGCTGTCAGCTGAAGAAATGTTTGAATAACCACATTATCAGCAGTGTTCCATAAATAAAAGGGATGTATTACTTCATATAGGATTTTAAATAGTATTTCTCTTTTCATCAGTCTTTGTTTTGCAAGCTTTTCACTTTGCTTTGAATAAATACTGTGTTTTCGGATGAGTAGCTATTCTGCAGCACCTAATTTAGTGTTTGTAGGTGAAGTGGTGCAATACTTATTTTGAACTGTTCTATCCTTCCTTCACTGAATAATTTTTAGGAATTTTCATTCCTAGGGAACAAAGTATAGTTAATTTAAAAAGAAATAAATAAAGACTTCCATATAGTTGACATAAAATTTTTATTTGTTTGTCCATCTTTGTTAGTATACGGATTTGGTTCACCTTGGGATATTGCATCTGCAGCCAGATTCAAGTTTATTTAATGAAACTGCTGACTAGGTACCAATTTGGAACCTTTTGAAATTTTCACTAGGCGCTGGTCTGCCTGATTCTTCAATAGTCTTTTGATTTAGCTTGTTCTGATTTAGTCGCCGTTTCAGTGATTGTTGCCACCTAACATTTTATGCTTTGCAGTTTCAGAATGGCAAAAGCTAGGTAATAAAATAGTGATGTCTGTTTCTTGCATGCTAGTACTGCATCTAAAATGTTGTAGGTAGCTATTTGCTTGCTTGGCATTAATTGTTCTGCTTCGAAAGGTCCCCTTGGGACAGTTCTTCGAATTTATCTGTAGATTATGTGTACAGGAAAGACAACAGTGTCTTGGGGCGCAAATATACAAATATTTTGATCCTGGGGTATTTTTTTTCAAACAGAGCCACAGACAGCAGAGTTCAGTAATGAAATATCTTTCTATTGCTAATATGTTTAAAACAGAAAGTATACAGCATGTGTGAGAAAAAACTAATTCCAGCAATCAGTGCAGGAATATCTACATGAAAAATCGTGAGTCTCATTTATAAATACTGGCCCATACAATCTTGTGGTGGTGTTGTATTTCAGGTATCCAGTTATGATTAATGATTTTGGTCCTATTATTATAATTATTATTTCAGCCTAGAGAAGCAAAACTCAGTGGTAGGGTGGGATCCTCAGGAGTTACCAACTCCGGCTGAACTGTGTTTGGTTCGAAGTCACTGAGAGTTTCACTGTTGATTTCTGTGGGAGCTGGGTTAGGTCACTTGCACAGTACTTTTGAAATCCCACCTCTAACTATTTCTGAGTTGAGTGTGTGATTATTTCCTCACAGGGAGGAGTCCACCACAGGCTTCCAAAAACACAGGTGACATGCGTCGGTCAAAATACCAAATTCCAGTAACTTTAACCATCTCCTGCCTGAGAAACTTCATTAATAAGGTTAATAGGCTGATGCTGAGCATTTGTGAACATAGTAGTGAAAAGTGTGCTGTGGGCTTCACTGGAAATTTTAAGTGCTGAAGATGCCCAGGATCAGGCTTTGGATGAGCCATTCAGTACCATGTGTGGTCTCTCACAGGCTAGTTTCATGCTTGCTTGCAGTAGTTGGAACTAACCAGCCATGACAAAAAAAAGAACGCTGTGGGTCTTAAACTTGTGCTGGTGCTACTTCTGCTTTTAAAGTGAACATTATCTGAAAGCCCCTCTACACTCAGCCTGTGAAAAGCACTCAGCATGTGCCGTAGCTTCTGAAATCTGCAGAACAGCTTGCGTCAGGGCATGCTGGGGGAGCGAACCTTCTGGCATACTGCACTCCATACTACACTCTTACCCTACCTTCTACCCTCAATTTTCCATTTTACAGTGGCATGGAGTTGGTAAAAGAATAGCATGTAAATTTACTTTCGGGTCACAGGCCCTCATTTTACTGGAGTGACTCACTTGAAGTGATATAGTGTCTGAGGTAGACCTCTTGAATGTGTCATACAAGGTGCTTATTATCGTAATTAATCTGTCACAATGTAATTCTTATGTTTGGCTCAGCAGTGCATCAATAGATGTATTACTGCTACATTGTCTTTCTAAATGAATGTGTTGGTACAAGCTGTTGTCCATCAACTTGTGGCTGTGGAGCCATCCTGATTTCCCACAGCAGGCATCCTTCTCCTGATACGAGGCAGGAGGGACTGTTGCTTGCTGATGGTGTTGCTTCTGGCCACAGGCTGCTCTGGCTTCCAAACTGACTTCATTTTTATTCTCTCCCCTTGGCTGCATTTTGCCATGCAGCTCTCATGCAAAATGCCACGTGTGCTGTCCCTGGCTTGATGGTGTCCTGATGGTGCCTTCTCCCTCCTCAGGCACTGCTACTTCTTTGGCTCTGCTAAGCATTGTCTGTAGAGCCTTCCCTGCTCTGACTCTGCCTTCACCAAACCAGAAGGCCATAGACAGAGGCAGTTCTCCTCTGGCTGTGGCGTGCTGGGGGTGGACTGTGAGGAAGACTGGTAAACCATGTTGGGGACGGGGAAGACTCTTAAATCTGTGTGGCTGTGAGGAAGACACTGTCTTGAAGGGGTTCTGCTTGGTTGAGAAAATAATTGGTGCCATGTGTAAGTGGTGATGAAGAGATGGGGGTGAGGTATTGCCACAACCTTTCTGACATAGTGACAAAGTTCATGCATCTTGCAGAGGATTAACATGGTGATGTGTCGTGCTGCTGGTGCCAGGATCTTTCATAAAAGGGATTGCTCTTTGGTGTGAGATAGCAAGTGAAGAAGTAAAGTGTGTGTAGGGGAAATAAAGAGGGCTTTCCAAGCCAGCAAAGCAAAGGTGTTGGAGGAGATGCTGCCTCAGGTAGCCATTGCGCTTGAGCAGTGAAAATTCCTCTCCTCCAAGCTGGCAGATGAAATGCCTGGTAGGTACATGTATTCCACCTCATTGGCAAAGGATCTCTTGTAGATAAACGTGCGATGTTCCATATGTGGTGTTGAACGTGGGATTATTACAGGGGTGTTACAAAAAGATACGGTAAGGTGCATTTTGTGGTCACCCTTTTGCTTGAATTCTTATCTTGACAAGTGCATCTGAGAATTTGTAACTCTGCATCTGAGATAATTCTGAAAAGTTCGAGTGAATGGTTTAGTTTTTGTGTGACTGAGCTGCAAGTTGTATTCTTGGAAGTCTTATTTGAGAAGTCAGCTAAATATGCTTTCAGAAGTGTTCTGTTTCTTAACAGTCACAGGAGCAAAGCAAGCTTTGAAAATAAAATGACAGTTAAAATGAACGTTGACAATGCAAAGCAGTAGAATACGAGTGTAGTGTTGTTTTAAATATACCCAGTAACATTTTTTAATGCATCAGAAATGGTTATCTAACTTCCCTAATTGATCTTGTAACTTACTATGATAGCTGACTAAGAAAGACAGGCTAACATTGTGGAAAAAAGTACGAGTTTATGGTTGTCCTTCTTGAAGATTCAAAAAAAAAAAAAAAAAAAAGACAGTCTATACCGCAAACATGTTTCTTCTTTGAAATGCATTTTGTTTGTTTTATCAACTTTACATGAAAATTACTGCATGGGATCGAAAGAAGTTGCATATCACAATTTCAGGTTGTAGCATCTGTTCAGAGAAAGGGGAGGGCAGGAGAACATGTAACTTAGTTTTACGAGAAATGTTAGAACAATTACATTTTCAGAAGGAGGTTTAGACCTTTTAAATAAAGATGCTTCTGTTTTAAAAAGCTCACAGTTTGCCCTTGGGAGAAGAATGACTAAGCTATGTGCTGGTGTCTTAGCAACAACGGCGATGTGCAAAGAAGTGTTTTAAAATCTGACCGTATAGAGACAATCTATGCATGTGTGAATGGTAGTGTTGCTTCCTAAAAGTCATTAATATTGCATCAGTCTAGAGCAGGACTTGTCCCTGGGTAGATAAATGTGTTTAACCTGAATCTTCTCATTCCTTTTTGCCGCTTTTTTTACAGGGAATGAAGTATCTGTGCATTCCTGCTGCTGACTCACCCTCGCAGAACTTGTAAGTTTTCTTTAAAAATAATTCACAAAACCCCAGAAATTCCCCAGTACCATGATGCCTGTTTTACAATTTGCTGAAAGATCTGATTACACAAATGTGCTTTTTAACCAGTTAAGAAAACACAGTAACACTTTAGTTCAGCCTCCTTTTTGTATGTGAGGTTTATAGGAGTCTCAGTTTGTAAACACTTTTCATTTGTGGCTTTAAACTTCAGGAATTCCCTAGTGAAACTGCTCCTAATTCAGTCCCAGTTTATTCTAGCCACTGTTTTTGTAAGTCTTTTTCTTGGCTCCTCATTTTTGTTAGTGCTATCTCCAGCCATTAACAAAAAGAAAATATTTGAAAGAGGTGTGAAGCCTGGTGCTTCAAGGACTGAAATAAATTCCTCACAGTGAGCCTCCAAAACAAAGTCCCAGTGTACAAACTACCCCTTCAACTATCTGCTCTGGACTTCTTGAACCTGCCTCAGAAGTCCCTACTGCCCTGAGTAGTTAAGCTTGCATGGCAGGGAGTTTCTGCCCTGCAGGGACTCTTGCCTTGAGGATATATACAGCACAGCTAGGGTGTCCCAGCCTTGCTCTTTCTCATCCCTGCCAACATTCATGTAACACTCATTTCTTTCCCTTGGTTTTAATTGAGGGTAGCAAGTCTTGATTCCAAGGAGAAATCAAAACAAGAGAACTTGAATGGTGACCAGCTCTTTCTTCTAGAGCTCACTGTTTATTGTTGGGGAGAGGTGAGGGGGGTTTCAGCCACATCGTGCTACCAGGTTTTGTAGAGAAACAAGTAGTTGAAAGAGGCCTGGTATGTACGGAAGGAAATGCAGCACTGCTTTTCTCTCATATCACAGCAGTATTCCGGCTCATGCTTTCGGGGGATATTTTTAGAGTATGTGTTTCTCATAATCTAGAAAGATTCCAGTGTGGCACTTGATGTGTGATGATTTGCCTTTTCTTTCTGCATTTCTGTCATGATTTTAGGGGAAGGGAAAAAAAGAAGGCACCACACCCTTACCCCCAATAAAAGCACCCAAACCCTTAAATTTCAAGACACGTCTGTAGTGAAAAGGCAGATAGCTAACTGCCTTTGTCATGGACAACTTCCATGGCCTTAATATTTAAAATTAATAGAAATAAATAAATTAAAAAAAATCCTTTTGGGAAGGCAAACGAATATGAGATTAGAGGGAAACATTCACATGTTGGCATTTTGAGGTCTGTAGCATTTCTGAAAACATTTTGCAAACCTGCTTCCTTTGTTAATAGAGATGTGGATCAATTGGGAATGGAGAGAGAAAGGATGGCATTTATTATGAATGTTAATCAGTGTACAATTCAGCCCTTCTCTCACTATTAAATATCAAGGAGTTACATTGAAAAAACCTCCTGTGTTTGAGCTATCTGGCGCAGTACCAAGGCTCTTAAAGCTTCAGTAAGAAGATAGAATATTTGCATGAGTATTGTTTCTGTTACGCTGCAGACATCTAAAATACTTGCTTTGGTATCAGGTGGTTGCAAGCAAACGTCATTACTTGTAATACTGATACATTCTATCACTTAAAACTTGATGAGTAACCACTTTTTCTTTTTTTTTTTTGCCATATACAGTCCAAATCTTCAAGTCAAATCAAATCACGATGCTCACAAATAGCAACTTTGCTTGCTTTGCACATGCAATCTTCTGAAAGCAAGAGGAAGCTTTGTTCAGCCTGTGAGGACTGGGCAGTCTTATCTAGGAGTGGTTAACCATACTGCCTGTGCCTACTGTGCAGGGAGCGATAGCTGGGGAACAGGAAAGGGAATTGCTCCCTCTGCAACATCTTTTGCATATCTACCTTCTTCTTTCGGAAAAAGGGATTCTGCTGGTGTCAGGAAAAAAAAACCAAACAACTGAAGCAGCATCCTGTATCGCAGGTCCATGTGTTTTCTTAGCAGTGGTTGACAGGCATAACTGACCAGATACACACTGCTGTTTCCCAACAGCAAGCTTGTCAGAAGCTTTGCTAATACTTTGCAACTGCTAGAAGGTTGGTGAGGTCCAGCTGGAAGGCCTTACCCACTAAATTTTGTGACTGTGAGCTCTTAATGCACTTCAGCATAGTTTTTGTGAGGGAAACTTCGGGGGTTTTGTGTGTATAATGTGCATTTACTCCTAGTAAGCTTGTTTAGTGGAGTTCTCCTCCTCAGAGGGATGAACTGCCAGGGAAATACAGCAGGGATTCCCCTATTAGCATGTGAGCGTTCACTGAAGTGTCTCAAAAGCTTGATTCTACTCTCATGTTCTGCCCCTAACAAGCATAGGAAGCAAGCAGTTGCTTTTGAGACTCAAGGTGTTTCCTAGATGTTAAATCAGTGTTTTCCCTGGTCTGTGAAAATTTTACCTTGGGCCAGTGGCTGCTCCAGAAATGTCATCTCCTGTAGAACTTGTCGCTAAAAAGTTAATTCTGTAGAAATTAAATCTTCCCTTCCTGCCCTGTTCCAATTAATTGTCTTCAGCTTCGTGTTTCTAAGGAATTAACCTCCAACAGTCAGGCAGTTAGTGGTGATAATACAGAAGCCAGATGACCTAATAAGAGCAGGAAATTTTGGTGGATTTTTGTTGCATTTACGTTACCAAAGGAAAGAAACATTGAGATGCTTTGTCCTATCTGATTTGGATGCTGTCTTTTTAACCTTCATAAATATTTGTAAAAGTCCGACTTAGCAACAAATGAAAATAAGGTCTGGCATCATAACTCTGCTCTGGGTCTAGTTTTGGATTATGCAGCATGCTAATGTGTAAGTTTAGGTGACTTTTACAGCATGCTGGTACAGGCATTGTACTGGTGGTTCTTCCTGTGGTGCTTTCCCACTGTGAAGATGATGCAGTTCAGGATGCTTTAAGCTGGGAGATGCGAAAGCCAGATACCATGAAATAAATTGTCCTGAATCCAACAAATAGGCTGCAAATCAACACATTTGTCAAGTGCTTTCCGGTTAAAGATGGTAATCGACTGTTTTGTGGTTAATGTAAGACTTGCCATTCTTCTTTATGTCTGGCATTTACCACACAGCTAACTGGTCTTCAATCTTTTCATGTAAATATGGTTTTAAATAAGTTTTCCTGTGAATATGGTTTTACCATAACTTTGAAAATGAGTTTAGGCAACTGTGTCTGCTGGCTCCAGAAGATGCCATAGGGTTGTGGAGGAGTACATTTCTCATTTTCTCTGATTCAGGGTGAGGAGGGGCCGTGGTTCTACACCACAGCTCCAATTCTAAATGTGACTGTTTCTCTTCTTGTTTTCACGAATGCCTGTAAACACACTTGATGGCGTTTCAGCAGACTGAGCATCAGCAATAAGAAAGGGCAAAAAATTCCTAGTGAATGGAGTTCACTGTGTAGTACTTTGCAGAGGTGTTATGCTCAGTCACAGATATTTTTCAAATCAAAGCGCTGAAATGTCTAACCAAAACTTGTGCTAGACCGTTGAAGCAAATTCACTGGTGCTTGAAGTTGCCCTCTTGGCCAGATTTTCTAGAGAAGAAGAGAAGAGATGAATGTATGAGAAGATGGGGATGTTGTCAATACAGACCTAACCAAGTTGCATTTGACTGAATTCTTTCAGTCTCAGCTGAGCGCTCCTTCATTGTGCAATAGCAGTGCTTCTTGCACACACAGACTAACATCTCCTTTGTCTCCTGAGTTCATTTAGGTGAAGCCTCCTGTACTCTTCTGGCATACCTGAGCACCATCATTTGTTAGAACTCAGCCAGTGAAAGTGTTTTGTGTGGCAGTCTGAGTACAAATGCATTTACAAAGGGTCTGTCTGTCTTCGCTAATCCCGCATACTTCTTCACTCCCTTGAGAAACATAAAACCCAGAGTTACCAGGCTGTCCTAAAGCTTGGGATTGCATGGTGCCTTATGATTTTCCAAAGAAGTCCCTCAAGTCTTCTCCAGCTGTGCTCTCCATGTTGTATCCAGTGATGCAGAAGCTGCCTTGGAGAAGGAGTCCTGGGCTTTGGGATCCCTGTTTTTTGATATCCCAGCTTTAGGTATCCTTGGCTTTGCAAGTTCCACAGGTAGTGTCACTATTGCATCAGTGTTGTCCTCCAGGTCTTGAGTGTTTATAGTATCAGCAGCTGCACTGTTAGGCAGGAAAGGGAGCTTCCTTTTATGTGGGTATTCCTGATTTTTGTGTGGCTGCTGGTGCTGGGCTGAGGTTTTTTTGTTTTACCCTTGTGGTATAATATTCACCCAGAGAGGGGAAACATCTTGAATACAGGACGTTGTGTTTCATGGGTGTTGAGCGCAATGTGCTTTCACGTTTGCCTTTGCTAATAAGCCTGGTAGTGACTGCCACTTAAGAACCTTTTTCCTCTGCCCACATTGCTCACATTGCTACTGCTTGTGAGCTTAAATTGCAAGACCACTCAAAGGCCTCAGTGACTTCCAACTCTGCTGAACTAAAACTGCAGGCAGCGCCAAAGGCTTTGCAGCCAGAATGGCAGGGTGAGCAACTTGTGACTGGGATGCAAAGAGGCAGTGCTGCCTGTTTATTGAGGTGATGCCAGCTGCCCAGTTATTATTCTTCAGACTTGCCTCACTTAAAATGAAGGGGCAAATGTAAAGGATAATGAGATTACAAACCTTAAGGTTTGTAAACTGAGTCTTCTCTCCATTTTCTCCTCTGTTGCTTTAAAAAAGGTAGGCTGTAGGCAGGGGTTGGCTGACACCCTGAATAAGGGCAGGCAGAAGGGGTACTGCTGTCTGAAAGGAGAAGATTGGAAGGACCTGAAGGAGCCAGGGCTTGAATTGAGCATTTTTTCATAGCAAGGACAGAAGGGAGAGGTTTCATGTTGCAAAGAAGAAACTCCTAGCATTTGGATGTGTCCTAGCACATGGTTTGAAGGAGGAGGTAAAGTCAAAGTTAAGTGTAAGTTTGGGCAGTGGGTAGTCTGTCTTTGTGAGAGACGATATGTCTTGATGTCGTGGGTTTGCCTAGGGGACAATTTTTTACCACACCCCCCACAAATTATTCTAAGGTGAGAGAAGGTTTATGCAGACAAAGAGATCTGATTGGTGAGAAAATAATATTAGGATTTATTACTAGTACATATAAAAACTAAGCAACTACATCTACAGCAATTCTAATTAAGCAAAAGCACTATGTATTTACACAAGCATCCCTCCCCCCTTTGTATCAGTCCAGGAGGA